>VZRU01011232.1:346386-374220 GCA_013398155.1 Pedionomus torquatus
CCCCTTTTTTTTTTCCTTGTTTTTTTTGAGAAGCCTGTCAGGAACACTGTGGTGAGGTCTCCCATCCCATGACTTCACCAGTTTCTCCCATTACAGGATGTCTTTGTCCTGTATCTCCATTCCTTATATTGATCTTAGTATAACACTTGCACTCCTGCCTCTCTGCTCCCTGCACCCTGAAACAGTTCACAACACCTCCAAGGACTGCAGCCTGACTGTTTACAGCATGATAAAATCTCATTTAACACTAAACATCTGGGGCTCCTTCCTTTCAGGACAATTTATATGGTTCTTTGATTTACAGAGATTCCTTATTGCCATCCATGATCAGGTAGATGTTCCCGCTCCGAGTGCAAGGTGTACAGATTTATCCTTTCCTTCAGAAATAAGCATGTAAAGCACAGCAGAGGGAAACACAAGGTGTTTTCCTCACTTTTAGATGGGAAAATGGGAGAAGGATCTGAACTGGAGGCTGGATGCTACAAATTGAACTTGCTGCTTTCTAGAAAGGCTCTCAGATACTCTGCTTCTGGAGAAAGGGTGAAAACTAGACTGGAGTGGCAGGCAGGCAGCAAAAGGCATATACAAAAGCATTCCTAGCACTATACCTTTGCAGTTATTCTGGGTTTAGAGGGATGATGCTGCTGTGCAAGCTTTCAGCCTTTTAGGAGTGATGGCATGGAAAGGAGATGGGGATACAGAATTACATATCCATATATAAACTCCCAAGCTAATAATGTGGGATCTTTTCACCTAGAGCATGCAATCAGGGAACAGAACAATCATTCCCTTTCCCGAAGATATTTGAGCCTCGTAAATGTGAACACCAGACATTCTCAGTAGGATGTGTCTAACCAAGATCAGTCTCTTGCTTGGGAAGCTGTCAGCTGGTAAGGATAGTTTCCCTGTGCAGCAAAGAGATGCTGGCCATGGGAGCTTCTGGCACAGGACAGCTTGCTGTCAGCCTGCCTGATAGCTGGAAGGGGGCACGTTGAATGTATGTTCAGCTGCTGATGTGTCCAAGAAAAGAGATGACAGACATTCATTCTTCTGAGCTGTGCTTTCAGATTTTATGTCTCGGCTTCTGCTGAAAACCACAACATTTTTCCCTCTACCCTCATCTACCAGTCCAACTGATTAATTCTGACTAGCCTCCGTTGCTCTAGGAGGTATCTGCTGTACCGCCCCGAATGAAAACACACTGTTATGGAGCCAAGAGAGCAAATCCTGACACTGGAGCCACGGCCTGAGACTTCAGTAAACAGGATGGGGAGAACATGAAGCAGAGAGTCCAGCCAAAGGAATGGCCAGCATTGAGATTGCTCTAAAATAACCCAATTCAGCAGTTCTCCCAGAAATCTGTCAAAATCTGTGCTTAGCTTCCATCCACATGCTTATGATTTTTCAGGGGGTGATTCGATGTGTATGTGTCTTGGCATGTTCTTTCTTGATAATCACGTACAATTTTCCTTTATTTTTACAGAATTTCAACTCCAGTTCCTTTTAAAGACCTGATTTAAACACCCCACCAAAAACTGTAAAATTTTGCCAAAGCAGGTGGCAGATGTTTTGTCTTAAAAACACCATTTGCACCAAAACCTCAGCATTGCTGCCTGGTAGGTGAGAGAACAATTACTTGAAGCTTCTGAAAGCACTTACCGAGTCATGCCTTAGCAAAAGTTCACAGACCACTGGAAAGATTTGCTTGGGGTTTGTTTTTGGTCTTCTCTGGCATTAAATTTTCGTGTTTGACGCTAGCATTTTACTTGGGTATCCTTACAACTTCTTTGGAACAATCGCCTCCAGTAGAGGCCAACCTCTTGTTCAAGGGTGGAAGATGAAGTAGTTGTACAAAGTCTCTGAGCTTGCCTGGAAGAAGTTCTCAGGTTCCAATCTTACAGCAGGCTGGAGCATACCAGCATGATCTTGGTCTGAGATGGAAACCACATGTACATGTGAGGGGGAATGTTGACCCTTAGGTGGATGACCAGGCTGCCTTTTCATCAGTGTTTCTTCTTAACCTAGCTGCCTTGTGCTGGGTGGAAGTCAGAATTGCTACAGATACAAAGAACAGAAGTGCTTTGGGTGTTGTCCCACCGTGATGAAGCATCTTCAATAGGTGATCTCAGGCATAAACTGAGATGCAACTTAGGAGTCGGACACAAAATTAAGTTGCTTTGGATTACAGGAAACATTTGTTGGCAATAAGTATGCCAACTGTTGTTCGCCCAGTCTTGCATGTGTGATTATCTGCACGATTAAGGGTGAGCTGTCTGGGTACAGATAGTTTTATACTGTCTCCCACTAATTGCATTAAGCTATTCAAAATATCTATTATGAAAAACCTAGAAGCCGTAGTTTAAGCTTCAAAACCTCTTCTGCTTTGCAGATTTTGATCAGTTTTACCGTAGCGTGTGAAGTGAATGACAAAAGCACCTTTAAAGCCACAGTTGTATGAGAAGGGAAAAGCAGAAGAGCGTGGGCAGAAAGCAGTGCCTAGCTTTTGAGGGAAGAATAAAGTTAGTGTCTGCAAGGTACTGAGATGCAGAAAGGATCTGCCTTCTTGCTATTCATGTAGCAAATCAAGGAGTGGCTATGCAAATCTTGATGTGACATGTCTTCATGAAATATGTCCTCATTCCCTCTGGTTAATGGGATCTTTGCTGTCAGCACCACTCACTTCCTAGGGGGCACAGGCTGGTTTCTGGGCTGAGGCAGTCAGAAGATTTCGGGAGTGCTACCTTTCCACTTTTGTTGTAATGACTAAAGGAAACCGTTTTAGCTCCACTTTGTTATAAAAGAGGTTTCTTTATGCAGTGGAAGTTGACAGTGTGCTTACTAATAAGGTGTCAGTCCCCATTCTTGGTAGACATGCTTGAGAACTGAAGACAATGGGGGAATACAATGGCAAAATTCACTGCACTGCTGAGTCCTCTCGACTAGCTGACTGTTGATAATTACATGGAAATGCTCTACATTCTTATTACATATACTAATATTCCTATATGCTATGGGAGCACCAGCAACACTAAAAATACAGGTACAGTTGAACATTTGTGCAGTTTTCATAAACAGTGGAAGCAGTGACATGAAATGTATGCAGGAATCCCCATAGTTATAAATGTTTACAAATATTTATATTGGCAAGAGCACCTAATTCAGGTGATCCTAGCTGCACTCTCTGATACAGTGTGCGTGTTTGTCGTACAGTGTGCTCCTCAAATTAATAGTTGAATTAGTCTGATTGTGAGGGATTTCCCTTGGTGTATCACTTTGTATTTCTCAAATATTTAAATTTTGTTACAGTTGGGGAAAAAACACACTGCTCTAGTAGCATGCAATTAACACATGGGTGTTGCGGAGTCAAGGCTGATTCATCTGCCAGCATGAGAGATATAATGTATTATGTGGTACATGAGTGCAATCTCAGTAACGAATAATCCTTATCAGAGCCACCTAGGGTCTCTTGGAGTGCCATGAATTGCAGCTCAGGAGATACTTAAGAATTCCTAACTCGGGCATTTTCCAAAAGACCCGAGTGGCAGAGATTGCATCCCACTCAAATGCAGCTCTGAAACATTTTGTGTTTATACATCAGTAGGGTGTTGGGGTTTTTTTCCCAGTGAGATAGTCAAGGAAAGGTTCAGTGTCAGATGACAACATGTAGGTATATTATATTTGAAGAAGTTCAGTGCTTGTAGCGGGAGCAGGGTAGGACCACACTGTGGTTGGCCACACGTGGGTCTGAATGCTTGCTACCTGTTAAAATTTGCTTCAACTGAAGCAGAAGCTCGTATTTTTCTGAAGTTTCTTTCTTTGCATGTGCATGGAGCAGGTTTTTGTATTTTGTCAGATTTCCATCTTTTCCTGTTAGTTGGGAGCGGGTTCTTTTGTTACTTAGGGGACATTTATGGATCTTTTTTCACAAAGCATCATCAGGAGAAAGAACATTTTTTTTAAAAAGAAAATTAAATTTTAAACCCTCAAAACTATAAAATTGGGGCACAGTATCATTGAGTGAGTCTTCAAGCTTATGGTTTTAAAGCTAAAAGGGATCTTTTTGTGCAGAGAACTGATTTGATGTGATAGTTATTGGCTCCATTACAACAAGATGGGTGTTGTAGCAACAAGGAGGAAATGTTGCAAGCCTCACCTTGGGTCAGCACCCTGGGTCCTGATCTGAGGTCCTTGGAGTTGTTGTGGAACCTGGGTGCAGTCTGTGCAGCAGGGTCACCTGAGCTTGTAAAGGTACTGCATCACTGGCACCCCTGCATTTGGCTGAGGCTGCACTAAACATTCAGTGTCAAATACCTTCTGTGTGATTTATTTTCATCCCTAAGTGCGGAGAAATACTTATGCCATGAGAAGACATTGCAGTTCAGACATCGTACCTGAATGGGTTTTCTTTTGTCATTTTTTGAGGCTCCAGCTGATACCAACAAAGTGATTTCTTCTCACAGTTCATGGATACAATTGGAGAGATTTCTTCATTTATTTCTTAATTTATTTTTATTTTTTTTCAACTTTGAAAAGATTTTAAAACTATATTAGGAATAGGCTTTGTGGAAACTGGGGTAAAAATCAGTGGAAACAATACATCTCTAATGAAACTTCTATAAGCCATCCAGATACAAATTGGTCTTTTCATTTACATTTCACTACAGATGTCAATGAAAGCACAGTTCTTTATAAAGCATCCTAATGTATGTAAACCATTGCAAGAAGCATAGCATGCAAAGCCTAGGAGACTGCAGATGGAGAGAAAAGGCTTCTGATTTCATAAAAATAACAAAACCTGTTTTAACATATTGTGCATTAAATATTGTTCATTTGCATACTTTCTATGGCTAGGTTATAAAAGCCCACCATGTGGTGGACTTGTTGGAAGTCTGAAAAGATACTCTTTCTCCAAATGGAGATGTGTTAGTGGAAGCTGCTGCTTAATTATAAAACAAAAATAACTAGTTTTCTTCAGGGTTTTTTGTTCGTTTTGTTTTGTGGGTTGTTTGGGTTTTGTTTTGGTTTGTTTTTTTTTTTTACTTTTGCAGGTTTTTAGAGTCTGGGTATGTTGTTGTTTACATAAAATTCAATAGAATTAGGAAGGAAAACATAGGTGCAATTACTGCAAATTCTGCTAACCGGGGTTCGCTGTTTTATAACAGTCTGCCTGCTTGAATTGGCAGCAGCAGGGACTCCTCCATCAAGAGTTCCCAGCAGATAGCCAGGCAGATTGTAAAGTACCTCTTACGTCTTTATATAGAGTTTTATAATTTTATGTGTATTGTATATAGCGTATCCACAGCTGAAATATTGGATAGTACCAATGTTCAACCCCACAAATTGAAATAAGAAATTATGTTATCAAAAGTGTAAATAGAAAAATCTTCAAAAGGAGAAGGAAGTATCAGTATACATGGAGTGAGAGTCTTGCACACATGATGTCAGAGTTTGGAGAAAGATGGAGTGAGACACGTTCTCAGAAGGGAGCAGGTTCCCTCTCTTAATAGCCATAACTTGACTTGCTCCCTTTCCACATACTGGATTTCGTGAACCTGGAGCAGTGGGTAGTGCAAAGGCACCCATTAAGACCAAGGCTGGATGGGGTTTTGAGCAGCCTGGTCTAGTGGGAGGTGTCCCTGCCTGTGGCAGGGGGGTTGGAACTCGACGATCTTTAAGATCCCTTCCAACCCAAAACATTTTATGATTCTGTGATTAAGTCCAGCCTTGGAGAAGTCTCATCTGTCACCAGAGCAGTAAGGGTTTGGAAGGTTAAGGTTGCCAGATTAAAATCAATCTGCTAGTTCATAAACTGCCAACATATAAAGGGTGTGATGCATGTGTAAGGCAACTGGGGTAGTGGGGAGCCAGTGTGCTCCTGTGTTCAGGGGCCTTTGCAAGGGTAATTGGAACAGCCCCGAAGTTCACTTAACATGTATCTTGATGGAGAAGGATGCAAATGATGTTGGAAGGTGGTAAATCTCAGTTTTAGCCTTCTTTTAAGAAAAAGCAGTTTTTAATGGAACTCAAAGGAGAAGACCTGTACCAGAGGAAGTACCTTTTGCAAACCCCATGGAGGTCCTTTCACACCCAGCTGAGCTGCAAGCTGCTGAGACTTGTCATTTATCATCTGCTTTGCCACAGCCCAGCTTGCTCCTGACTGGCTGTCAAGATGCAGGATGTTCTCTAAGCACTGACAGGTACTGCCCCAGGGCCTGTCAGATCAAACCATCGCCTCTAGTCCCTGGCAGAACTTCCCCTGGACTCAAAATGGATGCTCTGGGCTGGGAAGATCCACACCAAATTTTTCAGGAGGTTGGTGTGTCCATGCACATCTTCCAGGTGCTTGGATGTGGAGACCCAAGGGAGGACTTCCACAGTGGATGAGGGCAGGAGTCTTTGGTGCTTCAAGTTTTGAACATCCTGTTCCATGAAAGCTTTGCAAATCTTTACCTTAATTAGCCTTCCTGACTTTTATATATTCCTGTGAATGTGTGTCCAGAGTAGATTCTTCCTTGAGAGACTTTTTTTTTTTTTAAATAATGAATCCTGTTTTAATTAGGCTCAGAAACAGGTGGTGATCATGCCCATGAGGCAGCTAGTGCTTTTGCATTTAGCTTGGGGTGTGAGGTTGCACAGCATGTGGGAAGGGACCAGCATTTGATGAAGTTAAAAAGTTATAGTTGTCCCAGTCCATGGGAACTCTTCTATACACTTATAGAGAGAATAGGACTTTTGGAGAAACCAAATTACAGAGTCATATAATTTAAGGCTTATTCACAAAAGCATATGTGCAAGGGAACTGAACTGATCTTTCAAAGTGTACATTGACAATGGTGTATTTTCCTGCAAGTGCCTCATTTGGTGAGCTCCACAATATTCCTTCAGCTCTAGATTTGTATGTGGTGAACATGTGAGTATTCACAATTGAGATGTCCTGAGGGGTTTTTACTCAAAACAGACAACGGAGAGAAAATGAAGGTCTACCTGGAGTAGCAGTTTGCGCTGGCTCAGTGCAGGACCTCAGCACCAGACTTGGCCAGGGCAGTGGTGGCAGCAGAAGTGGGGACGCTACCACACACTTTGCAGTAAGAAAGTGGTAGTGAAAGCAGCTATCTGGGCAGAAACTTTTTGTCACTTTCTCAAATTAGGTGCTTTCTGAATAGGATGGTTATTCTTGTAAAAAGATAGTACCCTGAAGCCTGGAGAATATAGTGCCTACGATTTCGTGTAAGTGCTTTACTGCACTACAAATTCGGCTACATGAAAGGAATTGTGGTGCAGAAGCCTCTAGAGGGAGAAAACACCATTTTTTCCTGTTTCTATGAATTAAGCAACTTTATTGTCATCTGATAGCAGCTTCTAGTTTAGCTCTGGGAAACCTGACAGTGTTAATTTGCTCCTTTTCCCCTTATCCCTTCACCACAGCAGCAGCAGGAGATGCTGGCAATGAAGCACCAGCAGGAGTTGTTGGAGCACCAGAGGAAGTTGGAGCAACATCGACAGGAACAGGAACTGGAGAAGCAGCACCGAGAGCAGAAACTTCAGCAGCTAAAAAACAAAGAGAAAGGAAAAGAGAGTAAGTATCAAAAGCTTACTTGCTTCAGTGGTGACATGTAGAGCAGGTGAATGGAAGCCCTAAAGCAGCCTTATAAAGCTGGAGAAATGTTCATGATAGCCTCTCTACAGAGCTCAGTTCCACGGGGGAGGTTTTGTAAACTGTTAGGAAGTAGTTAGGGTGAGAGAGAAATGTATTTCTATGGTTTATCTTCATTTTTGTCGTACTAAATGCCATTTCAGCATTTTTCAAAAGGAAGTGTATAGTCTCTTTACTTGATTTAACATTTTTTGAAGTATTTTTGGCAGCATTCCCAATAGAGTCAGAATATTAAGCCCATAAAACACACCAGATGCACGCCGCATTTCTTTTTCTTTTCTTAATTTCACTCTTTTAAGATGTAGGCGAGTTCTCAGTTCTTAGCTTTAAAGTGTTTTCGTTCAAAAAGTACTTCTTTCATGAGGTTACAGATTGTGGTTGGCTTTCCCTTGTGTCATTATGCACTTGATGAGATTCAGTAGAATGATTATGGCCTCACAAATCCCCTTATCAAAAACACTTTGGTTGCTTGTTCAGTTTTCTTTTAGAAGTGAATGGGAGGAAAAATACCTTGCCAAGTTGTACTATCAACTCATTAGGTCTTCATTTCAATTGGAATAAAAAAGCTTGTGATGAAAGAATTGGAGAGGGATGAAGAGTACCAGGAGATGGGATGCTGTCTAGGGACCAGGAACAACATAAAGCTCTAAGAATTTTTCTAGTAGAAAGGAACTGGAGTCTAGGAGACTTCAAAATATAATCTGAAGGTTGAGTTCCCCACTCCATTCATGTGCTCCTTGTAGTGGCAGACCTTAAGCTGCAGCCAAAATGAGGAAATGTACAGACCTACTCCAATATCTTTGCAAATCAGTTTATAAGAGGTCCATTGTTTCTGTGTGGTTTTGGTTTGGATTTTGTTGATTTTAAATACTAGAAAGGCCAAAGGATCAGAATCTACTTAAAAGAAGCAGTTTAACATTCAGGAGAGAGTAAAGGTGATGCTAATGCAGGTTTGCTAGATTGGTGCTCAGCTGGCTGCCATGTGCAGTGCTTTCTGTTGTTCTCTGGCTGGTTTGTGCAAAATAGTACTAACTAGTGCAGGTAAAGGCAGTTGGTTCAAACCAGATGAAAGCTACAAGCATTTCCACTTCCCCCTGCTGTTCTCGTCAATTGGTATTGTACCAATGCTTTTCTAGGCCTCTCTACAAAATCGATACTTGGCTAGTTTTATTAAAGAAATTTGCAAAGTAAAAACGCCTGAATTTCTGCAAAGTGACAAAATTATCAAAGCACCTTTTGGGTGAATCACACAGGTGTAGAAGAAAAAGCGGAATTTGGGGATGTTAAGTTGAAGATTGTGTTTCCATGGCTGCAGTTTTATTTTTAAATTACTTTTATTTAAGTACTACAGTGTACAATCATTATAGCACCTCAGCTCTTAAGAATACTTAACTTATTTTTCTCACACGAGAAAATTTGCGAAGCGCAAATTTTCAGGACATCTGAAATTGTCCTATCTGAAATATGAAGAGCGCATAATAGGTCTAGAGTGTATTCTCCCTTCTTCCTTCATCACTGTAAGCCAAAATATATTGGTTTGTACCTTTTAGAAGGCAGATCACAAATTGGTTTGGATGAACATAATATCAGCTCCTTTCATTCTCATCTCAGGAGCCTTAACCTTTTCCTCATGAACACCTTATGATACCCACTATCATAAAGCTTTTGTTCAAAAGCCTGACTTCCATGCAAGGAAGGAAAATGTATAAGACAGAGTTTTTTTGCGCAGGGTAAGGAGCGATAGTTGGTTGTCCTGTCTTTCCAGTGTCAGGATTGAACTAGAACTAGCCCCTTGAATCGGTGTTTCCATTTCCAGACAGGCGTAATCTGTCTTCCTCCTTATAAGTATTGGCCATTCAGTCTCTTACTGCTTGGGCAGCCTTGGACATGACATGGCTTATCTTAGACTTTCTCCTACAAGTGGCCAGCCCACACTATCATGCAGGGCTTTCTCCTGATCGTTTCCATATATTCTACTCCTCTGCTCTTGTGTTGTGCAACCTCCTCCTCCCTGCAGGAGCTTGGTCCTACTTCTGCCCTCCCTTATTCTCTCCACACTACCCCTGCCTTATCATATATTCAGATACTATTTGATCCTGAAACAATATGTAACTTGAGTTTGCTTGTGTGGTAGTAACCTGGCTCAGTTTTTTGGCTCTTTAGAGCCATCCTGTCTGTAGTACTTTGCTCATTGTGACTCTTTCCTGTTTGCCATCTTTATCAGTTGATCTACTCTTTGCTCCCTGTTCCTCTTAGACACTGAAGCCCTCTGAAGTGAATAGGCCAGCTGATGTGCTTTAAGAGCTTGATTTTCCCCACCATGTGCTGCTGCCTGGGCTCTTGCTCTCCAGTTCTTTCTCCTTTGTCCTCCTTTTATTCTGCTATGCCTTTCACTTCCATTTGGATTGTGCCTCACTTCTTGCCTATGCTTATTCCATGCGTATGGGCTTTTGATGTCTGACTTCTGCTCTTTTCCTTTTATACCCCTGCATGGTCTGTACTATCATGCATAGGACAGGTTTTTTGCCTTTGGAGTCCTCTTTAACTTCTTTACTGGATATTGCACAGCGCTTCTGCCTGTAACAATATGACTGTGTCCAAAATAATCCAGTGCAATGTATTAAGGAGCAGTTAGATTGTTGGGGTTTTTTTCCTTCTGGTCTTTCAACCTGAAGGTTGAAAAAAAAGCTGAGTAATGGTCTTGCATGAGCGCTTGGTTCATGGCTCTGGTATTGCCTAGGAAAGGGGAAGCCTACATGTTTTTATCTTCTTAAACATATACAGGGCCTTTTGGCTTTGTATTAAGGGGGAATAAATGCCAGGGGAGCTTTTGTAAATCACAGAATGATATGGGGTTGGAAGGGACCTCTGGAGACCAGCTAGTCCAACCCTTCTGCCAAAGCAGGTCCTCCTAGAGCAGGTTGCACAGGAACTTGTCCAGGTGGGTTTTGAATGTCTCCAGAGTCAGAGCTTCCACTGCCTCTCTGGGCAGCCTGTTCCAGTGCTCTGCCACCCTCAAAGTGATGAAGCTTCTCCTCATGTTTAGATAGAACTTCTTATATTCAAATTTGTGCCTGTTCCTCTTGTCCTATCACTGGGCACCACTGAAAAAAAGACTGTCCTCTTCCTCTTGACACCCACCCTTAAGTATTTATAGGTGTTGATCAGATCCCCCTTCAGTCTTTTCTTCTCCAGACTAAAAAGACCCAAGTCCGTCAGCCTTTCCTGGTAAGAGAGATGCTCCAGGCCCCTAATCATCTTTGTGGTCCTCTGCTGTACCCTCTCCAGCAGTTCCCTGTCCTTCCTGAACTAGGAAGCTCNCCTGTCCCTCCTGAACTAGGAAGCTCAGAACTGGACACAGTACTCCAGATGGGACCTCACCCAGGTGGAGTAGAGGGACAGGATAACCTCCCTCAACCTGCTGGTCACACTTTTCCTGATTCACTCCAGGCCTTCTTGGCCACAAGGGCACATTTCTGGTTCATGGTAATCCTGTTGACCAGGACTCCGAGGTCTTTTTCCTCAGAGCTGCTTTTCAGCAGGTCAGCCCCCAACCTGTACTGGTGCTTGGGGATATTCCTCCCTGGGTCCAGCACCTTGCATTTGCCTTTGTTGAATTTCATCAGGTTCTTCTCTTCCCAACTCTCCAGCCTGTCCAAGTCTTGCTGGATGGCGGTACACCCTTCTGATGTGTCAGCCACCCCTCCCAGTTTTGTGCCATCAGCAAATCTCAAACTCCTAAAATGTTTAGCCTCAAGTCTTCTAAATAATGTCAGATTTATCCAAAACTTAAAGAACATAGCCATGTTTGATTATTTTAAAGATGCTAATAGGTGAAAGATGACATTTTTTGGAGAGAAAGGCCTTTATGCATAAATTTGTCACCTATTATGGTCTGACCATGTGGCTTGCTATACTCATATAAATTCATCTTCAGCTTATCACTGGAACTTTCTTTTGGGCGTACATAGCAAACCTATACTTCTAGAGCTAGTGAGAAACACAGGACTCCAAAGAAGTGACTTTTCAAGCTTTTCAGTGCGGCTTCAGTGTTTTACACCTTCAGTGCTCTCTAGAAATATGTCAAGTTTCTTATCTTGCAGAGGTACAAAAAATAGTTTCCCCTGTCTGTCAGATGTCATTGTTGAGTCAGATCCAGGAAACAAAAGATCACCCTGTCATATTTTAAGTTTTTATTCCCAGGAGAGCAGACAGTTTTCCTGGCCTTTTCATTTTCCTGTAGCCCAGATACTTTCCTTTGGAATTCTTGCTTTATGCCATGGTATAGATGAACCATCATTTTCCACATGTTCTGCTTATCTGTGCATTGCTCCATCAGGAACTCAGCCTGTGGATCTGTTCTGTCAACTGAATGATAATTTTTATCCACCATTGCTATAAAATATACTGGTCTCTGTTGTGGAGGAAGTAATGATTAGAAATTACACAGTGGACATTTTAACTCTGTGTGACAAAAGACAGAATTTAGTGATTGAAATGTTAGATTTTCTATTTGGAGAGAAATAGATCACACACTTCTAAATGAATTGGAATATTATGCAGGCCTGACTGTACAAATACTTTTGAACAAATGTCCCTATTTACAAGAATATTCAGGACAAAATCTACATATGATACATTTGTGTTATTCCCCTTCTGCTTGCAGATGTGACATTTAAAAATGTGAGTGTACACAAAACCCTTTTTCTTAAATACCTCTGATTAAAGGAAACCTGGAATACCTAGTACAAGTGCTTTATTCTAAGTGTACTTTTATTCAAGTGTAAAAATCCTCTTCAGAAATCTTTCATAGTGAAATGATAAATCTCTGATTAAATCTGTTTTCAAACATAAGTTGTGATTATATGTGAAGCCAAATTAAAAAAGAAGAGGGGAAAAAAAAAGAGAGCTGTAAAGTGGAGACACTTTGTTCTTTCCTCTTTGAAAGAAAAGTTCTTCTTTTGGACTGGAAATCAAAGATTTAGTTCTGAATCTTTTTAGAAATTTAAATTCTTTAAAGTATGTGAATTGATTAAACAGCCTTTTTTATTTTTGACATTTCAGGTGCTGTGGCAAGCACCGAAGTGAAGATGAAATTACAAGAATTTGTCTTAAATAAGAAGAAGGCATTGGCACACCGCAATCTCAACCACTGTATATCCAGTGATCCTCGCTTCTGGTATGGGTAAGTGGTACTGGGCTTATCTTTATGATTCAGCCGGTGCCACCTTTTCTTTAAAGTTCTGGAAATGTGGGGAATAGACTTGATATGTTTACTGATAGAACTAGGGTTTGGCTTTGCTGTACATCAACAAAATGGATTTTTCAGAGGGTTTCGGTATGAATAATTTTTGTATCTTCTATGATGGTCCCAGTATTTTTATAAGTAGAGGTCTTTACTGTCATTTTTAATCTACCATTATTCAAACTCGCAAGTGCTATCATTGAGACTAACCTTTATATGTTCTGTAGCTTTTCACCCAGGATTTTGTCCTGCTGAGTGTTACAAAACTTGAACTCTAGCAAATCGGGGAACTTTTTTTTTTTTTTTTTTTAAACGATTAGTGAATTGCAATTTGGGATAATTGTGCTAGTTTATGTTTTTTAAAGCATTTAATGCTTACTGCTTGTCTTAGTCATTCGAAGTTGGAAGTTTTGTTAGTGTGGCTCTTCTCTGTAAACTGATGGAAACATCAACTGCATCCTGTATGCACTTTTAATTGCAGTTGCCCCAGCATCTACATTTTCATCTAAAAATTTTCAGCTGTTGGGCTCAAGGAAACCCAAATGTCATGGGAGGTGAGAAGGTAAAAACTGATGTTATAATAACATAGAAACAGATTTGAACTATCTAATCAACTTCTGTGATTAGTTCAAGTGCACCAAATAGCAAATATAAATTACAGCATTATTAACAAGGCACCAATTTCAGTTCCAGAACTTCACTTCTTCATTGTATAAAAGAAAATCTGAAAATTTTAGATTATTTGAAAACTTCCACTATTATAATTTTGGGAATACTTTGTGAAATTTGTGTTCAAGCTGAGTGTCTGACAGTATTTTAAGTCTTAAGAAATTAACATGTTATACAGGGATGATGAGGTTATAGCCAGAAGATGTTGGCTTGTTACTGGCTCATGAGCCATTAGAAGCACTGAAGTATAGTTGGCAAAAAAATTCAGACATTATTCTAGGAGTGGGAGATTTAGCAGTTTTAATGTATCTCTGAAAATCTAATCTGAGACTTTAAAATTGTATGGTTATGGCACTTACTAAAGTAGTGAAAAGTTGTTGGTTTATGCAGAGATAATATTTAAGGCCCACTAGGTCAGTATCAAGGATAGTAGAAGAAATAGGAGGAACTGAATTTCAGTCAAGATAACTGATTTTTATATCAGTTTACATAACTGATTTTTTTAAGAATCTTTAAAGATTTTTTAGAATCAGATTTTATCAACTTAGATATCTGATTTTCCATTGTTCTTAATTGAGACTCATTAAGAAATTTGGGGGTTTTATTAAAAGCAGTTGAAATCTCTCTGAGCCATTAAGTTCTCAATTTTTTCCCCAGTTGGTTAAATACTTGTTAATGCAAAAGTGGTATAAAGTCAATTTGAATTAAGGATAGTAACTAAGTACTTTCTTCCAAAACCTTTGATCCTCTGACCCTAGAGAAACGTAGCACAGAATTGCCGTCATGGGTGAATTTAGAAAAGAGAAAAATGAACTTAGAAGTGATCTGAATTTCTTATGTTTTGCACGGTTTTCAATTAACTGCTTTTTCACCAAGAATCCAGCATTCAGAGATGAATTGAACAGCAGTGGTCTGTAATAACCCTGTATGTACAGGGCCAGGAATAATGTAGGAGGTTATTTAGCCAAGTCATGTTTAAGGTTTCAGTATGATTCCCGCTTTCTTTTAAGCTAATGTGGAGAGCTTTCTGAGCACCAATATATTGTTTAGGTTTATTCTGACATATGTTAATCACAGTATCTTCTGTGATGCTCCAGGGATGCCAACAGGTAGAGAAAGCATACAAACGGTTGCACAAGGGTCCATCCTTTTTCTTATGTGTTTAACAGGCTTACCATCTCCTCATCTTCCCTCCCTCTGTTTTGTGGTGGGGACAGGATTGGTGTTTTGGTTTCTGACATAGAGAAGGCCTCCAAGGCCTCACAGATCTTTCTGAGAGTCTGTCTCATTGCTAAGATGCAGGCAGGCATGAGCTCATTCTGCTTAGCCTTCAAGGAGGGCAGATGGGCAGCAGGGCTGCGTGACTGTAGTGTCTCATCTTTCAATGGAGGATTTTCAAATACACCCTTCAGTTGTTAAGGCAGAAGTTGAATATTGTTCACTTCCATTCTATTCTAATAAAAAAAAAAAAGATAAAAACTTTAATTGCATATTTATTTATATGGCATCTCATAGGTTACCAGTTCAGTTATACAGATGTTTATGTACACATTTCTAATGTGATTCAGTTGGATGGTGTTTGACTTTAACACATGCAAACGAGCCTTACAAAAGATAGACTTGCTGTTGCTATTGTTAGCAGGCAAGTTAATAGTGGTAACAGATGCTGAAAAAGTCTTTTAAATAACATTCCTGCTTTTAAGCCCTTCCTTTGGTCTTATTAAGGTTTGTGAATTTATTTTTTAAAAATCCCTAAAATTGAAAGCAATACTTGAAAAAAAAAAGATCTCCCAATGGTATTGAACACCAGTGGAGTTCTACATCAATGGCTGTGATATGAAGTATGTTCCACTGACAAATGAAATAGCTGTTCTTCCCCTGGCCCTTTGGGCCAGGCTTCAGTTGTCCACTGAAATGGCCAAATATGTTTGTCTTCAGTATCTTGTATCTGTTTGAAGTTCATTCAACACTGTGAGTTGCTGGTACAACATGGAATGTTTATATTCGGTGAATCTTTTCTAATTAATCACTGATGTGATTGTTGCATTGTTGCACGCACACATGGAGATCAACCATTAAGGAACTGGTTGGATGGCTGCACTCAAAGGGTGCTGTCAAATGGCTCAATGTCCAAGTGGCAGCTGGTGATGAATGGTGTCCCTCAAGGGTCAGTACTGGGACCAACACTGTTTAACATATTTGTTGGAGACATAGGCAGTGGGATAGAATGCACCCTCAGCAAGTTTGCTGATGACACCAAGCTTGGTGGCACGGTCGACACACTGGAGAGAAGGGATGCCATCCAGACATATCTGGACAGGCTTGAGAGGTGGACTAGTACAAATCACATGAAGTTCAACCAAGCCAAGTGCAGAGTCCTGCACCTGGGATGTGGCAATCCCAGGCACAAATACAGGTTGGGTGGAGAATGGCTGGAGAGCAGCCCTGAGGAGAAGGACTTGGGAATGCTCATGGATAAGAAGCTCAACATGAGCCAGCAGTGTGCACTGGCAGCCCAGAAAGCCAACCGTATCCTGGGCTGCATCAAAGGAAGTGTGACCAGAAGGTTGTGGGAGGTGGTTCTGCCCCTCTACTTTGTGCTTGTGAGACCCCAGCTGGAGTACCGTGTCCAGCTCTGGAGTCCTCAACATAGAAAGGAATAGAACTGTTGGATCAGGTCCAGTGGAGGGCCATGAAGATGATCAGAGGATTGGAGCACCTCTCCTATGAGGACAGGCTGAGAGAGCTGGGGCTGTTCATCCTGGAGAAAAGAAGGCTCCAGGGAGACCTTCTAGTAGCCTTCCCGTATCTGAAGGGAGCCTACAGGAGAGCTGGGAGGGACTCTTTGTCAGGAAGTGTAGTGATAGGACAAGGAGTAATGGTTTTAAACTAGAAGAGGGGAGATTTAGATTGGATATTAGGAAGAAATTCTTTCCTGTGAGGGTGGTGAGGCACTGGAACAGGTTGCCCAGAGAAGTTGTGGATGCCCCACAACCTGATCTAGTGGAGGTGTCCCTGCCCATGGCAGGTGGGTTGGAACTCGATGATCATTAAGATCCCTTCCAACTCCAACCGTTCTATGTTTCTATGATTAAAAGGGTGACCAATTTTAGAGGTTTTGCAGAATATAATCACAGTCCAAAGGATCTACTAAACAAAAGAAAAGAACTTGGTAATGCTCAGTAGTGTTTCTTGGAGACTTTCACAGAGCTGTCTTCAGCTCTATGCTATTCAAGCCACTTTGTGAACTTTGTTTAATATATACAACTTCAGTCTACAAGTAATTGTTTAAAATGGCTTTATGGACTATAATTTCCAGATTACATTGATGATAGGCTACAACAGAAGAGGTTCTCTTAAATTTCATTGTCAGACGGCAGTGGATCCTGAACCTGCTGGACAGCCCAGGAGGTTTTACTCTTCAAGATACTTAACATAAGTGAGAGTGGCTTAGAAGGAATATAGACAGAGCAGATCGGGCTTAGCAAACAGGGCTATTATTTCCCTAGGAAGTTACAAGAAATGCACTTGGGAAGTAGTTACCCAATGTGGTAACAATCATGAAAGGGAGTTTAACTGAGTATTTGCGTAGTAAGAAGATAAAGAGATGTGATTATGCACAAAATTATTCCAATGTACATAGGTGCCTGCAGCTTTTGTACTCAAAATGTTTTAACACAGATATGTATGATCGAATAGATGCTCAGTTTACATTGCCTGAATATGTTTGAAATATCATGCATGCTGTGCTGTGCATGTGGGTTTTTGAAGTAGCTCAGAGCTCAAAGAACAGGAGATGTGTTATATGAAGGTATGTACTTTCAGAAATGCCTGCAAACTCGATATAGTGTACAATTTCATGCCTCTCATGACTCCTGAAATTCTTGAACGAGCATGCAGACCCATGCATTTTGCTTGAAGCAGTGCAGGGTGTTGGATCCTAATTCTCAGGCAGTGTAATGTATTCCTGTTTGCAGAGTTAAATATCTGTCATTCAGCAACCCCAAAGTACATCTAAACAGGCCCTTTTGAGTTCCTGTGCATTTTCTAACAAAGTGATGAAAATACCTTCAATATACATGATTGTGCAGCTTAAGTCAAAAAAAAAAAAAAAGAAAAAAAGGGGACAAAAGGACAAGTCTATTGCTTGTTTAGGCAAGAGCGAAAAATGTCATTGTGCGATGTGGGGGATTTGAGGGCTCTTGGCTTGCAACATCCAGGCTTCCTGCCTGTGAA
Organism: Pedionomus torquatus; assembly: GCA_013398155.1. Taxonomy (NCBI): domain Eukaryota; kingdom Metazoa; phylum Chordata; class Aves; order Charadriiformes; family Pedionomidae; genus Pedionomus; species Pedionomus torquatus. The sequence continues at coordinate 364,191 of VZRU01011232.1, forward strand.
ACATCTCTCTGTGCTGCCTTCCCATGGTATAAGCTGATCCAGGCAGAGAAAGTGACTTCTGTTTTCGTGAGGGATTCATATGTTTTTCAGTTTGGTTCTATTTTGATTTCAGGTGATGGTTAAACTGTGCATGCACGTCAGTATTTAATGTGAAAGAGTACACAATATGTGCTAATGAAAAAAGCAACTGTGTAAGAACCCAAAAAATTATTATGCCTGTATGTAGAGAGAAGTTTGGAATATAAAGGGTGAAGGATTAGAAAACCACAGTGAGTCATACAACTTGTCTACTTGGTAAGAACTGTGGGTATAGAAAACTTTGATGTAGATGTTCAAATAAACTTTTTGGTGTATTTTGTAACAAAATCATGTAGAAAATGGATAGTTTCCTGATATTTCATTAGCCCCTTATTTTTTAAAGGGTAGAAATTGTAGTGGAATTGATGCTATGTATCTCGCCAAAAAACCTACTTCTGCTTTGAGTTTTCAGAACGTACTGCTCAAGGAATTGGATAGATTGGTTTAATTTTCAAATGGGAATGGTTCATTTTTAGTCCTTTTTTGCAAAAGACCATTATTAACCAAGGTCTCCAAGAATGCCTGGTTATCTAGCTATGTAAAATTTCAGATCTTCACCTGTGCTCACTTCTGTTGTCCCATATTCTTTAGTATTTTTAAGAAGTAACATGGGGTTTAAATTCTGTTTATTTAAACTTAAAATGTAGGATTGTTTGATAGCCGTATGGCTGTTGCCTGTATTGCTAAATCAATTATTCTGTTGATATAGCTACTTTAAGAGGCAAAGTCTGGAGACTTCTCGCAGTCTGTAATGGCTGGAGTTGTCAGAGCTCCTGAGAAATGACAAAGCTGGGCACAAGTCATTAAGTAGGAAAGGTGCAGCCAACAAACTGGTAGGAGGCTTTGAAAACTCATTCGTTATTTAATATCCTTAGCAAACAGACTGTAATTTACTTCCAGCAGCCTACTCAAACAAAGCTATAAATTAGCAGTATTGAGAAGTTAATCTGGAAAGGTGTTGAGTACTTTGGCCCTATCTCTGCAAAGTACTTGGGCTGGGAGGCAGTGAAGCAGAAGGCCACCGGTGCAGCATGGCTGTTGTTAGCCAACTTAAACATGTGTCGTCTCATGTCCTCACCCTTCGATTTTGCTTTATCCTTAGTCTTTGTCTACTATGACTGGGTTTTGCTCAATGAAGGGAAGTTGTTCATTCGTGCAGTGGTTGAGGGGATTAACAAAACTCATGTTTAGCTTGAAGGATATGACTTAGCAAAACCCAGCCCAAGTACATGCTTAAAATTATATTCATGGTTAAATACCTTCATGAATTATGCTCAAGAGGTTAATTCTTATACTAAAAGATAAGCATCTATTTAATTACCTCCCTGTATATGAGACTTCAGTTTCTTTTTCACAAGTGCCTAGAAGGAGAAAGCTAGTACCAAGATCTTTTCCTTTGCACTGTTCTCCACTAAGAAAACAGACAAGCTGCACTTGTTCTCTTTGTGTGTCACTGGTATAAAGCTTCTCCCTTCTCTTTCTCTTTCCTTTTGTGCAGGAAGACACAACACAGCTCTCTGGACCAGAGTTCCCCACCCCAAAGTGGTGTATCCGGCACTTACAATCACCCTGTACTGGGGATGTATGATTCCAAAGATGACTTCCCACTCAGAAAAACAGGTAGTGCTCACGTTCATTTTCTGTGTTGCCCACTGTCTTTGCTGTGCACTCAGTCCTGTTATTTTTTTTTATTTTTTATAAAAATAAGTTGCTTTGGTTGTACATACTCGCAAAACTGCAGGCAGGAGACAACGGAGTTGTGTGTCTAAGTTTGTGAGATGTTTTCACAAAGTCAGAGCTAATACAGATTGGGTGTCTAAAATCGAAGTATGTTTTGCTGAGTGATAAAAGTACCAAGAAAAGTTCTTTTCTTCTGGGATTTGCATTTTATATACAGGTTTATTCTTAAAATAAATAAAAATGTTTCTGCCAAAGCATCGGGACTTTCCTGCAAGGGTTTTGGTTCACACCTAGACAGTTATTTCTCAGTTAGGTTTTCCCCTGCATGGTGGCTAAGCAGGTCAGTTATTTCTCAACTGTATATTATGTAAACCAGGTTGTTTTGGTTGGCTGTGGTCCTCAGCCTCCATACCATGTGTCTAAGCCAACACAGCCTCAGCTTCTAACGTGGCCGGCTCGTGATCCTTGGCTACTTCCTTCAGGGAATTGCTGAGCTTTGAGGAGCTAATCCTGATTTCGGGAGCAATGTTGCTCGCGTGGATGGTGCAGACAGTGCTATGTGTTGGAAATCCCATCAGACTAGGAAAAAAACTTTTCTGAAAAGATGGAGTGGAGGTAAGAGAAAAGCAGGGGTATGATTGAACCTTCTGCAGTTGCTGCCTAGCTATTTCTCAGGTATGTTTTGTTGATCTTCAAATAGGGGGGATGAGCACCAGTAGTCTGTGTGTTGTCCTTGGGATAAGGAATGATGACAGTGTGTTAACCAAATCTCCTTGTTGATTTACTACAGTCTTTGCTCAAATTGATTGCCCTAGATCCGTTCTCGACAGCTGGCAGCCCCCCATTTTCATTCTGGGAGGGATGCAGGTGTTCTCATGGCACTTGTTAGAAGTAGAGCAGATCTTGGGTGCAGGGCAAGGTTTAACACAATTCTTGTTACCTTTGTAAGCTTGGTTTTTTCATTTTTTTTGTCATCCAATGAGAAGAAAATGCATCTCCACACTGCTGACGTGTGCCTCCTGCCTCCCAGTACTATGCATTAAAAGACCATTTTGGGAGCGTCTCGTTCTGGACTATAGCACCTGGCCTGCTGGTTGGATCTGTGTATGGATTCCCATCTGCTGTGCAGTAGATGATCTTCCCCCCCACCAGGCGTGATGGGTTGGGTGGCAAGTGTCAAACACTTCAGCTGTGCAAGAAGTCAACCAAAAATTGGCAAGTCCTCTCCAGGATATGTTTTTTTTCCTGGGCACACCCTGTGCCTTTTGTGATTGTGCCCTTTCTGGAGGACTCTGAAAGCAGATGTTAGAAAACTGGACTTGCTGAATGGTAGCAAATCCTCTAATCTCTGCTTCTAGATAATGAAAGACCAAACACCTCATTAGGTGCAGTAGATGCTGCTGTGTCATCAGTGCCCAGGACAGCTGAAGTGATACTGTCTGGGCATCAGGACTTTGCCGTTTGTAGGGAAGGTGAGCACTGTTGGAGGACTGTCCTCAAAGGAGACCTCCTTCAGATCTAAAGACAGTGAAGCAAAAAATGTGCTTGGCGTACACCTCTGCCTGGAAGGAGAAATGCAAGCTTGGGCTGCTACCACCTGTTGCTGCCATTTGCTTCTCTGCAGAAGACTTTCAAGCTCCTCTGGGAAATCGCACTGTTTCCATGCAGGGAAGCATCCCATGGCATCATACCTGTCCCTTGGGGCCTGTGGACAGTTTCATTCCACAAGATTTTTAGCTCTTTCCTATACCTTGCAAGACCAGGTGATCCATTTCTGTTGTGTTAGGATCCCTCCAGCAGAAACAGGCTTTGACATCCTCTGAAACCTCCATGGCTCATTACTTCAGGGGACCTTACTTCTGAGACTGAGTTTGAGGATCAGTCACCCTTCTTGGTTCCAGTGTTACAGAAAGGGATTTCTGCAGAAGGAAAGTGTCTGTACATCTCAGCCCATTTTGCTTCCCAAACTGAGTTCTCAATAAGACTCTAGCTGAATAAAAGCCCTGTCACACAGGGTGAATTAAGGATGATAAATGTGTCTAATCACATTATGAAAAATGGAAGCAACCAAAATAATTGTTAATTTAAACAACTGGAAGATGCTGAGCTGATTTTGTTTTTTCCAGAATGCTGATGCTTGTTCTTTTTGGGCACCAACATTAATCTTTTGGCACTGATCTGTGATACATGTAAGTTCACTTGCAAGGTTCAGGGGAGAATTTTTTTGTTTTCTTTTATTTCATTTCAATGCAATAGCACTTCAGTCTCTGGCACAGTGATATCCTGCAGAAATCCCATTGCCAAGAATGTTAAGTTGCTTGGAGAAGAAAGGCTTCTGAACAATCTGGTGTAAACAAGAGGCAGGGAAGGCTGGAACCCATCCTAAACAAAGTTCCTTATTATGGGTGAGCTTTTCAGAGTTTTGGCACAAGGCAAAATTTTGGATTCGTGTTTGCAGTTTAAAACTGCAATATAGTGTAGGCAAATTTTATTAATGTTGCTTGAATATTTTCAGTGGAGTCCATCACAATATAGTTCTGATTACCAGGGCTGAAATCTGACCAACATTGTCATTAGGTGTAGGGTGACTTAAGGGGCTGCAGGAGGGCAGTTTGAATGATTATTTCTTCAAGGGTGCATTTTCAGAGTTGACAGCATGTCCTGCACATTGAGAAACTGTTCAGGAAGACAAAATACCCATTGCAATGGGTTTTAAAAATACTGCTTTTCTGTACTCTTATTTAAAGCATCATGATGTGGTCACAGGTTACACCTCTGCAAATTTAGAGATAACTTGCTAGTCTAAAATTCAAGTGTGAATGTTGTGAGGGGGACCTGGTGAACTGGCCATGCTGGCTTTGGTAGAAGATGTATGCATGAATGATGTCTTGAGTGCTTGAAAATGTTCAGCATGGTAAACAGTCAATGCTTGCAACAAGCATCTAATGCATCCTGTCCACTGAAATCCTACCCTGTCTGATTTGTTTTTCTGAATTATATTCCTGTTTCTTGGCCGTTTGGTTTCTGCATGGAATTATTTTCCTGTCAGACCGCTGCCTGGTGCAGTTACTAATTGCTTGAATCCTGCTTTTTAGCCTGGACGAGGGTTGCATTTCACTCAGTTCCCTCTAAATAAATTCTTTGAGACTCTTCATTTTTTTAACTGAATTAAGAACAATTTGGTTGGTGTTCCTTATATTTTGCTGCTAAACAACTGGATTAACACAAGGTTTTTTTGTTTCCTTTTTTGTGTAGATTCCTTTACTATATATATGTTTCCTTTAGTGTATCCATTTTTTAATCAACAGCTGTTGACAGGGGAAAATAGAAAATTACCTTTTGTGCCCGCAAATCAAGGTTGATGTATTCCATATTTAATGAAGGTTTGTTATGTGTGCTGTATTGTGACCTGCTAAGAAAAATCTCTAGAGAATCATTTCAGAATTTTAGTCTGGGTTGGGGCAGTCTCTGTAGCCTGTTTTGATAACCCCAAGAGTTGTTTGCCAACAGCCTTCTTGGAGCTGCTGCAGTTATTTTTAATGTAGCTCTTCACTTTATCATTTTTAAGGAACATAATGTCCTCATTTGCTCCCCAGGAGCAAGGCTGTTCATGACATTCCCTGCTTTTTTGAATTTGAGCAGTGGACGTATTAAAACAATCTCTTAATTTGAAAGCAGACACCGTCATTAAGTTTTGTGAAAGACTAAAGAGAATTATTTCAGTTTTTAACATTCTTTTCCTCATGTTTACATAGGATTTTTTGTTTGGGTTTTGTTTTTTTACACCCTTTTGCAGGGCTGGACACTAGGTTTTCCACTTACTCTCCTGCATAGATGTAGGGTAAGCATTCCTCATGTTCATTTGGACTTGACAGCTAATCATGATTTCTGATGAAAGCCACAGGATTTCAATTAGTTGTTATTAAAATCAGGAGAAGTTTTGCCAAACTGGACACCTGCTAGACTCACCTGGCCAGCATGCATTCAGCTTGCTGGGATGCATGAACTGGAAACATTCCCCTGTGTCTGTGTTTAAACCTAACCACAAAGTGAAAAAACCAGTTTGTTTATTTTGAAGTACTTATAAAAGATGTACTTCAAAGTCATAAATTTAAAAATGGCTGTGTATGTAGGACCTATGGAGCTTGTGAAGCAGGCTCAGATCTCCTTGTGGTTTTGCTCCTGCTGTGGATAAAGCCAATCTTTCCCAAGATAGCCACTCTCCTTTGGTCCTTGTGCCCATGCCAGAGGGATCTGTGCCATTTCTGCTGCTTAGTTCGTTTGTCTTGGGCTGGCTGCTGGTCTTTAAGCCTTTCTCCTGACAGATTTATCAGCAGAGGTGGGAATTTTGACAAAGTTGATACTACCAAAAATTTGCTGTTGTTTCATAGAATCATAGAATTGTCAGGGCCAGATGGGACCTCCAAAGGTCATTTAGTCCAAGCTCCCCACAGTCAGCAGGTACACTAGACCAGGTTGCCCAGGACCTCATTGAGCCTCACCTTGAATATCTCTAGTGAAGGAGCTTCAACCACCTCCCTGGGCAACCTGTTCTAGTGTTCCATCACCGTCAGAATAAAGAACTTTTCCTAATATCCAATCTAAATCTTAAATCCATTGCCCCTCGTCCTGTCACTGGGAGAGTCTCCCCAGCCTTCATGTAGGCCCCCTTCAGGTACTGGAAGGCTGCTGTTAGGTCTCCCCAGAGCCTCCTCTTCTCCAGACTGAACAACCCCAGCTCCCTCAGCCTGTGCTTGTAGCAGAGGTGTTCCAAGCCCTTCATCATTTTCATGGCCCTCCTCTGGACCTGCTCCGTCAGGTCCATGTCCTTCCTATATTGAGGGCTCCAGACCTGCACACAGTACTCCAGGTGGGGTCTCACCAGAGCAGAGTAAACTGGCAGAATCACCTCTCTGGATCTACTGGCAACACATCTTTTGACGCAGACCAGGATGTGATTGGCTTTCTGGGCTGCAAGTGTGCACTGCCTGCTCATGTCCAGCTTCTTATCCATCAGCATCCATCAGTCCCTTTCCTCAGGGTTGCTTTCTAATACCTCATCCCCTAGTCTGTGTGGATAGCAAGGATTGTTCCAGCCCAGGTGCAGAACCCTGCACATGCTGTTCTTGAACCTCATGTGGTTCACCCGGGCCCACCTCTCCAGCCTGTCCAGGTCCCTCTGGATGACATCCTGTCCCTCTGGTCTATCAACACCACCACACAGCTTGGTGTCATCTGCAAACTTGCTGATGTTACACTCAATCCCTCTGTCGATATCATGAAAAAAAAAATAAAAATGTTAGACAGTACCAGTCCCAGCACAAACCCTTGAGGGACACCATTTGTCACTGCTCTCCATCTCGACCTCAAGCCATCGAGCCAGCCCCTGGATGCAGCCATCCAGCCAGTTCCTTATCCACTGAATAGTCCACCCATCAAATCCGTATCCCTCCAGTTTAGTGAGCAGGATGTTGTGGGAGACCGTGTCAAAGGCCTTCCAGAAGTCCAGATAGATCCCATCCACAGGTCGTCCTCTGTCTACTGACATAGTCACTCTATCATAGAAGGCCACTAGGTTAGTCAGGCAGGACCTGTCCCTAGTAAAGCCATGCTGGCTGTCCCGAATCATCTCCCTGTCTTCCATGTGCCCAAGCATGGCATCTAGAAGGATCTGTTCCATGATCTTCCCAGGCACAAAGGTGAGGCTGACAGGTTGGTAGTTCCCAGGGTCCTCCTTTCTACCCTTTTTAAAAATGGGTGTGTTGTTTTCTTTCTTCCAGTCTGCAGGGACTTCACCTGACTGCCACAACTCATGGAAAGTGGCTTGGCAACTACATCAGCCAGTTCCTTCAGGACTCTGGGATGTATTTCATCAGGTCCTGTGGACTTGTATATCCTCAGGTTCCTCAGCTGATCATGTATCTTGTCATCACTTACAGTGGGAGGGACTTTGTCACCTTGGTCTCCAACTTGTGGGCCATCAACATGAGAGCTAAGAGGAAAGGGGCTGACAGTGAAGACTGAGGCAAAAACGTTGAGAATTTTCACCTACTCCTCATTTGTTGATACAAGTTCCCCACTGTTGTTCATCAGTGGGGATACGTTTTCTTTAACCTTCCTTTTCTGATGAATGTACCTGTAGAAATCTTCCTTGTTTTTCGTGGTTTTTGTGGGTTTTTTTGTTTTGTTTTGTTTTGTTTTTTTTTTACATCCCTTGCCAAATTCAGTTCTAGCTGTGCCTTAGACTTCCTGACTTCATCCCTACACAGCCAGACAACGTCGTTATGCTCCTCCCAGGATGCCTGTCCCTTCTTCCATTTTCTGTGTGTCCCCATCTGTCGCCATCTTGCCCTTTAGTTTGACCAGCAGGTCACAGCTCAACCATTGTGGTCTCTTACTCTCCTTGCCCAATTTCCTACATGTGGGGATTGAGACCTTTTGTGCTCTATAGAGAGCATCCTTAAAGATCAGAATTTTGTTCTGCTCCCTTGTCCCAGAGGGCCGTTTCCCACGGGGTTGCTTGCTTTCTTAAAAATTAGAGTCCTAACTCTGCTTCTCATGGGCTTCAAACTCCTTAGGACAATGAACTAGGGCATGATCACTGCAGCCCAGGCTGCCTTCAACTTTGACACCCCTGATGACTTTGCTTGCATTTGTGACCAACAAGTACAACAATGCATCTTCTCAAGTAGGGGGTGTTAATCTCTTGTCTCAAGAAGTTGTCATCTAGGTACTCTAGAAGCTTCCTGGAGTGCCTGCAGCCAGCTGTATTGCTTTTCCAATTGATGTTGGGGTGATTAAAATCCCCCAGCAGGATGAGAGCCTGTGATCATGATGCCTCCTTAAGCTGGAGTAAGAAGACATCGTCAACAGGCCACCTGACCAGCCGGAGCCTGTAGTGGACTACTACCACAAGTCTTCCTTTGTTGTCCTGATCCCTAATTCCTACCCATAAGCTTTTGACCTGCCCATGGCTATGCTTTAGCAACAACTCTTAATGCTCTAACCACTTTACATAGAAGGCAACACCTCCACCCCTTCTTCCTTTCCTGTCCTTTCTGAACAGCTTGTAGCCATCAATGGCCGTACTGTCCCGCCAGTTTCCGTAATTGCTACTATGTCGTAGCTTTCCTGTAGCGATAGCTTCCAACTCCTCCTGTTTGTTGCCCATGCTGCATGCATTGGTGTAGAGACACTTCAGCTGGTCTGCCAGACATGTAGCCTTCTTAGAGGGGTACTCCAATGAATCCCCCAAGGCGCTTTGTGGCAGCTACCCTCCTGTCTCCTATTACCTCAAGGGGCTCTTGGTCCAGCTCTGCAAGACCTTGCCTTTGCTGAAGTGTTCACAGCATGCATCAGTGCAACAAGTTGGAGGCCCTTGCTATCATCCCATTCTTCCAACCCTGATGTGTCATCCTGCCACTGACCACAGACCATTCTGATACTGCCATTGTCTCCTGCCTCAAGTGAAATGGCAGGTTGAAGGCTATCCTTGGGCTCATCTCTAGTGCACCTGTTTTTAACCTCTTCCCCCTTCGAACCTAGTTTAAAACCCTTATATTGTCCTTCTTTTTTTAGTCCTTCTCAACCCTCTGGCATTTGTCAAACCACTGTGGTTGATTGCACAAAAGAAGACCTCCTGTGTCCATGAAGAGCAATGGGTGCATGGCTGTTTTTCTTTTTGGCTCAATTCCTGGAGCTATTTGGGTCACGGCTGCTGCAGCCACCATCACTGTTTTGTGGAGCATCGCTGTGGCTCTGGATCCTGCCTTTTCCTTTTCCTCCATTATTACTACTGGCCGCTCTGAGGAGGTGAAGGTCAGAAAGATATTGAAGGCGTGAAGATTTTAAGGAGGCAAAGGATTCTTGTGGTCCTAGATGTGTTTTCACTGCAGAACTGTGAGATAACATCTCTGTGTGTGAGTCTCCCCTATTTCTGATATTAGACTGCATTCAAATGCCAGACTGGGAGCTTACAGAGACATCTTTGGCGTGTAACTGTCTCTCAGTTTCCTGCCTAGATAGTAAGTGAGCATGTGCATATATGTGGTATGTAGTTGAGGAGAAATGGCAAGCAGAAGGTGTCAGGGACCTCTCTTTCAGCCCCTTTTCTCTAGGGACCAGGGAAGAACAATTATTCTACTTGAAAACCTCCCATCCCAGCAATGTCTCTTGCCTTCTGCACAAGTCATGACAGAACAAGGAGAACTGGTTGTAGATCAAGTGCCATGTCTTATAGCTTGTGGTAAAAAAAAAAAAAAAAAAAAAAAAA
>VZRU01011232.1:375275-453168 GCA_013398155.1 Pedionomus torquatus
CCCCTAAGTTCTTTTCTAACAGGCAGCTCTCCAGCCATTCTTCCCCAAGCCTGTAGCGCTGCCTGGGGTTGTTTCAACCCAAGCCATGGAACAAGCAGCATGCTTTTCCCCTGCCTACACAACCCTGCACATGCCAGCTCTTGTGCATCATGTGCCACTTTGCTGGCTTAAAATGGAGAGCCCACAGGCTGGCACTGGCCATCTCCTGTTTGCTAATCTTATTCTGTTTTCATGCAAGACAGAGGAGCCTGAAGGAGGAAGGCATCCCGTGATGTTGTTGGTTTCTTTGTGTTATTGCAGAAACACGGGATTATTTGAGTATTATTTGCAGCTAAGCAGGTGAAATTCTTCTGAACTTCTTGCATTTAAAAGAAAGAAAAGGGGAAGTGAAAGGATTTGTCAATAATTAAAATGCTGGATTTGTCAAGAAAGGCATACCACTTCTCAGAGTTGGTTCTGATCATTGGAATATTTTAAGTGGTTTGTTTCATGACAAAGATTGTTTAGAGGAAAATAGAGTAGGCTGAAATTCCGGTGTAGCGTGGGAGTATAACTTAGAGAAAATCTTTGAGCTTTAAACAGCATGGTGTGTCACTCATATTTGAGAGCATCTTTGCTTTCCCACCCACATTGTCCTTCCAGATGGCATGTTTGGAGGTATGGACAGCTCACTGACCCAGGGACCCATGTACTGTCTCAGGGGTGTGCTCTGCTGAGAGTAGGCACTGACCTGCATGAGAAATCCCTATTGTTATAAATAACCTTTCCCACTCCAAGTAGAGGATGTTAGTCTCTCTAATCCAAAAATAACTTACTAAAGACAGAAATCACTTTATTGCTATGATGCTATAGAATAGCTCTTCAGACCAGCCCACTGAAATTTCAGAGAGCAGTAACAAACCAAAGTGCATCTGGGAGGACCAGTAAATGGTTGCTTTAATCCCTTCACTTTTTCTAACAGTCAGGTTCAAATGCATGTTATCACTCCCTTGTTTTTCTTTGGCACAAGTAGTAGGTGCAAATGCAGCTGGCAGCAGTGAACCATGTTCTGTGGGTGTTCTTGTCTGGTGCTGAGATTTGCCTGGAGGAAAAAGGAGGGGACAACCCCTTTCCTTGCTCAGGGCTCCGATAAAGCAGGTGCGCTTTTGGAATGAGAGCTGGGGACGCATGGGCATTCATGGGCACTTCCCATCAAAGCACTTCTCGAGGAGTACTGTCAATGGTGCATCGAAAGAGAAATCTCTTCTAGTAGAAGACCAAACAAATTCTTATAGTTTAGTGTCATCTTTGGGAAACAGGGACTCTGGGAGGACCAGAACCTAACCTTTCGTCATTTGTTAAACCAACCCATCTACTTCATGGTCCTCTCAGCTTCATTTCTGCTTCAGAGGGACTGGCAGGGAGTGCGTGGTTTCACCTCTGTGTGTGTGCATGTACATATATATATATATATATGCCCAGATTTGTTCTAGCCAGAGCTGAAACAGAGTGGCCTTTAGGCCACTGCACCTAGTGGATCAAGGAGAATCAAGTCTGAGCTAGGAGAGCATGGTGGGTGCATGCCTGTTCTCTATGGGACAGCTTTGACTATGAGCACTGCATGAACAACATCTTGAGCAGTGAATTGGAGTGATTTCTCCCGACTGAAATGCAATAGCTGAGCCCTAAAGAAGCTGTGCTTCTTTGGAGGCATGTCCTGCTGGCTTCTCTCCTGACCCTCAGCATTTTGCAGCCATGTGTGGCAGTGTGAGATTGATTGATTGATTTGGTTTATGTTGCTCTCTTACAGTTCCTTGGAAGAGTATCCAGGACAGGAGGAGGCTGGAGATAGGGCAGGTTGCTCCATCCCATAGAAGCAGCCCGGCTTCGGACAAAGGGAGGGGGATATGTTTGTGGGACAGGGCAAAAAGAAGGGAAAAAAGGTGAACTGCACAGAGCATTGTAGGGCATTGACTTGGTCATCTCAGTCATGATAGGAAGATTTCTAGGTACAGAACAGTTTGCAGCTCAAAACCAAATGTTTAGTTGTTTCATGATACACTGACAAAAGGTGGAGGAGGGGACACCACTGTTCCTCTTTTTACCCACCTGGGACTCTATGTAGTAATAAGTTCCATTTCAGTAAAATTCAGTGCAGTTTTGAGGTTAAAATGGCTGTAAGGTTTTTTTGGGAGGAGCCTTTTTAATGTAAGGAGATTGTCTCCAAAAGTTGTGGCCACTGTAAGTCACTTGCTGGGGTCTCTCTGGTTTTGTAGATGCTACCTGCCCTCGTGTTCAGATAGCCAGTAGCTCCCTCTGCTACAGGCAGTATAGCTTTTTGGATGCTGTACGTAAATTGTGTGATTTTTTTCCTACCAGAAGCACTCAGTGTCGTTTTAAACACTTTATTGGAGAAAATTGCTTGGAGGACCTTGTTCCGTCCTTTCTAGACCTTATCCACTTCCACATGACTCTTACCTTTCCTCTCAGATAATACTTTGAACTGTGCAAAGCTGCTGTCTTTATTTAGGCTTTGTAAAGGGAAAGACAGAGGTGAGATACAGCATTTCCACATGTTCGTTTTTCTAGTCCAGTTTTGGCTACTCCCAGCAGAAGCCTTGGTAGTGCTCTGTTACTCTGTGATCTTGCATGGATTTGTGGACAGGCAAGCAAATGATAGCAAAAATGGAAAAAGTGTTAACGTTGTGTGCTCAGTTTAATGGGTGTTAAAGCCTTCTTTCTACTTCTGAGATGCTGCTGCTACTAAACTTTAGCATGAAGAGTGTCAAATATTGGCCCTGAATAAATGTTAATTTTAAGGACACAGCCTTTCATAAATAGCCCTTCTGTAGGGTTATTACACAGAGCTCGTGCCAACACAGTTAGAAGAAAAGGTAGACAACCCAACAAATACCTTTAGCTATCCCTTTCTAATCATGTACCTAGATGTATTATGTCAGGTGATGCCATCCAGTGTGGTACCATGATCATAAAAATTAGCTTGTTTCTGCAGAAGAGCAGGCTCTCTTGGTTTTATTTTTTCTCTGTTTTATAGTTTTGGAATTTTCAGCTGTTCCTTTTGCCCTGTGGTACCTATCTCCACTAGGTACATTTGTGAGGAACCATATTATTCCTGTATATCGGCTCAGCCTTCAGAGTGCTAATGCTGAAACAATTTTTGGTCTTTGTCTTTGACGAGTCTGTTTGACTTTGGCATGTCCAGCTTTATCAGGTCCTCCTGGCTAGATAGGTCATGATCCACGGTTTTTGGAGAGGAGAGACCACAGCGTATACCTGGAAGAGCAGTAATTAAGGTCTGGGATAGTCAAGCAGAGGGCAAAGAAGACAGAGTGAGTGTGGATGCTTGGTTGCAGAAACTGTGACCTCTTCCATTAAGCAAAAGGTAATTTACCTTCATTAAAATTTTGGGTTGTGCAGAAGGCCAGTTTCAGATCTCTCTTCCTCTCCTCTGTTTACCCATGAGGCAGCTTGGATGTTAAAAGACAGAAAAGGCAATTGGGTTGGCCTTTGCCTGGCTGGTGAGGCTTAGTACAAAGCTTAAAAGTAATAGAAGAATATAGTCCTTCTCAATCCCTGGCTGTCGAAATTAAGATGTGCAAAGACTGGGATCAGGATTTTCGTGGTGCATTGTCTGATGTGGATGGGTAAATAGCAACAGGGCAAACTCTGCCCAGGACTTTGTGATTTTTTTTTGACTTACATAGACTTAATGTCAGATTAGTTCAGTGGCTCAGGATATGCAATTCTAGGAAGGAAGCAATGAGAATGACATAAATGTTGAAGAATTGGATTACGTGGGTCCTGCTGCAGTAGATGATGTATAAGAGCGGCAACTTGGGTTTGAGCCTGTGAAAACTAGGGAAGCTTTTGGCTTATTAAGTTACTAATTTAATCAGAAGAAAACAAAATATTCTTTGTATAAACCCTTATTATAGGCCAAATTAAGTATGTCACCGCTTAAGAAATCCCACTGGCTTTGTGAAAGCTGAGCATGTGCTTTATTTGTTTGCTAAACAGGAATCAAACTGATTTTTTGATAACTTCATGATGTTTGTTTAAAAGATTTCACCTTAAGATGTAGAAGACCAGTAAGTTTTGTAATTTAGTCTCTGGTTCTCTTATGTTTCTGCTAGTTAGTGGTGGGGAGCAAGGCTTTGTTCAGGCTTGTTGCCTGACACTATGAATATCAGGAGATTTTAATCGGAATTGGTGTTCCCGAGAGAACACTGAACCTAGGTTGACTGGTGTTGATAGTTATGTGTTGCTTAAATTCCTATTTTATACTTTTGAAGGATAGCTCTCTTCATCTTAAAAAAAAAAAAAATTATTATATAGTAGTTTAAAAAACATCTGAATAACTTTAAATTATAATTTTGTGATTTGGAAATACCTCGGTTGAAAGCTACATCTTTTATTATAAATATGCCATATGTAAATTCTTTGAATTTCATACTGCTCTGTGCTGCCTGTACTGAATTTTAATTCACCTACTTTGGGCTATATAGTACCCAATTAAATATGTTAAGGATTATGCTCTCCAAAGTCTTGATGACATGTTAGATTTGGGAGTATATCAGGGGGATAAACAGAATGAAATCAGAGTAAACTAAACAAACGACATTCTTTAAGTACTGTTTGGAGTTTCAAAGGTTGATCCTCCAGCTGAGGAAGTGGAGGAGAAATATATGGAATGGTTTTGCCTGAAAATAGTTTTGTCTGACAAATTAGAATATGTCACTTTTGCTATAGCTTATTGTTGAGGTGCTTTCTCTTTTAAGGCTGTAATTTTCTATCTTCTTTCCCTTCTTGTTACTTAGAAGGATGTTTTTATTGTGGCTTTACATATGGGTCGTATCTGGTAGTGTTGGATATTATATGACCCCGGATCTTTTGTTTCCTTACCTATCTTTAAGGTGTTGCTAACCAATTCATTTTCTGTATTACTTGTATCACACAATTACTTTTCTGTTCCCAACAGAAAATATACTTCAATTGAACACCAGTGTATAAATTCTGTATGAATAAAATTTGCACTGAAGTACAGTTTTTATTGTCATATTTTTCTTTGTCAGAAGACAGATCCTTTCAACAGCTGTGGCATAGGCTTATATTTTGTTGCTGGTTAGCAGTGCAAATGTATCTAAAATGGATGTATCAGCATCTAGCTGTGACAAGTTCCCATTTGTCCTTTAGAATCTTGACCAGAGCATCTAGACAGTTACTAATACTCAGTATTTGGAACAAATTAAAGCTGGCAGATTTGCATTCAGTCCCCTGCCATTTTATATGCAAAATGTAAGATGATTCCCCCTTTGCTAATGCACTTCATACCGCATTTTAAGTGTCATTCTGTGGAGACTGGCACATTTTTAGTGCTCCCTTTATCTCTTGCAGGCATTCTTATGTCCAAAACAGTCATGAGATGAGAAGCTTTTTTTTTTTTTNTTTTTTTTTTTTCCCTCACCACAGTTTCATCAAAGGACTGTGTTGATGGCTTATCTTCAAGCATTTGATCTTGAATTCATCAGCTTTCTGATTTTTGAGCTCTGCAATTAATGTTGCCAGGCTTGATCTTTTACATGACCCAATGGTCAAAGCCATTTGTAGGGAAATATATGTGTAGCCAGTCTTAGTTAATTCAAATCAGTTTGTAAACCCTATCTTAATTCTTCTAAAGAAATGTAGATTATTTGCCCTGGAGTGTAGGGAGCCTAGTCTACCAGTAGTTAATGGTGAGAGCACAGGATTTGCTGATTCAAAGGGATTAAGCCACAGAGTTGTTAAAGAGATTGAGGAAGGGAAAAGATTGGGCCAGTTCACAAATGTCATAACTGTCAGGAGCCCTCAAGCACCAAAGCAGATACTTCATGTATGCTCAAGAGATCAGAACGTTTACAGAGAAAATCATCTTGCAGGAGGAATCTTGACTTAAGGCTTCATTACCTTTATAAGAACTTGATAAGCTGTGCTGTACAAACATGTTCAATGTTGCTAACTGTCATTAGCCCAGAGGCATTAGGGGTTCCCAGAAGCTATACTTCAACTTCAGGATAAATTAAATCTCAGGATTTGGGTATGGCAGAAAGGTGGTGGGGTCTTTTTAAGAGTTTCTCAAAGGTGTGATGTATACAAATCAAGTCAGGCTGTGGTCTCAGGAAATACATATGCACCTACCCTTGGCAGCCCTGCATTTTCAAAGTATTTGATGTGGCTTTAGATATGGCTTAACTTTGTGGCTGTGATGAGGTAAGCATGTTGCTCCTCAAATAAACAAACCTTCCCTGGTGTTGACTTTGGCCTTGGCCATGCTCTTATGCCCTTTTTCTTGAGTTAATACTGGCTCCCCTTGACACAGACTCATCTGACTCCAAGGTGAGCTGCATCAGGGAGGTGAGCAAGTAAGAATGCATTCACCTGGTTTGGTTGTGGGGTTTGATTTTCGTATTTTTGTTCCCCCTCCCATGGCACACCTCCATAAACCAGTTCATCTTGGGATCGGAGACTCCAAGGGTGTGAAACTGCACATTTCAGCAATACATGCAGTCTCAGCCCCATGGTGATGCTCCATGCTGACCAAACACCAATATCTCGCTTGTCTCACCAATTCCTGTGTTGTGTTTTTTTGATCCTGTATGTTAGGTTTACCACTCGTTTGGAAGCAAGTTGGGCAGAGGTGGGAAACTAAGGGATGGGAATAGTGCTCTCCGTGCTAGTCTGAATGAGTTCACAGGAGATTGTAAGTCCATGTCACTTGAGAGAAGACATTGCAGGATGATTATTAGATTTGAATTAAAAAGCTATTGGCTTCTATTGCCACTGAATTCAGATGTCATGTAGGCTAGGACCTGTTCATTATATTAAAAAGTCTTTGTTCCATATATGTACTATTAAAGGTCTAATTTTGCTAAGGCTTCTGCAAATGCTGAACCTTAACCCATCTTTGTGTTAAGTAAAATACTACTGAAATAGTATTAACCAAAACACTGTTTGCTTTTCCTTTTTCATTCAGCATCTGAACCCAACCTAAAGTTACGATCCAGACTAAAGCAAAAAGTTGCTGAAAGACGGAGCAGTCCCCTCTTGCGCAGAAAAGATGGTCCAGTGGTTACTGCTCTTAAAAAGCGCCCGCTGGATGTCACAGGTACGTTGGGTAAGCAACAAATCTGCTCCAGCAGCCATATACTCAATGAGATTTCACTTTCCTGCATTTAGTTAAATGTGCAGTGTGAATCTTTTGTATGCCTCTCAATTTTCGTGAATCCTGGATGAAGTTAGCAGAGTTCAGGAAAGGGTGATACAGATGGATAGCAGTTTGTGCATTGGGTATCCATCTATTGAGATAGCATTACCAATTCAATGAGCTTTTTTTAAAGAAGTACATAGACAGATGTGAATATGCCACCAGAGTGCTATTGTTTTCCCAAGCATTTCTATGATCTTCAGCAACAGGTTGTTGAGAAATAAAATTTCGCAAAGGTGATGCTTTTAGTATCTGTGGGGAGGCCACAATTCACAGCTGTTGTCCTCCAGCAGTAAATGCTTTACAGCCCCTGTTTGTTTTAGGCTGTGGGCAGACTGCCATAGTTCCTTGTTAAGTAATTATTCTGAAGTTTGAAAACCTGTATGGCATTTTTTATGCCCTATAGCTGCTATTTCTGACTACTTACTTCATGGTTTCTTGTTGAAAAAAAATATTCTTCTGTCAGTAAAGTTTGTAGGTGAGATCAGAGTAAAGTAGATTATATAGATTACCATAAAGTTAATTCTTAGCACCATCTAGGGATGCTTCTGTGTAAGTACCTCTGTGACAACTTTTCCAGACTTTTGTCTTACTTTAAAGCACACTATTGTCATTGGAACAAATTCGGTGAACTCTCTGGAGAGAGCCCAGTGGTTTGTCAGAGACCCCAGGGTAGCTATGCACCATTTTGTATCAGAGCCTCTCTATCAATAGCCTCTCATCTGTTGCACCTAATAGATGATTTTAACAGCTAAGCATGATTTATTTCAGATCTGAAGACTGAATTTACTTCACTCATACTACTGTGTCACATAGCTTTTAGGATAAATCAAGCCCTAATAGCTGACTGTTTGATCCTAGTAATGCCTTCAGAAATGGTAGCAGAAGCTCCTGCCTCTCACTGAACACGGACCTGGTTCAAGAAGCCAACCTGGAGCCTGGCTAGAAAAATAACTGAGTTGTTACAGTAAGAGGGGACTTTTGAATGAAAAATAACTTCTTTTAAAAGAAGCCCCGCTTCAAGGAACAGAAATTACGCTTAATCCCTGAAGAATACATCTTCATACAGTCACAGTTTGAATGTTCCAGGTACTTTTCCTATGTCTAGGTAGTATACACGAGGTCTCATATGTTGTAGTTAATGAGATGGTCCCAGAAAAAGCACGTATTTTCCATACAGTCAGAATATTTTCTCAAAACATTTAAATTCTCTGAAGTTGCTTTCCATGGAGAAGTTCAATTTTAGGTGCTTAGGTGGATGTTACTCGGTGCTGAATTTTCTTGATAGCAGCTGCTGGGAGATTCTTTTGGCACTGGACAAATCCTGTACTTGGGGGAAAGTTCAGAAAGAAAAAAAGTTTTAATGTTTACCGTCCGAAATAAAAAGAGAAACACTGGAAGCTGTGCCATATACCAGGTCAGAGACCTTCTGCGGGAAGTTTTTTGCCCGTTGCAATTCTGTGATCTCTTTCTGTTTGTTGTTATTTCTGCATCATTAATGGGGAGGCTTTGGTTTCAGGCTGGACATCCCTGTGGTGCTGGTTACTGAGGTCACAGGGACTGTCTTCCTAAAATGAGACTTTGAGAGGATTTTGTGAGTGTTTGGGTGATAGCAGAATTATTTTGGGGGATTAAGTCAGGCATTGGTCTTTCCAATGAGGAAGTGTTTTACTCCCAGAGTGGAGAAGAAAAAAAAAAAAAGTTATTTGAAACAGATTTACTATATTTGACCCTGTAAATTTAGTCTGATTTTTGTAAAATGTGCTCAACCATCCAGTCCCATGTCACTCAGGCAACTTTTATATCTTTTAAAACAATTTAATTTGCCATTCTGGCAAAATATCATCCTTGTGAGTCAGTCCCCAGGCATTTTTTGGGACCTCGGTGCTGGGGTAGCTGTGGTGTTGTGTGAAGAGCAGCCCAAGGCAGGTTGTTTCTCTGAGAACCTGGTGTGATATGGGCACTTTTCAGGTGGCAGGGACATCACACCTGTCTGCTTGCCTCCACCAGAACACCAGAAAAATCTATGTGGTTCTTTATAAAAGCAGAACTCCTCTCTCATGCATGATCAGCATGAGGGCTTGGTGCTGGCAGCGTATTTCTAGTAAATCCAGAGGCACCAGAAGCCTGCATGGGAAAATGTCAATGCTGACACAGTTCACTGGATCCAGCATGAAGTCTGACGCAATACGTGGTGAGAGGCTGTTGTTAGGGTTATAGGCTAAAAGAGGGTGACAAGCACTCCTAGAAAAATGAAGCAGGACAATCCAACATCTTCCAGTTCAGCCTCTTCCATGTCTTTTATTATTTTGCAGTCATATTTAAAGTTATTAATGTACTGTAAGAGAAAGCCTCATGAGGAGAAGATATAAAAACAGTAAGTAGGTACTTGGGCAGACCATTTGAAAATGTGAGTATTTTAAGAGCTCTGGGAAGATTTAAGGGGAAAAATGGGGAGGAGGAGGGATGCTTTCCTCCAAAACAAAACTCAAGTGGTTATTATCTGTCTAAATACCATCAAGGAGATTGTTTGTAATGCTAAAAGTTGATTTTGGATTTGTTTTTAGACTCTGCATGCAACAGTGCTCCTGGATCCGGTCCCAGCTCTCCAAACAACAGCTCCAATAACATAAGCACCGAGAATGGAATTGCAGGATCAGTCACAAGTATTCAAGCAGAGGTACATTGCCCTTTCTCACTCTTGATTTTTAATGTTTGTGTCTCTCATCGGTTTTTGCAGAGTTTTAGCAATTTGGGCATACAAACCGGTGTGCACATCACTTAAAAAAAAAAAAAGAGCCCACCAACAGAACCCCCCAAAACCACCCAGATCATGACTTGGAATGGATTTTGGGAATTACCTCTCAATCTGGGCTGACAGGATGCATTATCTGTTTATTAAATCTAGTTTAAGCCAGTTCAGAGGCTGCTTGTGGTAACTTGTAGTTGTTTGGTTGTGAGGAGAGAGTAAAAATAGATGTGATTTAGCAAGGTAGAGCATGAAGAGTGTTTCCTGGTGAATATTGTACATTTTTGGGAATCTGTTCTCATACATTGTATATAAGGTGAATTTGTTGTGTGAAGTAGGTTAATCTAAATATGACCAAACCAGAACTCGGTTGAAAGGAACAGATTTAACCTTTTCCTCCCTGATTAGGGATTGGAAAGCTTGGTGCCTGATACCATGTGCTAGTTTATAATCCTATAAGCTTTCACTGTCACATGAGGCTTCTGCTGCAGATGTCAAGGGCAGAGTATTGGCCTGGGTAAACTGATGTTTGATTCAACACAGCAGCTCCTGTGTTCAGGGTTGCTGAAGCCCACCTTTTTCTAAAGACAGATAGTGGGGTATGGGCCACGTTAACTGGCTCCTGCCATAAATCTTATGTGTAGAAAAGCAGCGTGGCCATGTTGTGCCATTTTTTTTAAATCAGCTTATTCCTATGTTTTCCCCATGAATATAGTGTCTGTTTGAACATCAGGACTGTAAAAATGGGGACATGGTGACAAATGACGAGGAAAATGCCTTCTTTGCCTCAGTCTTTAGTAGCAGGACCAGTTGTTCCCTGAGTACTGAGCCCCCTGAGGTAGTAGATAGAAGTGGGGAGCAGAATGAAGCCTCTGTAATCCAAGGAGAAATGGTGAGGGACCTGCTCCAGGACCAGGACATATGCAAGTCTATGGGGTTGGAAGAATTCAGCTGAGGGTACTGAGCCTCAGTGGTTCGCTAAGCCACTTTTCATCATATACCAGCAGTCCTGGAAAACTGGGGAGGTCCCAGCTGACTGGGATGTGATGTCCATCCACAAGAAGGGCCAGCGGGACAATCCAAGGAACTGCAGGCCGTAGTGCCTGGAAAGGTCATGGAACAGATCATCCTGAGTGTCATTATGCAGTGCATGATGGACACCCAGGCGATCAGGCCCAGCCAGTGTGGGCTCATAAGAGGCAGGTCTTGCTTAACAAACCCGATCTTCTACTATGACAAAGTGACCCTCTTGGTGGATGAGGGAAAGGCCGTGGATGTTGTTTACCTAGACTTTGACACAGTTTCCCACAGTATCCTCCTGGAGAAACTGGCTGCCCTTGGCTGGGACTAGAGTATTCTCTGCTGGGTTAAAAAGTGACTAGAGGGCCACGCCCAGAGAGTGAATGGTGAATGGAGTTAAATCCAGTTGGTGGCCGGTCACAAATGGTGTCCCACAGGGCTTGGTATTGGGGTCAGTCCTCTTTAGTATCTTAATATCTAGACGAAGGGATTGAGTTTACCCTCAGTCAGTTCACAGATGACGCCAAGTTGGCAGGAGTGTTGACCAGCTTAAGG
The DNA here is from genome assembly GCA_013398155.1 of Pedionomus torquatus. Taxonomy (NCBI): domain Eukaryota; kingdom Metazoa; phylum Chordata; class Aves; order Charadriiformes; family Pedionomidae; genus Pedionomus; species Pedionomus torquatus. Next base: position 386,840 of record VZRU01011232.1, read on the forward strand.
GTAGAAAAGCTTTGCAGAGGAATCTGGACAGGCTGGATCTGATGGGCTGAGGCCAGAGGAGTGATGACCAACAAGGCCAAGGGCTGGGTCCTGCACTTGGGTCACAGTAACCCCATGCGGTGCTACAGACTTGTGGAAGAGTAGCTGGAGAGCTATCCAGCAGAAGAGTACCTGGGGGTGTTGGTCAGCTGTTGGCTGAACATGAGCCAGCAGTGTGCCCAGGTGGCCAAGAAGGCCAAGAGCATCTTGGAATCTGAAATGAGTCCAGAAGAGGGCAGTGTAGCTGGAATCTGGTCTGGAGAGCAAGTCTTATGAGGGAGTGGCTGAGGGAGCTGAGACTGTTTAGTCTGGGGAAAAGGAGGCTAAGGGGAGACCTTATCACTCTCAACAACTACCTGAAAGGAGGGTGTAGTGAGGGGTGGAGGTCCCTTCTCCCAAGTAATAAGCGATAGGAGAAGAGGAAATGGCCTCAAGTTATACCATGGGAGGTTTAGATTGGATATTAGGAAAAATTTCTACTCTGAAAGGCTTGTCAAACATTGGAACAGGCTGTCCAAGGAAGTGGTGGGATTACCATCCCTACAGGTATTTAAAAGACAATAGATGTGTTGCTTAGAGACATGGTTCAGTGATGATTTTGTCAGTGTTGGGCTGATGGTTGGACTAGGTGATCTGAAAGGTCCCTTCCAACCTAGACAATTCTATGATTCTAAAACAGGCTTTGGCTTGTTCTCCCCAAATTGTCATTTAGAACTGAAAAGAACTTCTTATGTTATAAATGTAAGCCTTACTGCTTTTTAGTTTTGTGTAGTTTTTCACTTTATTTTTCTTTGTAATGCAGTGTAACAACATTTAACATAGGCAATATGTCTTCTACTCGACCCTTTCCTCTGCCAAAGGACAGAGGAACACATATCATCCAACACATATCTACATCTGGTCTAGTCTACTCTAGACCTTGCAAGATTAAGACAATTCTTGAAAAGATTAAGACAGTATGAAGTGGAATCTTCACTTGACACTGAGATGCCCTCTGACCATTTAGTAGACCTGGGGAAAGGTATCTTATATACGAAGTTATTTATCATGTTTGCAGAAATGAAGATTGGCTGAGCTGAGGGCACATCTTAGGTTCATTTGTGTTAGCCCCAGAAGTCTACTGCTGAGTTACCAGTTCTGCTGATGTTAGGAGCTTGTCAGTCTTATCTATACTTGGCAAACTCCAAACCTCCAGTTACTGCTGATGGGAAAACTAGAGGATTCAACTATTTCTTGTGATACAAATAGATATATGTCTCTTTGCTTCTTAGTTTGCTATGTCACTTCTTGAGCCATTTCAGATATGTTGGAAGATGGTATCTGAGTTTATTATTTAAGTTTCACAGAATCATGGAATTGTCAGAGTTGGAAGGGACCTCTAGAGATCATCTAGTCCAACTCCCCTGCTAAAGCAAAGTTGCCTAGAGCACATTGTTCAGGATAGCATCCGGGTGGGTCTTGAAGGTCTCCAAAGAAGGGGACTCCACAACCTCCCTGGGCAGACTGTTCCAGGGCTCCATCAACCTCACTGTAAAGAAGTATTTCCTCATATTTGAATGGAACTTCCTATGTACCAGCTTGTCCCCATTGCCCCTTGTTCTGTCACTGGGAACTACTGAAAAGAGTCCGTCTCCGTCCTCCTTCAGCCCACCCTTCAGATACTTAAAAGCATGAAGAACATCTCCCCTCAGCCTTCTTTTCTCCAGGCTACAGAGTCCCAGCTCTCTCAGCCTTTCCTCATAAGGGAGATGCTCCAATGCTTTAATTGTCTTTGTTGCTCTACGCTGGACTCTCTCCAGTAGTTCCCTGTCTCTCTTGAACTGGGGAGCCCAGAACCGGATACAGTATTCCAGTTGTGGCCTCACCAGTGCAGAGTAGAGGGGGAGAATGACCTCCCTCGACCTACTGGCCACACTCTTCCCAATGCAGCCCAGAATTCCATTGGCCTTCATGGTGACAAGGCACGTTGCTGGCTCATGGATAGTTTACTGTCTGCCAGGAGTCCCAGATCCTTCTCCTCAGATGTGCTTTCCAACAGGTCCACCCCTGACATATATTCGTGCCTGGAATTCTTCCTCCCCAAGTGTAGGACCCTACACTTGCTCTTGTTGAACCTCATTCAGCCTGTCCAGGTCATGCTGGATAGTGGCACAATCTTCTGGAGTGTCAACCAGCTTTCAAAGTTTCAGTGCTTGCCTTCAGTGTGAAAAGACTACAGCTCTTTGCTTCCTTTTCAAATAGATAATACCTATTTTTAAATACTGTTTTTAAATTTAGAGATTTTTCCATCTCTGAAAGGTACATGATATTCATTGCCAATGCAGTTGATATAAAACTATAAAAAGTACTTGCCTGCAGATTAAAATTGTACATGATGAAATTGTTCTCTTCTGTGCAATTCAAAAAACATTTGTGAGCAGCCCGTAGATGGGATCCATGTATTTAAAGTGGTGATAATACTGCTAAATATCATGTTGGTAGCATCAAGCTGCTGCAGTTTTCTCTTTGTTGTTTTTAAAACAAACCCCCAGGAGGTAGTTTGAGGCAAAACTGTGGAGTATTTATTGTTCAAAGAGAAAATGGATGTAGTTTTGTTTCATTTATGATATCAGTAAAATATTTCATTACACTGCTGACAATAACTATCTTTTTCTCAATGTAGCATGCTAACATTATGTAACTTAAATTAAAGCAAAATTGCCAATACTGCTCAAAATTACTTGGAAGAAGTGCTGTGTGGGTATGCACAATCATGTGCCCCTATCAGGTATCAGTAAACAGCAAAATGCTCCCTGCAGATTTCCTCCTTTGGGGCAGAAAATTGTGAACTAGGATGGTAAAAACAGATTTGCTCTTTTTATGGGAAAAATTATCCGTAGTACTTTTTCAGTAAATTTGAATGAAAGCAAAAAAAGGCAAAAGTAAATAAGAAAAACTTTACTTTGCAGATGAAATTTCATGCAAGGTCATATGAAAACTAGGTGATATCCCCTCTCCCTCAAAAAGGTTGCTGCAAGTTTTTTAAAATCTCATCTTAGAGTCTTGAAGGGAGAAAAATGGGGTTTTATTATCCAGAGTTGCGTCCTAGATCTGCAACCAAAGAAATAGACTGCAAAGTCTTATTAACATACACGACTATGAATTTAGATCTAAAATGTATAAAGCTATTCTTCAGATCTCTGTTACACTGATATAGATTGTTCCATAGTATAATATTAAGTTAATCATAATTCCTTTTTTCATAATAGCACCCAAATTAAACAGTAGAAATTCTACAGAATGTCTATTTGAAATTTAAACTCTGTTTGATTTCCATTGGAAAATCAGCTACACACAGAATTCAGGATGATCAGAACACTTGTTTCCTAACAGGAAAATTGAGCAGTTTAAAATAATGTAATTTTTATAATACGTTTTCTAGCGCATGTTTCAAATCAGTCTTGTTTTGAAATTAGAGGTATTTTTACATAACTGTTCCTGCTTTAAATGGCCATAATGCAGTAAATCATGCATTTCACCCTAAAAATCATGAAATAGCTACATAAATGCAGCCTTCAAGTTTTTTGACAGAATTTTTAAAGTCTGATTTAAGCTGAAGTACACTAGTAAATAGCATAAATTGCCTGTGATTTTCTAAAGAGAACAACAGCCATTGTAATGCCATTTTTTTAAGGTAATCTGGTTTAGATTTAAAAGGGCAAATACTTGAGAAGGACAAGCAAGCTGTTAAATACTCGCAAAAGCTTTTTGCAGTGCAGCATGAAGACTGAGCAGAAGCTGAGTACTGGTGAGGATGCATGGGGAAGATTTAGTCTTCAAGAAAAGATCAAATAAACTGTGAAAGGTCTGTCTGTAGGGCAGCGATGTTGGTGGCAGTTGCAGAACAAGATAAGCCCTGTGTTGGTTATCCCAGTTTTGTCACATGGCCACAGAAATGACAATTCAGGGCACAGACCTGGTCCATTCCTGGATCTGAAACACAGCTTAGCCCCTCTGTTCAGTTTTTCCAGTCTCAGCTCTGCATGTTTCTGATGTGTCCTCACAGCAAATGTCCTATGTCCTTGACCTGATCTGTGGATGCTCTCTCACCAGGACAATGTTCTTGATTTTGTTTGCAGACCAGCCTGGCTCACAGACTTGTGAATCGTGAAGGCTCAGTAACACAGCTTCCACTCTACACATCTCCTTCTTTGCCCAACATCACACTAGGACTGCCTGCAACTGGCCCTTCCAGTGTAAGTGGTAGGGGGTTGCATCCTTTGAAATGTTGCTGCCACTGATTCATCTCTTATTGTACTGTGCCACCAATTATGTGTTTACAGGGAGGATCAGCACAGCAGGATGCAGAGAGACTTAGTATCCCAACCTTACAGCAGCGGATCTCTTTATTTCCTGGCACGCACCTCACTCCCTACTTGAGCACTACAACATTGGAAAGAGATGGGGGAACTGCACATAACCCTCTTCTGCAACACATGGTCTTACTGGAACAGCCAACTGCACAAAATCCTCTAGTCACAGGTGAGTACTCCGTAGATAATGTGCAAACCTCGGTCCCAGCTGGGGAAAGAGCAAGTGACATCTGGGTTTTTTTTTGTCAAGTGTCCTCTTGTATGAAAGAGTTACTGAAGCATCTGTACATTCTGTAGGTATAAGATACATAACCTTTAGGATGTGTTTGTTCATACATTGAATAGTGGAGGCACTTGCAAAAACAGAGGTTGCCTATCTCATCCAGAGGTATGGAGAAGCTGTCTTGTCATTTTGGTGAAATAAAAATAAATGGTATTTACTTCCATAAGTAAAGCCTAAGTTTGTAGGTCATGACTTAAAACTGTGTATTTAAAGTGGAAACAAAACCATTGTGTCTTGTGATTACCCTTCCTGTTTATTATGGCTAGTTTCTATTCTGTATATGAAAGGCATGCATTTGCAGAATATCAGATTAAAATATTTGCTTTTCATCATTATTATAAATGGCAAAAACATGGTAAAATCAACTGCATTCAAACAGATTGTATTTGTTTGTATATGTTACATTTTCAGTATGCTAATTGCTTTGAATCATTCTCTGTGTCCTATTTTCAGAATTAAGTCCCTGTGGAAAGGCATATTCCTATAGATAGGGTTGATTCAAAGCAATGAACTCCAATAGGTTGTGTTTCTGTTTCACAGTGTGGAATGTTGGGACAAAAGATGTTCTGCGTAAGTTATAGACGTGTTCATTTTTATTTATTTCATTCCTTTTCTAATGGAAACTCTTGAGAGATTGTCAGTCAGTAAAGCTGTTTCTGGTTATGTATTCATATCCCAGCGATATATTTGGGGTCATGATAAACTTATTAGCATGTACCTATGGGGAAGCAAAAGTACATCAGTGTGGTGCTTAGCCAACACTCTGGGAGCCGTGATTTCTTTAACCTTTTTGTAATTTTCTGTTGCCTCTTTCTGCCATGGTTTCTGTGGCATAACAGTGTTACCCAGAGTTATGACATGGGTCTTCATCAGTTGCCCTTTGCCCAAGGTCTGCTGATGAAGAGCCGTTGGGAAAAAATTCCCCTCTTTATCACCAATTTTTTTTCATCTGTTCATGCTGGCATATGCTTTAAAGCACACTTAGAAGCGCTGTTCTGCTTCTTATTTGACCTCTCTGAAAGTGTCTCTCACTTCACAGTGCATTTTGTTTGCTTCCGAGTGCATTTCTTCTAGTCTACCTGCCACTGTTTTCAGAATTACTACAACCAACACTTAGGAGAAATATTCACTATACAACAGAGCAACAAGAAGAAACACACATTCCAGGTGCAGCAACTGAACAGAGCAAGCTGACACGTGATCTCAAAAGTCCTGAGCATGCTGGCTTCCAAACTACAGTTAGTACTTTGAACTTCCTTGCAAGCAAAGTGGAGTTTATTAGTATTCACCGACAGCCTTCAGCTCTGGAGATCTCTCTGTTCAGCTCTCCTGACAGCTGAAAAATGATCCAGCACGGCAGTATGCTGTTTCTGTGCTGGAAGGTAGAGATGGGAGTTTGGGGAAACTAGAGCAGAATTCCTTAAGTCTGCTGTTCCTTTTCTGATAACAGATCACTCACATCTCTTTTACATCCAACTGTGTGTTTGGAGTAGGAACAGTGCATCTCTGAAAAGTTTTGACAGAGGGACCTTGGAGGAAGGTAGTCTTCCAAGGTGTCCTGTATAAACTGTATAGCATCCCTGCCTCTGCTGTCTTATTTGAATTTTTGGTGAGAAGAACTGTGCTATAAGGGAAATGGACCACATCTTTCCAAATTATTTATCTAGTCATACACACACGGACATATGTTTATGTGTATATACACACACATTTATAGAGACAGGCATTTATAAAACAGGATACACTTTTACATTATAATTTTCAGAAAAGGGTGAGGGAAACTCAATGAATCTTTTCCAAGAGAAAAGGCTTTTAAATGAGTCACTTTCTTCCATGTAGAGCAGTTTTGTGAATCAGTGGGAAAATGGAGTAATGTCCTGGGACAGAAATGTCAAGGTGTTTCTTATCCACTGCATTAAGCTGGCTACAAACTTCTAAGCAGTTTCTCTCTCTTCACAGTAGAAGACTGAAGGAAGAGAAAACAGAACTCCTCTGACCCTTGAACTGGGTAGTATTTCTGAATGTTGATAATCACTTGAGCAGTCTTTAGTTTGTTTTATGCAATGAGGTAAAGCAAGAGAATACTTTTTTCCTAAAAGTGTATGAAGGCTTATCCACCTTAGAGAGACAGCATTTCACACCAGTGATGTCTTTCTATCTCAAGGTGTAACTAGTAAAATCATAGAATCACAGAATGGTTTGTATTGGAAGGGACCTCAAAGATCATCGAGTTCCAACCCCCTGCCATGGGCAGGGACACCTCCCCCTAGACTGGGTTGCTTGAAGCCCAATCCAGCCTGGCCCTGAACACTTCCAGGGGTGGGGCATCCACAACTTCACTGGAAAGCCTGGGCCATTGTCTCACCACCCTCCTCTAGGCCTCCTTTAGGTACCGGAAGGCTGCTGTAAGGGCTCCCCAGAGGCTTCTCTAGGGTAAGGAAAGATGTATCCTCAGGTTCTCCAGCCTTGTATTGGTTGTGTGTCTTCATGGCCCAGCTTTCTTAGAAGTATGTAAAGTTACCTTTTTGGCGAGTGGAATAGAAACTAAGCCCAAGAACAGCTAGAAAGACAAGATGCTTCATAAAGGTGTGCCCTTACCAGAGCTTAGATAGGTATTTCACATGGTAGTTATCAGAGGCGCCCAAATTGCCAAGAACATGTGAGTAATGCAAGCTATCCCAAAATAACCATATGTTTTCATTAAGTTACTAGCAGGAATACGCAGGACAGTGAGGGAAACAATTCTAGCTTTTTGTCATCTTGGCCTCTAACTTACACCCTTTCTACAGAAATAATTAAGCCTTATGGCTCTCATATTCCTGAAATGCTTCAAGAGAATGCCTTTTTCCAATGCAAACCTGGAGAGGAGTTTATCACCTGGAAGTTTTCATCCCTAGTCATTTCTATGGGGAGGGGTAATAGTACAGTCAAGGGCAGATATGCTTCCCTTTGTGGTCATCTAGAGTGAGAAGCAGCTTCATCATCATCCATCTTCCTGCAGCATATTCAGTGGGCCCCCCTGTAAGGTATAATTGCTGGATGCTGTGGGGTAGCAGCTTGGGATGGTACTTTCATAGAACTGAAACAGGGATTGCTCCTTATACCAAGGCAAGATTTAAGACTAAATTCTTCAAACTACCTCTGTGATCTTAATTCATGTCACTCACTGAGCGATGGAAGGAAGGATCTGTGAGGTATCTCTTGTTTTAAAAAATGAAACATTTCCCTAGGGTCTCTGAGTAAGCAAGCAAGCAAAGAATTCAAAAGAAAACAAAGTGTTACTCCACCCAATGGTAATTGATTGTTATCTGTTCTCTCTTAAGGATGCTTCAGATGTAAATGGCAAGGTGGCAGGTTTTAACGTTATATATCATTGTCAGAATTAGCATTACTCAACAGCCATTTTCTCCCTTCCTTTCTTCTTCCTTTTTTTTCTCCTCTGCTGTTTTTTCCTCCATATTATCTTCAGACTGGTATCTTTCAGGACTGCCCCTCCATGCACAGTCTCTGGTTGGTGGAGAACGGGTCTCCCCTTCAATACACAAACTCCGTCAGCATCGCCCGCTGGGGCGCACACAGTCTGCTCCCCTTCCTCAGAATGCCCAGGCCCTCCAGCAGTTAGTGATCCAGCAGCAGCACCAGCAGTTCTTGGAGAAACACAAACAGCAATTCCAGCAGCAGCAACTACACATCAACAAGGTAGGCATGACGCTTTTAAAGTCTTTCTTCCTCATTCAGCATCAATACCAACTTTAGGCAACACTATTTCAGAGTATCTTGGCACAATAATGGATGTGATCTCAACCTCCATAACTAACTGGCCTACATCCTTGAACCTCTTTTTCATGATTTTGAGAAATCAGTAAGGATGTGGCTATCCATCACCAAGGCAAGGATCAATACCTGCATTTCAAACAGTGGAAAGGCTGTACAGCTCAATCTTCTGGCTTTGCAGTAATACGTTTTAAAGTTGTCATTGCTGCCATTCATCCGCATGAGGATCTTTTGTCAGTTTTGTAGCAGAAAACATAAAGTTCTGTCAAGGAATATGGGAAATACCTACTGTGTATATACTCAATCTGAAAGGGAAAAGTAATATGGATTTGAGGAAGAAAAAAAAGTGAGGGATTGCAGACATGACAACACCAGAATACAATTGTAAGTGAAGATATTCTGATTTACTGAAGCATTTTTCACTGGAATGACTTTCAGAAAGAGAAAAGCTGTTTCCGTCTCCAGTCTACCTCTTAACTTCAGTCCTATATAAAGTATTACAATGTCCTTTCCATTTCTTTTCCTGAAAACAAGGATGGTATTGCTGTGCATCCTGCAGAGGTTGTTTTGAAGATCAATTAGATGTGATTCAAAAGTTGCTTTGAAGTAAGCAAGCACTATATTTATTACCTTGCTTTCTGTAAGTCACTTGGAGAATATGAGGTGAACATTGCATAGCACCATTCATAAGTGCACAGATTTTGCAATTGCTGTTTAGCCAAAATGATCTCTCTGCACATCCCAATGTTAAAGCTGAAACAAAGCTGCTTTGAGATGATTGCATTGATATACATTAAAAAAGACAAACCTATCCCAATGTTCTAGCCAATGGAAAGGTAAAACTCACCTTTCATGCTCAAGCAGTCTGATCACAAGTGGTATGGATGGAGCTGTGATGTTTTACCCCAGCTGAGGTTTTCTTCTCTGATTTCAGAAGGTACAATCTATATCTAGACTTGCAATTTAAAAAGGCTTTTTGAGAAGGGGGATATTTATCATAATCACTGTGGTATTTTTCTCACTCTTATTTGTACTGTTTTGATGCTTTCTGAAGGAAAAGCTTTTCTCAAGGAGTTACAGTGGTAGCTTTCTTAAAGAAACAAGCAGATCCAAGAGTAGATTTCAGGCTTGGGAGGACAAGTTTAATGGCAGGCAGGTTTTTCTGATTGCTGCAGTTTAATTTATGGGGGTGGTTCCTCCAAATATTTCCATTGTTTCAGTCCTATTAGAAAATACAGCTACTGAGACTTGGATTAAAAAAAAAGAAAACACCAGAAAAAACCAACCCAAACAAAATAAAATAGCACCACAAAACCCCCCAAAACTTTGTTTATAGACTTCAGCTAAGGCAGGATGATTACACAAGTTACTGACGTCAATCATGTACTTCTGGAAAGCTGCCACCATGCACTGCATATGCCAGCCCTGGACCTCATTCAGCCCCTCACATTGGAGTGGTGGGAAGCTGCTGCTGCCATGGAAATTTCCCTTACCCCCCTCCAAACATGCTTCGTGACCAGAATCATTGGACCCGGGGTGCTAGGTAGGGTTTCTTTGTTCAGAAATAAATGTCAGCTTGATGGTTTGTTTGTTTGAGGTTTTTAAGGCTTTTCTGTTGCCAATGCTTGTAAGCATCCAAAGACTTTGCCATGACGTACCCACTGAACTCATTCAGACTTTTGCTTAGACCTCCCAGGAGCTGGAGAGCGTGTGTGACCTGAGCCAATCAAGTCCTCCTGCAGAACTCTGAATTTCAGCTTTGTTAGAGCTGTGATCTATCACATCCATATTGGAGGCAGGCAGGAGGGGGAGTATAATTAAACTGATTGCACAGGAGCAATTTCCCTGTGTTTGATTTATAAAAGTAATGAGTTAAAATTGTTTCAGTACTAGTGCTGTATGCGTGTGGCAGATTTATCCCATTGGGATAGCATCCAAGTGCTGACATGGAAAAAGACTTTTCCCAGACACACAGATATTTTAAGACCTATGGGTGTAGGAGAGTAAGGACACAACTAAAAATAATGTAATAGATTGCTGCCTTTTAATTATTAGCAGAACTGACAGCACTGTTAAGGTCGTATTGGACTTACTGTAAATAATATGTTTTCTATTGTTTGTGATTTTTCCAAACTTAAGGATTTTGGCCTTAAACTTTCCCTGTTAGGTCTCTATATCAGACAGATTTTTTTACAAGATTGCAGCCAAAACAATTCTTGCTGTTTCCAAGAAGGTAACTAAGGAAAAAGATGTTCTTTTGGTCCCAATTAAAAATAATAAGAATAATCATCTAGGGGATTCAGCTGTGAAGCTTTGGTGCCAGAGGCTTTGGAGCAGAACTTGGAATTGGACCAACAAGGACAAAGCGGGTGACTAGGTAGGGAAGGAGTGTACAGAGGTATGGGTTGGGTGGGAAATGTCCAAAGGAGGGACAGGACTCTTGGGGGTGACTGGAGGTGGGAGAGTGCTCCCCAGGGTGCAGTCCTTTCCAGCATGAGCTCCAAAGTCCTTGATCTGCCACTCTCTGTAGCAAATTGGGGATTACTTGGGCATAGTAAAGTGTGTCCTTCCTCCCATTTGGGAGCTGATGCACCAAGGGTGACTCTCCTGGCTCACTGCAAGGCTCTGTATGGAATGTGACTGTTCCAGCCCTGTACATCTGCTGTACATGTTGTCACCTGATGAAGATGTTTGCTTTTGCTTTAAGGAGAGGGAAAAAACACACACTCAAAATCCACACAATTCCTCCCAAAAAAGGGCACTAAAGGGGCATGCATGAATGAAAAGAACATTACTGTAGTTGCCAGACTGAGCACTCAAGCTAGGACATGGGTGTAGTTAAGCTTCCCATGCAAGGATTGCTCACTTTTTTGCTTTTGTATCTTTTTGATCCAATTTTTGATAATCAAGTGGTGTCGCCTTTACAAGACTCTGAACGTAGTACAAAGAAGGGTAAGAGCAAGGCTGCTCTCTGGTGGTGTACTGCCTTGTTTGTTGCAGAAATTGGAGGACGCAAGAGGAGTGGAAGAGGGAGAAAAAATGGTCCTTAGGGCTAAGGCAACATAAATCTGTGGCAGAGAATTGACTTTCACCTCTCTGCCACAGAGCCATGTCCCACTGAGTGGGTCAAGCCAGTGGGCAGCTTGAAGCAGCATGGTTATCTTCTCCATGCTGTTTGCAGGACAGGGAAATGGAGCTGCGAGCTGCAGAAGTATGCTTTTACACTTAAAACATATAATCTTAAAATCAGCCATACCATATTGAAAACCCCATCCACTGGGGTTTTATAATCTCTGCCCCAGTCGTGCATGTGATGGCATGGAGCAGCTCTGCTCCCTGCCTGCCATCAAGTAATCATGAACACAGATGTGCTAGTATTTGCAGAGCACTTGTACTCTGGTGTTTGCACTGTAAAATCGTATGTGGAAATCAAGAACTCTTTCTTCAGAACTGGGGTTTGAGACAAATGAGATTCTGAACAAGATACTGAATCACTTCTTGCTAATTGAGCTCTGCAACCTGTGATTGCAGTGAGGCATGTGCCCTGAAACAGTAAATACTAAACAGTCCTGAAAACAAAAGCTGTACATTAATGTGGGTGCGTGGGAGCACTGACCTGAAATTACACAGCCAACATGTGGTCATGTTTTCCACTTTTTTGCATGTTTAATGTTCAAACCTTGGGAATGGGTTTTCCCCATGTCCAAGCGTCTGAGGGGCTTTGCTAGGTGAGGGGGCTTGTTTGGCCATACGATAAATACATGCAGCAATCCCAACATTTTTTTCATCTTCAGCGATTTCCCTGCAGACTTCAGTCTCTTTTAAGATGCAAATTTTAGTCTTTCATATATGAGAGAGAGGAGCTGTGATAAGCTTATGGTTCTCTGTGGCATTTGGAAGTCGGCATTTGGGGCTGGGGGAGGCGTGTATTTTTGTAGTGATAGAGAGCCAGGTGAAGTAGGACACTGTTCTCTGTGTACTGAGACTCCAGGTATTTTGAGTTAGAAGTGTTAGATTTTCAGCATGATAGGTTTTGAAGCAGCAGTTACCTTTCTAAAGAGAAATATGCAAGCGAGATTTCTGTAAATTCTGTATTGGAAAACTCAACTTTTTACCTTTCTGTGAAGATTAGTCTTTTGGCTTTAGTCCCCTGGATGTATAATTCACGAAGCCTAACTAGAACAGATAATCTCCATTTTAGCCCTGAATTGTACTGTTAAGCAGATTAATGCTGAGCTTCTGTGGTCAAATTATGGTTGTTCTGAGTAAACCCCTTTTTTAGCACACTCTGGAAAGTGAGGGGCTTTTCCTGCTGTGGCATATATGTGGCAATATATATACACCAGACTATAGTGTCCTAACTTGTCCGGTGCAGCAGCATTGGCTGGATACATTTTTATTAACACCTAGAATTTGACCTTGCTATATCTGCATTTTTTCCTTTCTTGGAACACATTAACTGTTTAGCCTCAGGTGACTCCTGGAGTAGTTTTCATATGTAATATTTAAGTTGTAATATTAGAAAAATACAGAGTATTAGGTTGCATTGCACAGCATTTAGGTAGAGCTGTTACCTTTTGAAGAGTTTAGAGGAAGCCTCTTTTGGAAGCACCCAGAACATCAATTTGGATATAAGAACTATGTACTAAGTATTTTAAAAGATCTCTGGAAAACCTCCTTCAGCATTCCTGTAAAGTGTCTGGGTTGACTGAGTATGAAATGCTCTCCAGCAGGATGCGAGACGCCAGGCATTTGTGCACTTGTGCATTGTCACAGCTGTTACTGCCTAAATGCTGTTAAGTGGTTTTGCCAGAAGCTGTTCTGCAGGGTGTCTGTTGCTGCAGATCCGGTGATATGTAGATGTGTACCTGATATAATCAAGCCCATAACTCACAATGATTTGGGAAAGGGGGGAATGAAAACAGCTTCTGCTGGTGCCAAGGTATTTTCTTCTCACTTCCCCTCCTTTTTGGCTCCAGGCAGTCCCTGTTCTTTGATTATTACAGTTGGGTAGATCCCATACATCTAGACATAGAGGCCAGTGGTCTCATGATGCTTCCAGCAGCTAGGTTTCCTCAGACAGTTGTCTTTTTCTCCTGCTGTCTCATCACTTCAGGGGAAAAAAAAAAAAAAACACAAAAAAAACACAAAAAACCCAAGAGATTTTTCTTTGCTGCAGAAGGTTTTGGCAGCTCCCTACGTGGGCCTGTGCCCAGCTCAGTCTCCCCTCCTTCTCCCTTATCATCTCTTTTTTCTCTTTAGCCTATAAAAGTTAAAAATTAGGCTTTCCCTGCTCTGCAAGGGGTACCTCATGTGCGAAGAGCCCTATCAGTAGCCAGAAGAGCAGAGCTTGTGTTACCAGTTCCAAGTGACTAATTTGAGTCCTCAGTAATGTATTTTCTTCTCCAAGCACTTGTCCACATGTCCACTCCCGTGCAGGTGCACTCTTGACTTATGCCTCTTGGCTAGTGCTTTTGTTTCTCTTGAGCATCCCAGCTGGTGTACCTGCTCCACACCACCTACCTCCCACCTCACAATTCCTAGTCATGTCCTTGACTGAGACCAACACTTTTTAGCTGTCTCTTGAGATACTTTTTGAGCTGAGCTTTTATATTCTCTCTTCTTTCCTCTGTTTTTTCTTGTTTTTACCAAGGCTGTGTTTCCAGCTATCCAGAATTGTTTTCTTTCTTCCCTGAGTTTGTACTTGATCTCCAGAGGGAGGAGCAGAAGATTTCTGCTCGCTTCTGCACAGTATGGCGCGGTCAGGGTTGAACCAGTCTGTTGTCCTCACTTGCTTCCTGGCTTCTCTCTTCCTCTGGCCAGTAGGATATGCTATGCCACCCCACTAGTGCCTGTGTTTTCCCCCCAACACTTCTGAAGGGGGAGCAGGACTCTGTATGGTGAATGTTAGCAGCACAACAGAGGCTAAGTCTGGCTGGGTCCCAGCTGATACCTTCTGCTACCCAACCCCATTCCCAAAACAGGGAAGTACTCACCCCACTGGGCATGACCTGCACTTCCCAGAATATAAAGTGAATAATTCTCCACAGTAGTGCTGTCTTGTCCACCTTCCAGATAACCACAGGTAAGTTGTATGGAAATGTCCTAAAGTTTGAAGGCACATGTGGTTATGTTTTCAGCCTGTGCGCTTTGATGCACACCAGTCTGTCCAGCAACACTGAATCATTTTAAGGGAATGATTGAGGCATTCCCTCCACCAGAGATGCCCATTCCCAGAAGACTGTTAATAATCTTACATTTTAAAGCAGTCCCCTCATCATCCAAACTTGTTCTCTACTTTCAGTAATCATTACCATGATGAGCAAAGCCCTGTTCCTATGTTGGACTCTAAACTGGAAAAGGTCTTGAGAATAGATCTATCTCAAGTTTTACTTAAAGTCACGCCCAACTTCAATCTCTGTTAGTCTTTGATAACTGAGATTATCTCTCATGTTTCATGCTGAAGGAGCCTTGTCCTTTTAATTGTGCAGGACCAGAAGTTTCTTTTATAATGGTTTGTCGTCTTATGAGAAGGATTCAGACATGTACAACTTCATCAGAGTTGGTCTAGCCAGACATGAAGCTTTGCTATGCAGTGCTATCGAAGTTCTTCAGCTCTGCTTCTGTTTCCTGAGGAGCTCTTCAGCCACCTTGTAGAATCAGACATGTCCCTGTGATACTTGTTGCCTAAAGAAAAAGTGCATTAGTTATATCACTCTAGGAGCTTCTCAAGCGTTTTTCTGTTGGAGACTCTTAATTACAATGTGATGAGTAAACAGACATTTCTACCCTATTTATCAGTATCATAAAAGTTTTTGGTGTCCTAAGGACATAGCACTGCAGAGAAGGTATCCTGAAGCAGTAGATGTGTTGTATCTGGTAGACATATCAGATGCCAGCTGACCTGAAATTTTGTAAGTAAAGACAGACAGCCTTTTTTTCCTTGTGAAGCATTTAGCAGAAAAAATATGAATTATTTATTTTTCCTTGTACTGAAACCTAATACTGCTTTTTTTTTTTCTTCTTTCTGTTGTTTGTATGTCAAAGAAGCAGATAAGAAATTTCACCAGCTGTATTGAGTCTTTAAAAAATGCTTGTGACTAGAGATGTATAGTTTCTTCCATACTGAAATAGTTAGCTGTCCAGAGCTAGAGAGAGTGCCTTTGATAATGTTTTATGGTAGCAGTATGTGATATTCCAAGGTGACTGTGTTTGAAAATAGAGGAGTAACTTCATCACAAAGAATGCTAGAGAACTAATTAAGGGAAGGAGAAGTTATTTATGATGGATTGTGTTAATTGTTTATGGTTTCAGATATATTTGTAAGTATTTTCAATGCTGTCTTAACTTCATATTTATTCCCTTGCACTTTGATTACCTTAGACTTCCATAAATTACATGAGTATGTGTTCATAAAATTGCAAAAATGGAATATTTTTAGGGAGTTTTAATGGGCCTAGTATAAACATACTCATGTATTATATAGAATATGTTTATAACAAAGTGCTTTCTTTGCAAAATTGTCCTTTAAGAAGAATAGAGTTGTAGTAGCTAGAACAAGTGACATACCAAGATATACCATGATCCTTGTCATTGACCACTTGATCTTTCAGCCTTCATTGCAGCATTTTACATGTGTTTTTCATTTAATTCTTACATTTTTATGGAGTTGGAATAATTTAAAACTTCTGTGGAATTACACTGCTTCACATTTCCATTAGATTTGTCAATGACATTATAAGTTATTTTCTCAGCAATTACCTTGCATAGTTTGTAAGTTCAAAAGGTATTAAGTTCAAAGCTTGGGACCCTCAATTCAAGCAGGAAAAAAAAAAGGTAGAAGATGATTTATAATGATTTCATTATCTTTAAAACAGATTGTACTTATCAAGCCTAGAAGAGCTTAAAGAAAATAGATGGAACAACTACTTTTAGCTTAACATGGTGTAGTTTTTCAATATGTATTACAAGCAATGAAACTGAGGGGGCTTGGGAATGGAAGGTACCTCACAAAAATTCTGGAGAAGTTTTGATCACTGAATCTTTTAGGTTGGCAGGAACCTCATGAGACCATTTAGTCCAATGTCCCTGCTTGAGCAGGGTCAGCTATAGCAGGTTGCCCAAGACCATATGCAATTGGGTTTTGAATATCTCCAAGGATGGAGACTCCACAGCCTCTTTGATCAGTCTGTCCAGAGGGTGTTCAAGTGTTCAACCACCCTTACAGTAAAAAATGTGTTTTCTTGTGTTCAGAAGAAATTTCATGTGTTATAATTTGTGTCCATGGCCTCTTGTCCTGTCACCTGTGAAATATATTTTTAAGTGCTCCATAAACCTGGTGGTCATCCACCAAGGGTAAGTGTTCCTTGCTCCAGACTTCCCATCTGATTTCGGGGGCCTGAAATTCCTGAAGGATAGTCTTACTAGTAAAGAAGGCATAAGTGCTATGGCCTTTTCTGTCATTTGTGACCAGATCCCTTCCTCCATTCAGCAGTGAGCCAGTGAGTGGTTCCTGGTCTTCTCTTTTTTTTTTTCTTGATGTCCTTCCTTGCCAGATTCTTTAGCTTTCTTAACACCATCCATACAAGATCAGATAGCAACTCCCTACTCCTCTTGGGTCACCTGTCCTGCTCCTAACTCTTGTACACCACCTCTTTATATCTTGAGTTCAGTTAGGAAATCGCTGCTCATCCACGAGGGCCTTCTGCACGCTGTTCCTGATTTCTTACTTGTTGGTATGGGTCTTCCCTGAGCTTGTAGAATCCAGCTTTCCTGGTCCCCTCTAATCTCCAGGACTGTATCCAAGTGACTCTTCCAACTAAATCCCTGAGGAAGCCAAAGTTTGCTGTCTTTAAATCAAGGGCTGTAGTCTTGCTTTTTGCCCTGCTTCCTCCTCTTCGGATCTTTGACTCCACCATCTCATGATCACTGCAGCCAATGCTGCCTTTGTGACTTCCACATCCCTGGGTAGTCCTTCCTTGTTTGTAAGTGTCAGGTCCAGAAGAGTACTTTCTTGTTGACACCTTGATCACATGTGTCAGGAGTTCATCATCAATGCACTCAAATGTCATAGATTACTTGAGCCCTGCTGTATTGTCCTTCCAGCAGATAGCAGTCCCCAATGAAGTCCTCTATGAAGACCAGAACCTGTGAAACAGCAGCTTCTCCTGCCTCCTCTTACCCATATTTGGGTAAGACCTCATCTAATTCTACCTGATCAGGAGGTCTACAGCTGTCTACCAGTACAAGAGCACTTGTCTGCCCACTGACCTTGACATTTAAGCTCTCTTTTAAGACTGAATCCAGATCCGTAACAAGGCACAGCTCCATGCATTCCCATTCCTCCCATAAAGGGCAACTTTCCCTCCTTCCAGCCTGTCCTTCCTAAAATGCCAATATCCCTTCATCCACAGCACTCCAGTCAACTGAAGTATTTCACCATGTATTCATGACCTCAGGGAGGTCATACCACTGTAACTGTGCAAACTTATCCTCCTCCTCTTTGGTTCCCATTCTGCATGCAGTAGTTGGTAAAGCATTTCAGAGAGGCACCCAAGTGTGCCAGCTCCCCAGGACGGGCTTGCAAACTTCCCCATCACACTATTGTGTAGGCATCTCCTTCTATACATGCCTGTACTCAAAGAGTTGCCACTTCAGCTCTTTTTTATTGATTGCCGTGACCTTTCTGCTCACACCTCCCCAAGACCTTGGCCTGCTTACCTTCTCCCCAGCTTCTTTAGCTACTTGTTGAGGAACCATTCCCCTCCTGTGTTTCTAGTTTAAAGCTCTGACTACCAGGTCAGGCAGCCTGTGGGCAAAGTTACCTTTTTTCCTGTTTAGTCAGATGGATCCACCTCTTCCAAGAAACTTAGGTCTCAGAGATGGTTCCATGGTTATAGAAATCAAAACCCTCTTACCAATGGCAGCCAGTCAGTGATCAGTACAAAACTATCGTCTCCTGACCAATATTTGCTGGAGGAATAGGCTGCACCCTGCATTGAGTGGGCTGCATGAACTGCATGGGGGCTGCCATAAATCTCTAGGTAAGGTAATGCCTTTCTGCATGTCTGAAATGCAGTGATCCACAAAGTGCTGGAAAGCGGTGACCCTGTGCCCTGGTCCTTGGAATGCTCCATTTTTAAAAGCTTTGAGTTCCAGGTATTTGACGTCCTCTGCTGTAATTTTGAGCAACCTCTTGCTGTCCTTGCTGTGATACCTGCAGGCAATGAATCCTTTATATTACCTTTATCAGCCTAAATCTGCTTTATATACGTTTGCTTATGTGATATGGCAGAACCTCTCTTCCTCCATTTAGGGAAAAAGACTTAGTTTCAGATTTGAGACACTGTTCTTTAAAGAGCGAAGTACTTACAAGTAGTCATTCCTTCTGCATGTGTTCAATAAATGTGTTTTGATTTAGCTTTATTAGATTTAAAATCAATATTGCTTTTCATACCAATGACCTAATCCTTATTAAAGCTCTGCCCAGACAACTTTCAAAGTTCAGCAGTTTCTTTATAAGCCTATGAAACAGGTAAAGCCTGAGCTCTTTTAAAGAAAGGAAATTGATTTACTCACCTATGCTGAATTCAAAAACAGTTCACATATTACTTTTTTTTTTTTAATTCCAAATAAAAATCATAAGCAGTCTGAGATGGAGAACTGTGAATTTTATCTCACCAATGAACTTTCAAAAAGTCAGAACCTGTGTAAATTATAGTGAAAATTATATTGTTCCCTTTGTTTATGCAGCCACATTCAGAGAAGTTCACTACCTCTACTTAGGAAGGTCTGATTAGAATGACACTCTCCTTGCAGTTTGCTTCTGTACAGATGCTGTAAGTTGAGTGTTCTCAGTTTCCTCTTAACTAACATCATAACAGTGCAAGTTTTGGAGGAGTCTTTATGATAGCCTCTCACTTTACAGATATAATTTAGAGGGTTATTCAAGAGGCTGGGCAAACAAGGTAGCAGAAACGGTCTGTTTGTGAAAGAGTTTGTGTCTCTCTTACTTGTTTTCAGTATTTAATTGCCAAAGTTATTGATGGTTGTTGTGTTTCTCCTCTGTGGGTTTGTGAATGGCTTAGCATCCATAGATGTGTAGGCACAAGAGGCTTTTATCTCTTCGAAGAGAAAATGAAGTGTAATATTAAGGGACTGTCATTACTTGGGACACAGGATTTCATAACAATGCCAAGGTTAACCTGACCTTGCCCCTGAGTGGTTGTTTGGAACCTAGCTTATAAGATAAAAGCTGTAATTCACAATTGCTCTTTCTGTGAAGCTGGTTCTTTACCATGAAGAATGAACTTTACCTGTGATGAGTGACATTTTATTTATCAGTTAACCTCTGGGATGTTTACAGATTATATCAAAACCCAATGAACCAGCTCGCCAGCATGAAAGCCACCCTGAGGAGACAGAAGAAGAGTTACGGGAACACCAAGCCCTTTTGGAGGAGCCATACAATGACAGAGTCACAAGCCAAAAGGAGGCCTCAGGACTGGCCAACATGGTGCAAGTGAAGCAAGAGCCCATTGAGAGTGATGAGGAAGAAGCAGAGCCACAGCAGGAGCTGGAGTCTGGACAGAGGCAGGCTGAACAGGAGCTGCTTTTCCGTCAGGTGAGCTCACAAAATACCAAGTTTGGGACTTGGTTCTTTGTAGAAGATTATTTGCTTCTTGGTAGTCACCTTATACTACTCTAAGGGGGAGAGGCTAGGGGGAACCAGGTCTTGAGGATTTACTATGTAAACAAACCTGCAGGTAGAAGCCGTGCCATCCTTCCCTGGAGTCACTGTTATCAGCTCAGAATTTCCATGGGGGAGAATCTGCATCACCTGCACAAAACACAGTCAATGTATTTGTAGCTACTGAACAACCTTCTGATTGTTTCTTTGGGAAAACAAAGTGGGTTGTAACATTTTTTGAGCACTATGTACTGTCAGATATCGTAGGTTTTAGTAAGTAGAATTTATCTTGGTTTTATGTTTTACAAGAAATTGGCTGGCCTGGAGAAGGGCTGGATAAGGGAACATAGGATGTGTTTCATTGGAGGATTCCTTCTTCAGACTTGGAGGTCCCAAAGATTGCAGCGGTACTCACTTTTGAGGGTAAACACCAGAGGCTTGTGGATTGCAAGTGATAAATCCAATAACAAGGTAGCATAGCATAATCTTTCCAATTACATGCCAGGCTCCCCAGAGCTGCCTGTTGTGGTAGCAGTAATGATGGTGAGAAGGTTGTGATTCTTTTAAGGTGTCAGTGCTCTGCTCATCTTTGCGGTGCTTAGCACTCAGCATCTGGCTGTACCTACAGCCATGCATAACCCCCACAGAGGATCTGCAGCCAAGAGCACATTGCTATAGCCATGCCAAGGCATAGTTCTCTGAGTAAATCCATGGCCCTTGGCTAGGGGAAGCAGACTTGTTGCCAGGTTTGCAGTTGCAGTGTCTGTGAATCAGAATTGGTTGCTCCGTGTAGTCATTTGCTTGCTGCCTTCTCCCTAGCACCACAGAGCTGACTAGCATGTCACACACTAATGTCACTTGCTCAGAGACTACACTTTCAGTTCCTTATTGAGCAGCATTGTCTCCATGATGGCACTGCTTTGAAGGATCAATGCCATTGCCAACCATGCTTGTACAGAATGTTGTTTGATTTACACAGTCACATCTGGGCCTCATTGCCTTAGTAAATAAATAAATAAATGAAATGCTATGCAGTGCCAATGATGGACCACAGTGGTATCTTCTTCCTGTTAAATTGCAGGGCCCCTGCCCTGCCCTAGTCCTGAATACAGGATCACACCTGAGGAGTCATAAAAATACCATGTCCTTTGCTATTATTTTGCCTCCAAGAAGAGGAGGAATAAATAGAAAAAGCAGGAAGGTTGTTAGGCTGTGGTTGGTGTGTGGCAAGCTGGAACCGCCAACCCTTCTGACCAAGAGTCTAACCAGCTGATGGTGTGGCTACTCAGAATGAGTGTGGTTGAAACTGGACTCATTCCCTTGTCCTGGTGCATGGCATTGTTCATGGCATTGTTAAATGCACCAGTGCAGTGGTGGAGTGGCACAGGGTGGAGGAAGACACGGCTGGTCCCAGAGGGAGGATGGGACTGCTTCTGCTAATGATGCTGCCAGCACATTACAGGCATTGGGGATGTGGTTTGAACATTATGTGCGTGCCTGACTTTGCTCTAGAAGTGTGCACATCTTTGCTGCACATATGTGCGTCCATTCATTTATCAGGGAAAGGAGTTCAAGCCTGTGAACCTTCAGAATCCTTAAAAACCATCCTATGAAATCACCTCAGACTTTCAACAACTACCTGCTTCTTTTCCCTGCAGCAAGCCCTTCTGTTGGAGCAGCAACGCATTCACCAGCTGAGAAACTACCAGGCATCACTGGAGGCAGCTGGCATGCCTGTCTCTTTCGGAGGGCATCGACCTCTGTCCCGTGCACAGTCCTCGCCTGCCTCGGCCACCTTCCCAATGTCCGTACAGGAGCCACCTACTAAGCCAAGGTTCACAACAGGTACTGTTTTGGGACACTGGAGGCTGAAGTAGTAGGGCTGTGGTTACAGTTTTGCCTTTTCTGCCCTATTCCTGCAAAGCCATCTATTTGGTGTCTGCGCCTCAGCTGTGTTTGTGGGCTTGGTATCATCCTGTCTTCTCTGAGGATAGGACTCAGTCGTTTTATGCCCTATTGTCCTGCTTGTCCCTTCCCCAGAGGAACAGATGCCCTGCAGTCCAGACAGAAAATAACCTGCAAAAATCAATAGAAGCACAGCACAGTACTTTAATTATGTATCTCCAGAATAAAAAGAATGAGTCATCTGCTGTGGCAACGCTGATTTAGATGCAAGGTGGAGAGAGGCAATGTTATTGAAAAAGGACATCATGCTAAATTCAGTATCTGTTGGCTGTATTTTCTGCACCGTCTCCAGTCCCTGTGCAGTCTCAAGCCGTAAATTATCCACCCTGAGGTCTGTGCTAGCCTACTCCTTCTGAAACATTGTCTCTGCCTGGGAGTCTGTGACTATACGTTGGGAAAAGTGAGGTGAGCTGATTATTTCAAGTTGCCAGAAACAACTGGGAGTACCTGTTCTTCTCGAAGGAAAACTGAGTGCAGTTCTGCATTTGTCTACAAAGTGTGCAAAAAAGGTGTTAATCTCCCCACAAAGGTTAAAGGTGAAAAGTAATTATTCTTCGTGAATCCTGACAACCAACTTTTTTTTCTCACTGAAATCCTTTCTGACTATTCATTAGCCTTAGCAACGTGCAAAGTTGCAACGTGCAACTTTTCAAACCCTATGTTGGGTGATTAGGCAGGCTTATTTTGAAGTCTGCCTTCTTCCCCAAATGTCAAGCTCTATTTTGTGAATAAACGTTTTGCAGTGATGTGTGCCATGGAAAAAGGAATGGGGAAAAAAAAATCCGTAATGCCCAAATAACAGCAACTTGTGATTTTGTTTCTCTTTTCCATTTATTTGCATTTAAACCACACTTTTTACATCATTAAAATCAGCATTGTGAATCAGATTTTATTTTCAGACACTGGTATAGTAATAGTGATATGTTAAATATGACTTTGTTCTTCAGCTGTTAGCTACAGGATGGGAATAATGTGCAATCAGCTCTGTAGAAACCCTAGTAGTATCTTAACTTTTGCAAATCAACCCTTGAATTCTCTATTTGTTGTTGATATTGAAACCTTAAATTTCAGCAAAACCTAATTTCTAGTGTGTTTGGTTATAGCAAAGTTATTCTAGATTTTGGCTTTTGCCAAGGATGCAAATCCCCTGGCCCATGGTCAAACCAGATGAAACTTGAGCATCTAAGACACTTAGATCCAAATGTTCATCCTTTAAAAAAAAGGAAGCCTGGCCCTACTTTTAGAGATTATTCATTCCTGCTGTTTTTTCCCTTCTCCTTCTCTGGTATTTAAGTTGCCTTGTCAATCATGCACAAGACCTTGAATATACAATAATATTTCCTACCAGAGGATATACGTTTGACTCAGATATGTGCCTCTAAATTTCATTTAAAATTACAGTAACAATAAGAATGCATATTTGAGAATTGTGCTGCTTTGAAAAGACATATTATGATTTATTTTCCTTGGAGGCAGACTTTAAAAAAAGACAACAAAAGTGGCTTAAAATAGGAGGTGGAATATCACATTGCTTTTATATATCACTGCACAATCCAGTGCAATGGTATGAAGAAGGGTCAAAGTATGTCACCTGTTAAATACCCTTTTCACAGCATTTATCCACATTAAGACTACAAGGGCTTTATTTTTTTTTATTACCTTCTATCTTGTGCAGTTTTCTACATTTAGGCTAGGTGAAAGGAGGAAGAAAACCATAATAAAAAGCTTTCAAGGGAGAAAGTGTTGTTGGATGTCTACTGGCACTAACAACGGTGCAAAGCATAAAAGTAGTTCACCTTACATAAAAGTTCTACCTTTTATGTAAGGTGAAGGACTAGCTTAATTACCTTATTACTAGTTTAATTAGTCACTATCTACTTAACAGCGTCAAGAAAAGAAGACCCTACCACCCTATGGGCATACAAGTAGAGAGTAAGGGCAGGCATTTCAGCTGTTGAGCACGTGTGTGTGATTTAGATTGCTAATGCTTTCTTGAAGGTGTCCATGGTGTGTTGGAGATTGTGTTTTGGGAGGTGGATATTAAAGCTTAATCACTAGGATTGAACTAGTCTTTGAAAGACAGGAAATTGAAGTCTTGGATATTTTTCAAAGCAAGCAATGCCAAAGCACATCATTATTCTTTTTCACTAGGAAAATCCATCTGTGTGATAAGTGACTGCTTTGGAGACCAGTTCTGACATAACCATGTACTTCAGATTTCAGAGAAATTAAAATTTGAATTGTTCTGATAGTTTTGTGAGAAGGCTGGAAAAAAACAAACCTTGTTCAACGGCCCTAATGAAGCCAACCATGATCTTTCTAACATGAATGGGGCTTTGAAGAGATCACTTATTGTTGTGACTGTTCATCACTTTCATGTTTGGGGTATTATACAGAAAACACTAATAATTTCTCTGGACAGTGTTAGGACCAGACAGCTGGAAATTCTGGGGTTTATGTATAATTTATTACCTCTCTGACTCAGTGACCAGTACCTGAGACTTGAAAGGTATAGGGAAAGAACAACGTAATACACCTCTCAAACATGATGCACATTACTCCACATGAAAGTGAAAACAGTGCCCTTCCTGACTTCTTCAAGCAATCAGTTTTATGTCCCGAAGCCTGACATTTAATTTTCCTTCCTACTAGCATATAAAAGAAAGCTAGTCCTTGAACTTGTCCTCGCTAGCACAAGTAGCCCCCTTGACTTTAATGAATATTTCTGCATGCACTGTTCTACACACTTGATTAAGACTCCTCAGGTTAGGCCATTAATTTGCATAGCTCCAATTATCCAGTCTTTGATCTCCTGTAAAAATGGTTCCACAAATTATTCTGATGGTTCTGCATTAAAGTATTTTTCATTTCTGATGAAGGCATTTATTCTCTCCTGTGCAGAGCAATGTAATTATCTGAACCTCAAATCACATGTTTGTTCTGCCAAGAAAAGCAAGTTGGTTATGCTTTAGCGCTGACCTTTAAAAATTATTCTTCTCTTGTCTTAAAGATTATTGCTTCTAGCACCACTTAATTTAACTTGTAATGACCAACGTAGTTTCGTATTTTAAGCTTAAATTGCCAGACTTTCCTTTGTGTGTGTCTTCATCTGAGTGTCCCCAAACACAGGAAGGAATTTGAAACAATTCCCTTCTTCCCAGTGGTTTAGTTTTTAAAACAGAAATGTTGAGTGACATGTGATACCAGTATGGAATAACTTCATTGAGACACTGCTGTTATCACTGAATCACTGGGAAAGGTGAAACTTTGTAAGTCAACCAAATTCTGTAAACCCCAATTAATCTCCATTAAACCCCTTTAATCTACATTAATAACTAGAGATGAGTAGGCATCCTATCACTCCCTTTTCTCAAAACTTTTTCTTTATCCTCTTCCTCTATCAACATTGAGTAAGTTCAGTTGCCAAAATCCATTGTAGATGTTTGCATATATTTCAAACATGAAGCTTTCCAGTGCTTGGTGATGCAGATGAGGCGGAGCTGGTTTGTGTGACCAGGAATCTTGCCCACAGCTACCTGTATTTTCTCTTATTGGTGCAGCTCTCTTAGCTGGTACTGAAGAAGATGAGCTGAAAAATGCCACTGCCTACTTCTGGGCTGACACCAAAGTTCCTCCAAAAAAAACTGAGAGATACCTGCAGATTTGCTGCACTTTAGGGCGACAAAAGAGGAAAGGAAGAACGTAAAGTCAATGCAAAAAGCTGATTTTTCATTTGTGCTTGTCTTTGGTTTTAGCTGTGTTGGCTTCTGCTCTATCAGGCTCTAGGGCTACCCAGGTACAAAGCGCAGACTTTTAATCTGGCTAGGCATTGCTTTACCTATATACCTAGAGTTGCATCATGACAGTTTTTCAGGAATTACTATTTAAAACTTAAAGACTTGGGGAAAACACCCTTTGAAATGAAATTTGCAACACAGATTCACATATCAACTACTTAAGTGGTCTTAGACACCTTATAACTTTGTAGTGCATTCAGTATAATTCAGTGCCAGGTGGTGCCCAGCTCCCAAGTAAAAAAAAAAGATTTGTTAGCGCAACAGCATTAAGCATCGTCTGAGAATCCAGGAGGTGAGCAAGAAAAGGATGCTTAAAATGCATGGTTCAAAAATGCTTGGTTTTTTCCACGAGCTCATGAAGGTATTGCATGAACTAGCTTCAGATTTATCTCCAGGTTGGAGTGTCCTTTACAAGTGCTGTGCAGCTTTTGCTTCTTAGCTTTCCTATCTTATATTTTACTTTTCCCATTTCCATTAGTGCATTCTCTGATGCACTTTGTTGCCTGTGCTCCATGCAGTGTGCTTTCCCATTGCCCTTCTCTGGCTATCATCTGAATTCCTCAATTGCACCATCTTTTAGTCCTTGGTCTCTAAGGTCAGTGCCCTCAGAGGGTGCAGTCCTGACCCTCTTGATGTCAACAGCAGAGTGCCCGTGGAGTGAAGGGAGCCAGAGCTGCACCCAGACATGTCAGAAGCTACCTGTTGAATGACTTGCTGCTTGTACTTTTTTTGCTTTAAGTTCAAGGCTAGTTGTTGACTCAGAATATATATGTCAAATATACACACATGCACCTTTTGGCTTTAAATGTATAAAGGCTGGTTGTAGTCCCTGTAGATATACCTGGAAGTCAGAGAAGGCAGAACCGCTTTCTTACCTTTAATATGAATGATTGAGTCAAACCTAGTGCAGTCCATATGGTTTAGGAGGACATCTACATGGGGTTCTTTTGGGTAACAGTACTTTGTCAAAATGCATGACATCACCTGAAGATGAGTTTCCTTCAAAAATAAATTAACTTCACAGGCGAGGTTACTACAGACCTTGCACTAGTTTAAATGAACTCAGACTGGGTCTCCCAATGGGCGACAGCTGCTTCTCAGGTGACATTTGCAGTGCTCGGCTTTCCCCAGCAGCTCTTAATGAAGTTTTATGCTGTGAATCAAGCATGGGAGACCTCTACAGGGCTTTGCAGCATGATCTTACTTAACTGAACTTTGGCTAACCCAAAGGCAGTCATTAACCAGTGCTCTGTTCTCTTCCTAGAAGTGAATGTGGTTTGGGTTTTTTGTTTTTTTTTTTTTTTTTCCTTTGCTCTCACCTACAGCAAAGTGAGGAACTGCCAGATACATTCTCTGAGGCTGAATACCTGAAAGTGCCAGTGCCAGGGTTTGACTCAGAGGGGAAAGCCAAATATTTCAGTGCCAGAACATGCCTACACTCAGTCAAAAGGTGTGATTGCAGCTAAAGCCAAGCTTGAGTACAAGCAGCAGCACAGTCCTCAGCTCCAGCTCGTATGTCTGTGTATGTTCTCAGAGCCTGGTTTTCTTATAAGCCCATTTGGACTCTGTGCAGTTGCAAATTGTGCTGGTTTTGGTACTTGAACTGTCTACATGAAAGCCAGCTCCGGTAAGCTCCTTGTGTTCACACTGCCTGCTGCACCATAGTTGTTCTCGTCTGGGATTTCAGAGGAGCAGTTTCAGTTGGAGTGCAGGCCCTTCAGCGTCAGGATCTGGGAACAGCTCCTGCCTCCCCTGCTAATTGAAAGGCTTTGGATTCTTGTCAAGACCTTTGATTTGCAACTTTATACTGTGCTTTCAGACAGATATTTCTTGCAAGAAATCTTATTCCTTGGTGAAAAAAACCCATCAAACCACAAACTAAACTCTTTTGTTCTGTTTTTTAGGAGCTTCTGGCTAAAGGAAAGGGTAGATTGAAACATTTGACTATATCTCTTTTGCTTGAGTCAAAAATGGTCTTTTGTCACCAGAACTACATGGCTAATACAGGGCCTGCTGTTTTCCTCCAGTGGAACATTTTCTGTGAAATCATAACTCCATTCCCAAAGACGTACTGAGGCAACTCTGGAGCATGAATCAGTCTCCTACACTGTTGTCATGCCATAAATACTTGGTAATGCAAGGGGATTTAGCTGCCTTACTCCCACGTTCAAAAGAAACAACACTGCTAAATACCTACATATCCGGCTGAATAATTATGCCCATGTGTGTGCTAATAGCCTTAATTAACATGTTGTCAAATAATGTTGATGCAAAGACTTCAGTGCAAGTTATTTTATGGAACATACTGCCTGCTAACAACCTATTCCATCTCATTTTTAATCCTAAACCCTAGAGTAATTTTAGCAGCAATTATAAAAGTACCCAGTGGAAAAGTTGCAAGTCGGTTCCCTCCTAGATCACATTCCTGTGCCAGCACATCTATACTCAGTTGTCAGCTCCTTCTCTCACTCTCACAGCTTCAGCCTACAGAGATGTTGGTGACTAACTCTTTTCTGGATCTGTTGAAGCTTTCGAGATGAAGGGATCATCGAATGTTTGGTGCTCTCTTGCAGCAGCATCTTGGATTTTCATTTCTTAGAGCTCTGTGGCTCACACACCGCCTTTATCTAGAAGCATTCAGTTGAATATAAAGTGCTATTGGGAGGGGGGGAAGGTGTTTTCCATATATGTGGCAATATTTTTTTTTAACTGAGAGCAATTTTATAACCTCTGCTTCAGGCCTTGTGTATGACACCTTGATGCTGAAACACCAGTGTACCTGTGGAAACACAAACAGCCACCCAGAGCATGCAGGGAGGATCCAGAGCATTTGGTCCCGACTCCAGGAGACAGGTCTCCGTGGCAAGTGTGAGGTAATAAAAATACCAGCAAAAGATGGTGGGCCTGGGAGAAAGGGAACATTTGTATTTGTCTGGCTGATTTGACTGTTGGATTATGAGTGGTTTTGGTAACTGATTTTTGGTCTGGATGATAGCTTATATACCTAACCTGCAGCTCAGGCTGTTGATGGTACACGGATGTGCAAATTTTATACCGCTTTCTGGCTTGAGATATTTATAACTCCAACTGTTAGCAGTGTTTTGCCATACGTGGCCTGAATTTAATCCATTCCTAGATTACTGCTTATGCTTGTGTGTGTGTCTGTCAGAAGTACTTTTCTAGTGATCTGATTTCATTACAGTGCAATGTCTATTAGGAATTTTGTGAAATGTTGGAGAATGCTCTTGCTGGTGTTGCAGTGAAGCTGCTTCTGTAGTTTTTGGTCCTATTCCATGTAAACTGTAAGTCCCTACCAAGAGCTGGGTTTTGAAGCTGTCAAAGCTGAGAACAAGACATGAAATAAACTTGTTATTTATTATCACTCCAATCATAACAACAAAAGCTGTGGAGCAACAAGTTTCTATTTCTGTGGTTCAATAAATTTTGTAATACTTTTTGATAAGTATTGGTCAACAATACTGAAGATAGGGTAAAAAGAATGAGGCACTATTCCATCACAAAAAGTTGAATTAACTTTATTGAACATACATGTTTTAAAGGCAAGGCAAATTAAGACAAAAGCTTAGATACCAAAATAAAAAGCCTAAAGGTTAAGAATAGTGATTAATGATAATTATTATTATTATTCATAGCTAATAACTGTGATGATAAATAAATGGTACTGTGTGTTCATCAGTTCTTTGAGCATCTGAGGGAACTGAATCACACAGTATATTTGTCAGCATCTGGCTTGACGTATTTTCTGAGCAATCGTAAAAGGCATCCACGTGGTGGCAGCATTGCCATTGGCTAAAGTTCCCAATCCTACCCTTATTGATCCCTGAAGAGAGCAAGGAAGAGCTTCAAATCTGTTTCAGTATATGGAGACTGAATTGAATTTGGGGATTATTATTTGGGACCAAAAAAACAAAACAAAACCCAACTAAACAAAAAAATCCACCCCAAAGCAAAACAACAAAAAAAATCAGCACAATTACTCCACTACTGTCTAGCTCCTCAGTTTAGAAGCAAGAGTTTAATCCTGCAGTGCTAACTCCCTTTACTCCTAGATTTGTGTTTCAGATGTTCACTACAGTGTGAAGTTCTTAATTTCATGATTCCAGGTTATTTTTTTTCATTTAGTATTTTAAGTTGCTCTCACAATTGGAATTGTTCTTAATACTCATTCGCTTTCCACCTGTGTTTCCCTTCTGACCATTGGTGACATTTAGCTCCATTATGACTGTTCCATTTTCTGAAAATAGTAGATATGTGATGTTAGCTTCCTAACTCAATTCCAATGTTTTCTTGTTTGATGAGCTCTCTTCAAGGTCTGACCTGCCATTACAGGATGACCAGCTCTCTAATTGCACTTGCTTCTCTCTCTAGGTAGCTTTCCTTTATCCCCACGGTGCTCAGACCTGCATTAAAGTTTCCTTCTTTATCTTAACTTTTCTCATGGGCTTGTTGGACACAATGTTTCCCTGTTTCTCCATCTTCTTTCTTCCTCCTCTCTTCACTCTTCTGTTCTTGATAGGGTGTTTTTTTCTGGAGCCACTTGTTCACTTTCTCCTGTACTTGACTGATGTAATTCTTTTCCGCATTGCAAAGCCATTTGGTCACTTCCCTGCCCTTCAGAGCCTCTGTGAAGCTCCTCAGTTGGAACCTGCCTATCAAAGAGCAGAGTGGAGGACCATATAGGGTTTTCTTTCAGTGAAGACTGCCTTCACATCAGGTGTGCTTGCATGGCAAGCTATTTCGACATGAGTGATCTTTGCTGCTAGGTTGGAGCATGGCTGTGAGCTGTTGGCATTGCCTGGGACAATGGACTTGTATCCTTACTGCAAGGGAAGGCATGCTGTAGACTTAACATGTAGAAAGCTTCATTCTGTGGCACATATTCCATTATATGTGTGAATTGAATGAAATTTTGAAGTGTGGCCTAATAATTATGGTTACTTGTAATAATTACATTACTTTATCAAATCCCTGTTGCCTATGCCAAAGCTCTATGCAGGACAGAATGACATGTGCCCTTTATCCCCACCCACACTATTGGGTATATACAAAACTTTATAACGGAGTTGTTTGTATGAGGATGATGGTGCAGCCTGTTACATATCTACTTTTTTTTTTGTGTGTGTGTGTGTGGATTATAATTACTCCATCTTCATAGCAGCCCTACAGGCACTTGGAAAGAAGTGACTGTTTTCTAATTTAGTGGTGGGTCTGCAGCAAGTCAGTAGCAACACCTGGATTATAACACTTAGAAATTTGACGGGCTGTACACTTAATTTTTTGCTGAGCTCCTGTTTTATTCTATGCTATTATTTTAGCTGGTCTTGCCAACTGAAACATCTGTGCACACTCACTTTTATCTTTATTCTTGCAGGTCTGTTGTCCTGCGCTTCAGACATTATGAGGCGATTAAGTAAGCTCAAGGGCCTGATGTGAAAATTGTTTGTGATTAGGTAGTTTAATCCACTTCTTACAACTCATATTTGTAAAAGGACAGATTGAACTTAGACACTGACTTAACCTTGTATTTCTCCTTCCTTCCTTAACAGACCTTTGCTGTGACCGAGGTGTGGGTATAGTTTGATTCTGTTAGTTGCAAGTAGTTGCTCAACACAGATTAAAAACACAGCACCCTGCATAGCAAATAATCCCATACACACAGTGTGGGTTCAGTGAAACTCTGCTGGATCTCTGTCCTCTTCCAAAAGGAGTTTAACAGCTCTGTTCCCCTCATGACTGCACACTGAAAATAAATCCCAGCTCTGCTTCCTCATGCAAGCTTAAACAATTCTTAGTGTCTGTCTCTTGGAAAAGTTCTTTTCGTATTTCTGTTGCACACATGCCCTAAGCCAGAAAAGGGCTCTTAGATGAATATTTTTATTGTGCGTGCAAACAAATACTTGCTTTAAAATTTCAGAAATAACTAAGTGAAAACCTGTTTTCATCAGGCAGCCGAGAGGCTCCTAGAAAACTTGCCAAGTGCTGAGTACCTACCATTTCTCTCGAAGGCAATAGAAGGGATCCAGAAGGGGTATGAATATTTTTAGAACAGAAAAAAACACATCGCCTTTCATTTTTCAACAGTGAAACAGATATGTATGTGCTAAAGCTGTCCAAAGACCATTTTGTGTCCAGCTGAGGGGAAAATGTGCAATAGATTTGCAGTGTGATAGGTGAGAGTCTGGCAGAGTTGCACAAGTTTGAAGATGACTCTTTGGAGTGAAAGCGTTTGTCCAACCTTAACAACATCTGCTGTTTAGAGCATTGCTTATTTAATTAAGTTAGCTTGATAAAATACGGCAATTACTCTGGTGTACATTTAGAATTTAAAAGCAACAATTATAGTAATTGAGGCAATCTCAATAAAAGACTCTGCCCCCCAAAACAAAAACCCGCAATCACAGTGTAGAGTAATTCTCCCAGCCTACCTCAAGAACATGAGGAATTTGATAGGTTTTCCTGTGTGTTTCAGAGGTAATCAAATCCCTGGGCTGCTCAGCTAGGAGCGGGGGAGAATGAGATCCTCTGTCGCCAAGCTCATCTTGGCAGCAATCCTGCATTGTTTAAAGCATGAGGACTATTAGCTCAAGGTTAATTGCAGCTGTGGCTGACATGAAAGACCAGACCCTAGGCTGGGCCATATGTAAGAGCAGAGCTGTGTCCAGGGCATTCCTGGCACAGTATCTTACGGGTGTCTGTTGGGAGCACAGGATGGGTCCTGGCGATGAAGCCTCTGAAGAACCTCTCTGTGCCCAAGATTTCCCATCACCAAATACTGAGGATGAGAAGGAATTGGTGGTGTCTAGCAAGTCTGTCTCTGGAGAGAAGTTTTGTAGCTGTTTTTGTGGCTTTTATGGGGCCACAGTTGGGACAAGATCTGACTTGCAGGCTCTCAAGATTCATACTCTGTCCTTTTGGAACATCATGAGGTGAAAGGGTGAATAAAATGCAAACTAAGAGACTAGCAGGTGTTTTCTGTAGTTCAAAATGCAAAGGAGAAGCTAGCTGCAAGAAAGTGGATGAAGAGCACAGAAAGTTGTGTATAAAGAAGTGGGAGAGGAGAGGTGGTCTGGTGTTATGAAGATCAGGTTTTGTGCAGAGTGGGATATGAAGGAGACAGGGTAAAGAGCCAACTAGTTCATCAGCATTAAGAAGTCATCTCCTCTCCTGAGCTGAAAAGCTGGAGTTCAGCAGCCAGGAAAGTTTGACAAGGGACCGTTGGGTGGAGAGTGTAAGTATGGAGCAAACAAGGTCAATAGGCAATTTAAAGCCTCAAAGATAAGAGTATCATGACTTAAGAGGACTTAAAAGTGAAGAACTGCTCAAATTAGAAGCATGGAGGGCAGGCTGAGCTGTAGACTGAGATACAAGTCATGATGGGTCTGTAAACAGGAGCTAGAGATGTATTGTGTTCTCCAAATTTATTTGGGGGGATTTATTTTCTCAGTGTCTTTGTCTTAGAGCCTAGGACAAAGCTTCTGGCACATGAGCTGGGAGATGAGAAAGGTGCAAAAGCATCTCAAGCATAATTCTTTTTAACCAGGCAATGTTTGTGGTGATGCTTGTGATATATATTTGTTTCAGTAAGTAGTAGCTTTTTCCTTGAATGTGTGGCACTTGCAACACAGCAGGAAGTTCTCCATCCACGCATAGTTTCCATTTAGTTATGCATGTCATATGGAGGGGAAGGTGATGCTGATACTACCCTGAAGACCATGGAGCTTAGATGTCTTGCTGGGCATGTTTTTTAAATGGGAGCAACCCTTCCCCATCTTGGGAAGCTGAAGCTGTTAGCATCCATGGAGGAGCTGGTGTGTTATTGTAACAGGTTGCTGTTCTCCTGGCATCTTCACATAAAGCCAAGAAATAGAAAATACTATTTCTATATGTCTCCTAAGTGTTGCAGCTGAAAATGGGTTGGCATGTCTTGTTCAAAGGAAAAGCATTGCCGTATGGGTTAGAGGGAAGCTGTAAAAGCCTGTAAGGGTGGACTGAGGCAGGCCAACCATGAACAAAATCGGACGACAGGATAAAAGTTCAAGGGGTATTTGCCAGATATTTCCATTCCTTCTAGGTCTAGCATTTTTGTGATTATTAGCTCTTTGTTGAGATCCTATATTTTTGCCTTATGATTAACCCCAGGAAATTCTATGTGGTGGACCAGAGCATGGAGAAAATGAAAGAGGAATTGGAGAGAATAAATGCCAAAATTAGGAGAGGCAGAGTGCACAAGTGCTCCTGCCATGCTTTGATTTCTGCGGCCATATAACACAAATGGTTTTACAAAGTGTTCTGCTGAACACTTCGCAACACATGATGGAGGCTTGCACTAAAGGTTTCAGACAAAAAAATCCGTGAAGTTTGTTCTGTGGACTGTGCTTCAGAGGTAGAGTTCCTGGAGTCCCCGTGCACCTGGCATACTGTGACCCAGGACACTCTGGCTGAGCCAGTCTGCAGCCAGAGGTGGCAGAGTGGTGTGAAAGCAGAGACTGCTTTTGAAGCACCTTGTCCCTAGCACTCTCTTGCAAATAAGCCAGTAGCTCACAGGAGTGAGTGGCACACACAGTCTGACCTTCTCTTCAGAACAAGCTTTCAGTTTAAAGTCTAATGTTTTTAGGAATGTGCTTTATTTCTTTTTTCTTTTCCTCCTTTTTTCTTTTAAGTTACTTTTTTTTTTTATGGTTCTCATTAGAAACTCTGCTTCTTCAGGAATTTGAAAAAATCTTAAAAAAGCAACTGGCTTTGACAAAGGTTGTGCAGGAGGTGCATGCAATCCTGCATGGCCTGTGTAGCAAGATGCTTCTTGCTGAGGCTTGTGTCTTGGGTGACCCTGGGACCTCTCCAAGAGATTTTCATAACTTTCCAATATTTTGCTCTTAACTATTTATATTTTAGTATTACTGTTGCAGAGAGGAATATTCCTGTTGTTCTCCTGTAGGAAACAACCCCCCAAATTGGCAACTCTTTTTAAGTGTTTTAGTCCAAATCATGACAAAAAATCATGAGGTAATTCTAAGTCACCTGAAATACTTCTCTGTTGTGTTGGGGTTTTTGTTTGTGGTTTTTTTGTTTTGTTTTGTTTTGTTTTGTTTTGTTTTGTTTTGTTTTGTTTTGTTTTGTTTTGTTGTTGTTTGTTTGTTTGTTTGTTTAGTTTTGTTTTTTTTTGCTTTATTTTTGTTGTTGTTGTTGTTGTTTTGGAAGAGAAGGCAGTACTTGCATGTTTCTGAACCAAAGCAGACCTTATTTCTAAATAGCTCCCTCCCCCCTCATGACCACCTCTCAACTTACCCCCAGTCTCAGTACTTCATCAACATGCTGCATATTTTCCCTGCCAACATTTCAGAGGCAGTCACAAGCTCCCTGTTAAGGTTTTTTTTCCACTGTTGGAAGTTGGTTGCCTTCTCTGGTATACCTGATATTCCCCCTGGTGCCAACTGCCTGTTTGCTGCTGTGTAAGAGGCCATGGCATGATTCTCATATGCCCAAAATTTACCATTTCCAAGTAGCACCTTGTTCTTACTTGTTTTCCATCACAAATGGATGATAGCAACAAAAGCTAAGCTAAATAGGTATGCTGGACCCCCATGACAAAAGATGGGAAAAGATTCCCAATTTGTAAAATATGATGTTGGTTCATGCTGACACGATTAGAGCTTTGCCATGGTCTTCAATGAAGCCAGGGTTTTGACTTCGATGTGCACCTGCCCTTCTGTGTTTCAGCTGGCAACAAAAGCAGGCATGAGCGTATTTGCTACAGTATTTCCAGCTGAACCTCCATCATCCTATAAGAAAACAGTTTGCAACAGATTGAATCTTGCGGGATGTCCAAGATGAGTATTAGAGCAGAAAGTTTGTAACTGACCCATAATTGCTTAGTGGTTCTGTTGGGCAAGCAGTGTGCTTGGGAGAAATTTTTAGGTTAGCTTAATAATCATGGTGGGGATGTTGGAGGGCAGCTTGGAGGGACATATTTTCACCAAAGAATCACTTTCTAATGGCTTATAACTGAAATCCTGAATGTTCAGTAGTTGAGCAATACCTGTGTAATTTAGCAAATGCTCTGTGGTAAGTATTTTTAAAACAAACATAAATAAATCTAAACATGACTTGATATGTCAAGCTAGTGTTTTGAATAAGGGATTAAACAAAAATCTGTTTTACAATGATTTTTTCCGCATAAGAACCCATGTTAGTTTTTTGCTCACTGTCATTATGATTTGTTAAGGAAAAAGAAAAGTTCTTTAAGGAGAGTTAAGCAGTTAATCACCCGTTTTCTTTCCTCTTTCAGTGCATTCGTGGAAGAAAAGCAACTCTAGAAGAGCTACAGACAGTTCACTCGGAAGCCCATACACTGCTGTACGGTACAAACCCTCTAAACAGACAGAAACTGGACAGCAAGAAACTTCTAGGTATCATTCCCTGTGGGGGTATGCCCTTCCTGACCTCCCTCAATTGTCCTCAGCCCTGACTCTGGCAGTCACTTAGCAACAGCAGTATGAAAGGTGGGACATGAGGCTCCCTCCATCCTCATCTCTGGGCGGTTCCCAAGAGGGGTCTTCTCACGTCTGTTCAATATCTGTTTGAAGAGTGGTCAAGGTATATCTCCCTTTCTTCAGGTAGATCCCTAAGCCCTAGATAGCTAAAACTTCCTTTCTTTGATGTCTTCAAAACCTAGAAGGAGGTTTCCCTAAGGAGGAAAGATAATTCAGAGGTTTTATCCTTGAACACTGCATATTAGAAAGTTATCCATTGCTAGGTAGGAACTGGAACACCATACTAAGAACCTGGATCTGAAGCAACAGCCAGATGCATAGAAATCACCAAATAGCTGTCAGTTTTGTATGGATAATCTGCAAGAAAGATACAGGGGCCTCTTAGTTGGTTTTACATGTGTTTAATTTGCAGTAAGATTGTTTATCCCTTTCACTGGAGAGTGGATCTTCCTGAAACGGGACTGCTTCTGTCATAAAGTATAGACATTTTCCCTGCAAGAAATCATAGAATTATCTATGTTGGAAGGGACCTTTAAGTTCATCTAGTCTAACCATCAATGTAAATCTGATAGAAAAACAGAAAAAAACATCACTAAACTATGTCATTAAGCACTATGTCAGCCCATCAAATCTAGGGGGTGGTTGTGCAGATAACCAACCCCCCACCACGGCAACCAAACTACATTGATTTTAGCACCTTACCTTCATGGAGACATCATAATCTCGCTTTATTTTGTACCCTTTTGTAGCAGTAAGTGATAAACTGGAGGGACAGTTTGGGAAGTTCTTCCAGGGAATCGGCAAAAAGACAGTTTTGGAATTTTGAAATTGAGAAAGTTTATTTGGGTTTGCTTAACTTTGGATGATATAAAAAGAGGATTAAGCTGGTGGCCTGCATGATGTAGTAGTCACAGCAAAAGAGCTGGAAAGATTTTCCAACATATTCAGTATGTACATTAAATCCCCAAGGAGTAAAGCTGTTAGCCAGTTGTTTAAACATGCAGTTAGCACTATTTATAGGTAATTTGCCAGCTCTTTAAAATCCAGAGCAAATGAAAAGTAGACACCTGTGGCTGAGTGATAGCTCAATTAGTATGTAAAGTTTAAAGAATTTATGATATCATATCGTTGGTAGTGTAAAACTCTTGCCTTGTTTAAGGTGTATCCACCAGTCCAAAGAAAAGGCATGTAAATCACCTCCAGTAGATCTGAGAAGGCTCTTCATTTGCAGTTGCACTACCTTCAGGCTGTTGGATTTCTGTGCAAATTCTTGAACTGTTGTGGCAAAGGTTTGTGAAGGCATATGTCCTGACTGTCTGCTGCAGTGGGATCTGGGAAGCCTTCCAGCATCTGACCCGTTGGCTTTACCAGGCTGGAGCAGCTGTCAATGGTTGTCATCATCTGCATGGGTGTCTGAGTGGGCAGTGGGTCACCCTATACCCTATGCAAGATACATGGCAAGGGTGGCCTGTGATAATGCTGAGTGTTTCCTGCTCATTCATATGTCAGATACTCTTGAAATACTTTTCCTTTCCCCTTTTGACTCTTGGTGCAATCTGTATTGGTAGTTCCACGGAAGCATTTGGAGATACAAACAGTTTATTTCGTTAGTATTGAATTTGGGGATACCCAGGTTTTGCTGAACCTTTTGTGGTTTGTTTAGAAAACCTGAGGAAGGAGACAGTCTTGCTCTGCCTGTGAGTACCTCTGTAGTTTTGCTGTATCCCCCCCATTACTCATTTTAAATGTTTGTAGAGATCAAGTTTGTTCCTATAGTGAAGAGAATTAACTCTGATACCTGCGAGTATTCCAGTACAAGATGTTGCCTGTTTGGGTGTAATTTGCAAAGAAGACCAGGTTGTCAAAGACCTGCAGCCATAGGCAGAAAGTCAGGTCTCTGGGATCTCCAGTAGGAAGGACTTCCCAGTAGCTCTTAGCTGAGACTAGTTTCCTAAACCCAACTGGCTCCATTTTAGCCTTGAGCTGTCAGCTCATACACCATCTTTGCCCAAACTCCAGTGAGCTGTCTCTTTCCACTGTCCTCCCACTGCACGGAGAGCTGTGCATGGACCACACAGCTGGCACTGACATTTGTGCTGAGCACAAAGCTTGGAGAAAGAGCAAATAGTGTCAGTGTAGCTGGCAGTCATCCCAGTAGGCGGGAGAAAATAGGTTGATGGCTTGACAGGCAGGGCTCTGGAGGGTTGGTGTGGTGAGCCAAAATGACAAGAGGTGTCAGCCTGACTGGGATGTCTACATAGCACCCGGGGAAAAGTTCTCCTTTGGGAGCAGGGCAGCAAGGTTGATGCTGACCCTAAAACTAATTTCTTAACTTGATGGCTTCCACAGTGCTGGACTTGAGCAAGGGTAGCAGCCACTGAGGTGCTGGGAAAACCTCCCTGAAAAACCTCAAAACGCACATTTGTGAATAGAGATGAACAAGTCTGTAAGCTGCCCCTTCTTCAGCCATTTGAGAGCTTAAAGACCTTTTAAATTTACAAAATAACTCTGTGGGGTTCTTTCAAATACGTCTGAGGGTAAATGTATGGCAGGTTTGAAGTCTGAGACCGGAGGTTTGTGTGAGGCTCACATATGCTCACATATGTTAGACCTGAGTGTCTTGAGGTATACAACTGCGATGGCATAGCTGACTCTGTGAACTCTTTGCATTTGATATGTCTATGAAGAAGAAAAAGAATGAGAAACCTCAGCCTAAAAGGAAGAGCTCATAAAGCTGGGGGATGAAAATGTGAGATATTTTTTTTTTCAAGCTTCTGAAAATAATGAGAGAGATGTCCATTTGTGTGGCAGTTCTTTAGGAAAAAGCAGGAAATGGGGTAAATAGTACAGGTTTTTCAGAATTGCCACCACTGATATTTCAATTACTTGCCCCAGAGGATACTGAGCATCTCAAAGATCTTCTTTGGTGTGTTAGGAGGATTTGAAGGTGGTGGCCTTCAAGGTAGGTTGCACAGTTTACCCCTGGAAGTGTTGCTAAAGTCCTTGAAAGTCTGAAGATCAAAAATACAAATCCATCTATTGTGATGAAGAAGTTTAAACTTCGGCAAATAAGGCTACTTTTACTTTGTGGAGAGCAATCATAAATTCTTGTCAAGATAAATATTGAAATAATGAGTGGATTGGCAGTGAAAGATGTGACTGGAGATCCAAGGCAGGATGATCTAGGAAATCTAACATGGATCTAATCAGAGTGAACCTCAGATTAATAATGCAAATGTATTAATACTACTTTCAGTCACGGGGGTAATGGTTGTGTCTGAGATGTGTTTGACACCAGCACAGCCCACGGTAATGTCTGTCTGCTGTCACAGCTAGATCATGCTCTGCTAAGCTGGTAGTTAGCATTTAAGGAAATTTATTCTTTCAATATAGACATGACCAGAAAAAAAACATGGTTTAACAGAGAGGAAAAAACCCCAACAATTAACCCAGTTTATTTCACCATTAGTTTTTGTTGACTCTAAATATATCTCAAGCAAATGAATCTTAGGCAGTGTAGTCTAGATCTTTTACAGTGTCTGCATACACATATATCCTTTTACCTACTTGTCTGTGGTGCGCAGACATGTGTACAGTCATGCATGTAGGTTGGTGATGGATATGAGACAGCATGTTCTTATTCCAGTATAAGGTTTATGAAACTCCAGAATGGAGAATAGATTGCTCATATACAAGCCCAGAAAGTGATGTTACCATTCCTACAGATGGCTTTCTCCATTTTTCTCAAATTCTTAACGGGTTTTCTTTTTCAGTCAAAACACACCTGGTTTATTCCGGTTTTTGTCTTCCTCTTTTTTGAAGCTCCTGTACTCCAAAGCCTTCTAGTAACTGTGCAGATGACTGATAATTAGGGTGTTATTATGATATCTTATCCTCTTTCAGTTGAAAGGGATTAAAATGTTCATCTAAGAAGACACAGAATCATAGAATAGTTTGGGTTGGACCTTTAAAGGTCATCTGTTTCAACCCCCCTGCAATGAGTAGGAACATCTTCAACTAGATCAGGTTGCTCAGAGTTCCTTCCAGGCTGACCTTGAATGTTTCCGTGGATTATTCATCCATTTCCTCTCTGGGCAAACCCGTTTCATTGCTTCACCACCCTCATTGTAAAAAATGTCTTCTTATATCTAGTCTAAATCTTCTGTCTTTATATAATCTTTCCTACTTTAAAGCAATTACCCCTTGTCCTGTCACAACAGCCCTGTTAAAAAGTTTGTCCCCATCTTTCCTGGAGGCCCCCCTTTAAGTACTGGAAAGCTGCTATAAGGTCTCCTAAGAGCTTTCTTTTCCTCTAGGCTGAACAACCCCATGTCTCTCAGTCTGTAGTCATAGGAGAGATGCTTCAGCCCTTTGATCATTTTTGTAGTCCTTCTCTGGACCCTGCTCCAACAGGTTCATGTCTTTCTGAGGACCCCAGAACTGGATGCAGTACTCCAGGGAGGGTCTTACCAGAGCAGAGTAGAAGGGTGGAATCACCTTCCTCGACCTGCTGGCCACACTGCTGGGTATGCAGCCCAGGATGCAGTTGGCTTTCTGGGCTGTGAGTGCACATGCCTCAGTATTCACTGACAAGGGCTCCAACCACACTGCCCAAGTTACGGAGGGCAAAAACAGGGAGAATAAACAACTGTGCATAGTAGGAGAAGATCAGGTTTGAGACCACCGAAGGAACCTGAAGGTGCATAAATCCATGGGACCTGACAAAATCCATTCACGGGTCCTGAGGGAGCTGGTGGATCAAGTTGGTAAGCTGCTTTCCATCATATTTGAGAAACCATGGCAGTCTGGTAAAGTTGCTGCTGCCTGGAAAAAGGGCAACATAACCCCAATATTCAAAAAAGGAAAAAAAGAAGACTTACGGAACTACAGGCCAGTCAGTCTCACCTCTGTGCCTGGCAAGATCATGGAGCAAATCCTCTTGGAAACTCTGCTAAGGCACATGGAAAATAAGGAGGTGATTTGAGACAGCCAACATGGCTTCACCAAGGGCAAATCCTGCCTGACAAATTTGGTGACTTTTTACAATACTGCCACAGATTAGGTGGACAAGGGCAGAGCAACAGATGTCATTTACCTGGACTTAAGCAAAGCATTTGACACTGTCATCCTGGTCTCAAAATTGGAAAGTCATGGATTTGATGGATGGACCACTCAGTGGATAAGGAACTGGCTGGATGGCCACATTCAAAGGGTTGTGGTCAATGGCTCAATGTCCAAATGGTGGCCAGTGAGGAGTGGTGGTCCTCAGGCGTCGCTACTGGGACCAGTGCTATTTAACATCTTTGCCAGAGACATGGACAGTGGGATAGAGTGCACCCTCAACAAGTTTGTCAAAGACTCTGAGCTCACTGGCACGGTCGACATGCTGGAGGGAAGGGATGCCATCCAGAGGGATCTGGACAAGCTTGAGACATGGCCTATTGTAAATCATGTGAAGTTCAACCAGGCCAAGTACAGGGTCCTGTACCTGGGATATGGCAATCCCAAGCACAAACACAGGTTGGGTAGAGCATGCCTGGAGAGCAGCCCTGAGGAGAAGGACTTAGGAGTGCTCTTGGATGAGAAGCTCAACATGAGCCAGCAGTGCCCATTGTCACTGGGCTGCATCAAAAGAAGTGTGACCAGCAGGTTGCGGGAGGTGATTCTCCCCCTCTGCTCTGCGCTTGTGAGACCTCACCTGGAGTACTGTGTCCAGTTCTGAAGTCCTCATCGCAGGAAGGACATGGACCTGTTGGAACGAGTCCAGCGAAGGGCCATGAAGATGATCAGAGGGCTGGATCACCTCTCCTATGAAGACAGGCTGAGAGAGTTGGGTTTGTTCAGCCTGGAGAAGAGAAGACTCTGGGGAGACCTTATTGCAGCCTACCAGTATCTGAAGGAAGCCTACAGGAGAGCAGGAGAAGGGGCTCTTTGTCAGGAAGTGTAGTGGTAGGACAAGGGGTAATAGTTTTAAATTGGAAGAGGGCAGATTTAGATTAGATATTAGGAAGGAATTATTTCCTGTGAGGGTGGTGAGGCACTGGGACAGGTTGCCCAGAGAAGTTGTGGATGCCCCATCCCTGGGAGTGTTTAAGGCCAGGCTGGATAGGGCTTTGAGCAACCTGCTCAAAGTGTCCCTGCCCATGGCAGGGCATTGGAACTCAAATGATCCTTAAGACCCCTTCCAGCTCTAACCATTCTGTAATTCTATGCTGGCTCTTGTTGAGCTTTTTGTACAGCAACATCACCAAATCCTTCTCCTTGGGGCTTCTCTCAATCCCTTCATCCCCCAGCCTATATTGATACCAGGGACTGCCCCTACCCATGTGTTGAACCTTGTGAGTTTGACACAGGCCCACTTCTTGAGCCTACTAGGGTCCCTCTGGATGGCATCTCGTCTCTAAGGTGTGTCAACCACACTGCTCAGCTTGGTGTCATCCACAAAATTGCTGACAGTACACTCCATTCCTCTGTGTCATTAAGTTACTGAACAGTATTGGTCCCAATGTAGACCCCTGAGAGATACCACTTGTCACCCATTTCCATCTGGTCATTGAGCCATTGACTACTAACCACTATGAATGAACCAATTCTTCATCCACTGAACAGTCCATCCATCAAACTCATATCTGTTCAATTTAGAGAAAAGGATGTTGTGGGGGACCATGTCAAAGGCGTTATGGAAGTCCAGATAGAAAACATCTCTAGCTCTTTCCTTGTCCACAGACGTAGTCATTCCATCTTGGAAGGTCACTAGGTTAGTCAGGCAGGGCGGTCCTGTCCTCCATGTCCTTTAGCATAGCTTCTAGGAGCATCTGTTCCATGATGAGCCCACAGTGGTGAGGCTAGTAGTTCACAGGGTCCTCCTTTCTGCCTTTTCTAAAATGGATGCAATGTTTTCCTTTTTCCAATCATGGGGGACTTCACCTGACTGCCATGACTTTTCAGATATCGTGGAGAGTAGATTGGCAACTATGTCAGCCTCTGATATATCCTACAGGTCCCCTAGACTTATATATGCTCAGGTTCTTCCGATAGCCACAGACCTAAATCTTCTTTTACAGTGGGTGGGGCTTCTCTCCCCAAGTCCCTGCCTTGTGGTCCATCCACTCAAGAGTGTGGGGAGAGAGGTTGCCAGTGAAGACTGGTGCAAAAAAGTTGTCAAGTACCTAAGCCTTCTCCTTGTCCATTGTTAACAGTTTGCCAGTCTTGCTTGTTTCAGGTCATGATTTTTTTGACCTTCCTTTTCTGGCTGACATACCTGTAGAAGCCCTTCTTGTTATGCTTTGTATCCTTTGCCAACTTTGGCTCCAGCCACACCTTGGCATTCCTGACCCCATCTGGGCACAACTGGGCAGCGTCCCTGTACTCTGCAGGATATGTGTCCCTGCTTCCACTGCCTGTGCATCTCTTGCCCTTTAGTTTGACCAGCAGGTCTCAGCTCAGCCATACAGATCTCTTGCCTTGTTTTCCTAATTTCTTGTACCTGGGGATTGAGAACTCTTGCACTCTATGGAAAACATCTCTAAGGATCTGCCAGCTCTATTCTCTTTTGTCCCTGAGAGCAGTGTTCCTGGGGGTCTTACTGACTAACTCTTTGAAGAGCTGCAATTTTGCTTTCCTA
Source organism: Pedionomus torquatus (assembly GCA_013398155.1). Lineage (NCBI taxonomy): Eukaryota > Metazoa > Chordata > Aves > Charadriiformes > Pedionomidae > Pedionomus > Pedionomus torquatus. Next base: position 430,874 of record VZRU01011232.1, read on the forward strand.
AAATTCAAGGTCATGACTTTGTTCCTTCCCTGACCCACATCCCTCAGAACTGTGAAGTCCACCAGTGCATGAACACAGCAGCACAGGCTGCCTGAAGTCTTGACGTCACCAAGTAGCTCACAAGCATTGGTGGCCATCAGCTCTAGAGTTACATCCCCTCTGGTGGGGCTGTCTGTTACCTGACTTAAGAAGTTATCTTCAATACACTCCAGAAGTCTCCTGGATTGTCTACAGCTCACTGTGCTACTTTTCCAGCAGATGTCGGGGTAACTGAAGTCCACCAGCAGGATGAGAGCCTGCGAGTGTGATATCTCCTGTAGCTGGAGTAAGAAGGCTTTGTCAGTAGGCTCCCTTTGATCAGACAGGCTGTTGTAGACAACAACCGCAAGATTCCCTTTGTTGCATTGGTCTGTAATTCTTACCCATAGGCTTTTAACCTGCCCACAGCTATTCTTCGGAGACAGCTCTTCACACATTATCCATTTCTTGATGTAATGGGCAACTCCTCTGCCCATCCTTCCTTGTCTTTCCCTTCTGAACAGCCTGTAGCTATTTATAGCTGTGCTCGAGTCATGGGATTTGTCCCACTGGCTTTCAGGAATGGCAGCTTGGTCATAGCTTTCTAACAGCATGGTTTCCAACTTGCCTATGCTGAATGCATTGGTGTAGAGGTACTTCAGCTGGGCTCTCAGCTCTGTCACTTTTGTAGAGGAACATACCTTAATTGCATTGGTGTATTTCACTGGTGTATCCCTCTTGGCTCCTGTAACCTTAGGATCCCCTCTGATGTCGATAAGACTTCAAGTGTGCTGCAGTAGCCAGGACTTTCCAACATACTAAACAGTTGTTGTTTCAGTCATTTCTAGTCGGTGTGACTGCTTGAAATGTAGGACAGCACACAAACCTTGTGTAAAAATAAGTGATTTCTAGAAGGCTTTTATATTGGAAAGGCTTTTGAACAATACCAAGTGTGTGTATTGTGTATACACTTGTTGTAATGTAACGGTGTTGGCTGTGTTTTTTCTGAAAATTGCAAGAAAACCCTGATCTGTTACTGTGTTTGGAAAGATTACAGTGTTGCCATAAAATTGGACCAAAATCTGGTGAACTTTGACTTTTTGATTTACAAGGTATATGTTTTTTTCCTACAGGTTCTTTAACGTCAATGTTTGTCAGGCTTCCTTGCGGTGGTGTGGGGGTGAGTACTCTCTTTAATGTGTAAATAGTGTCCTGTTTGTTCTCCCAGTCCCATTGGTAACAAAAATTCTTGCTTTGCATTCTATCAGGTGGGTAATTGCAACCAGATGTTACTCATAAACAGGGTCTGCCTGGGTTGCGGGGTCACAGTGACAGCCTCACGTGTCTTTCTTCAAAAGCAGTGTGAAGATTTTTAAACTATCTTGGAGAGCCAAAGTGTGTGTGACATTCATAGGCATGTTTCGTCTCTGGCTTTTAGGATGAGAAACCTCATTTCCCAGGCAGTGATGTTTAATGTCTCGGAGGTTACTACATTTGAATGCAACCCTCGAATCCAAAAATGCTTTCTACATAGAAAGCAAGATGTGCTTTTCATGCTGGCTGTGCTGCGTAGGTGTTTCATCTTCAGTATTTGTACTTCAGAGCTGCCTGTCTCCTAGTGCAGGTGGAAAACATATTAATAAAATAGTGATGTTGTAGGCCAATGTATCAGAAGTTCCTGTAAATATTAAGTTTCTGCATTTGTGTCTGGGCTACATTACTGTCCTCAAATGAAATGTCTCACAGGTTACGCAGCACAAGAGAATTGCAGTCTTCGGTATTTGGCATCTTACATTTCTTGAGCTCCAGGACAATCACACGTGAATTCTGAAGAAGGTGACTAAAATACCCTCCATCCATCACGGAAAAACTGAACATTAATTTTCATCTGTCGAGTTCTAATATAATAAAAAACTTTTTTTTGTTGTTGGTGGTGATTGCCATAAAGCTAAAAAAAAAAACCCCAAATATGATTCAAATAGCTTGTGTTGAAGGTTTGTGTTGTTTTCCTTTGAAGCCTGAAAACTTGAAAGTTTTCCTTTCAAGTCAGACTTTCTGGTCTAAAATTTCTGCAGAGGGTGACAGGACAGAAAAATCTCAGAGAACAGGAAGGGAAAAGAATGAGAAGAGACAATAAAAGGCATTGTGTTTGAAAATTCGCTGTGGTAGTTCTTATGCATAATTGTAGCTCGTGAGGTTGAATTTAGAGGTCTGGATTCTGTTATGGAAATGAAACAAAATTGTTTTCTTCCTGAGTTTTTGCAAAATCGCTGCTTTGAAAATTATCCTTCAGAAAAAAAAAAAAAAAAAGAATAATCGGCATTTATTCATACCACTGCTGCTAAGCACTTGTAGAGATATTTTATTTTGTATTGTAAATATGCTGCAGTCTCCTAATTCATGGCAAATTTTTGGCTAGAGTTTAAAAGGTTTGGATTTACTTTGCCCTGCAGTCAGGCATGCCATTCAAAGCAAAAATTATCATTTGCAAACGAAGACTGAATGGTAACAAGTAGAGACAGTGTCTGAGCCTAGCGTGGTCCCAGAAGTCTTGCATTAAATCCTAAATCAAGCCAGGAAATACTGCAGTGCTGGTATTATCGATACACTTGTAATAAAGATAGCGGCTGCAGATAACTTTCTCGTTGGTTGTCCCCACAGATGCTTAAATATTAAATAAAACATTCAATAACTTTTGCACAGTGTTTTAGCAATCTGAACACATATATTCGTGTTTTCTAGGAATAACTTTTCTAAGACCAATAATTTACTAGTAATCAACAACATGAGAGTCAAATTTTTCGTAAGAATTAATTTCTGTTGTTTTGTTTTTTCTTTCCCAGTTACTTTGGGATATAGTACCAACCATTTGCATACTTCTGCTTCTTTCATGGCTGACACAGGAAAACAGCTTTCATGGCTTTTGGGATGCATTGCTAATTAGTATATACGCCCTAGTCATATATTTGTAGGGAAAATGAAGTCATAGTACGGATTTGCTATAGCATATTAAATGCTTCGCACTTGTATACGCTCTAGATGGGTTTAAGCATAGGCCATCTCCTTTAGAGTGGGAGAGATGTTATGGTGATCTCACAAGGTCCTTTCAGCCCCACTTTCTACTGTCTTTTGAAGTGTGAGATTTAGCAGCACAGTATGTTTATTGAAGAAAAAGGGGAAAACTGTAGTCACTGTTAGCGTGCCAGTTCTGTGAGACAAGTTGCTCTTGGTTTGATTTGCTATGGGAAATTGTTGGAAGAAGCCCTATAGTTGGATCTTACTGCAGAGCATGCCTTTCAGTAGCAGATGAAAACCAAGTTATTTTCTGTGTGGAAGAGGATGACAAGACATTCTTGAGATGCATATAAATTTTTTTTTCCAAGGAAGTAAAAAATCAGAGCCAAGTGTAAATCATCGATTCTGAAGAATTTTTGTTCAAGAGGAGGTGTAGCGTAAATATGAGAAGCTTCAGCATGTAAATACTGCTGGGAGATTGACTGCTTGTTTTGGTATAATGAATTTTTTTCAAATTGTTCTAGCAAGATATCTTAAGGGGTATTCTGCTATTGCTTAGCAGGGCATTTTCAGGCTGCGAGGTGGCCATATAGATTCTTTGAATAATGGAGTTTTATTTAGACTCTTCCTTTTTTGACATTGCCAGGTTGGCAGAATATTACTCATTGCTGAGCAGTAATCAGTCTCTTTTATCCTTTTAATACAAGTTTAGAAGGTTGTGGAGAGGCAGCCCTGGTCTGTAAGACGTTTGTGGGCTCCAGTCGCTTTGTACTGTTGAATATTTTCCTTATGATGAAGGAACATCAGGTGCATATGGTGATCAGAGCACCTGTAGGTGTAGGACTTCATCTTGACTACCAATGGTTTGTAACCCAGGTTTGAAGAAGAGAGGTTTTATTTCAGCAGAGATTCTGTTTTCTCTGACTTTGTCACTTAACAATAAGTACAGTCTAGGGAATGCTTCATGAGTCTTTGCATTTAGCTCATCATAACACTAGAGAGCTTTCCAAAGAGGTTTTTCTCTGGGTAGCTTGATACTGGTCTGCCAGATGCTTTCCACAGGGCAAACATAATGCCCTATCTAAACAAGGAAGGAAAAAAATATTTCAAAAATTAGTAGAGTAAGGAGGAACCAGTTCTGTTTTTTATTTATTACTGGTTAAAAGATAGGAATAATGGTTAGAATTGCAGTCTCCTATGAAGCTGTGTATTCACTGGAATATTACGATGTTGGTTATGGGCCATAGTCAAGTGTCTTTTGCTGATAGTATTAAATTTGGGGTCATCAAAGCCAAAGCTGCCTGCAAAGACATGGGGATGATGTCATGATAATGAGAAAGTAAATAGTAACTTAATAGCCATATAGCACATTACATTCAGTGTTGTATGCAAAATAATGCCTATGAGCAGGAGTGGGAACTGGCCTGAAGCAAGTGAAATCAGAATGATTGCTGTTCCTTATGATTTAGGAGCTGATGATGTCAGATAAAATTATAGATGAAAAGCCCGAAACCAGATTCTTTTCCTGCAAACAATTAAGCAAGGCAATTCTCTTCCATAGGAGATGTTATATTGGTTAACAGAATAGATGGATCTGAAAGGTGATGTAGAGCAATTTATCTAGGCCAGGCTGGATGGGGCTTTGAGTAATCTGGCCTAGTGGGAGGTGTCCCTGCCCATGGCAGGGGGGTTGGAACTTGGAACTTTCTAAGGTCCCTTCCAACTCTCACCATTCTATGATTGTATGAGGGAGAAGTCCATGGTGAGCGCCAAGAAGTATGAAGTCAGGAGCCTGGGCAGCCATCAGTTGTTTTTACCAGCAAGTGATACAAAGTTAAAGAGTGAAGGGGCGGGAAAAAGTTTAAAGCTGATCACTTCATCACATCACACCTTTCAGCCTCTCTCTTTAAAACTAAGTCACAAGTTTTGTCTTTGAAATCAAGGAGAAAAAGGGTAATTTTGTTCACCACTACTTGGAAACTCTTTTTGATTTATTTTTTTTTCTTCCTCCTTGGTTTACTTTCTATGAAGAAGCCTTCACATCCCTTGGCTGATGCTAGCAAACCTCCTCCCATCTGCAGATGTCTGCTTGTGTTGGAAAGGAAGAAAGCACAGAAGTACTTAAATCAACAGATGTGAGCTCTGATTAAATAACACTTAGTTATTTCTGCTGATTTTCAGCAACATCTGCAAGTGCAGTATGCAGTATTTTTATCTAGGATGTTACTTTCACTTTCATGCAGCACACATTCTTGTCTTAACATATGACTTGCGTGCACCAGAGCATTACCTAATCCAGGATAATTAGAAGATTATTTTAGAGAAAAGAGATTCAGCTTTTAAAATCTACAAAATAGTTCCAGCATACTTGCATCCAAGTTCTTTGAAACACTCAAAGACTTGATCTTATGATAGGTAGTACTTTTTGTGTAGTATGTTCTTTTTCTGTGCACACTCTAAAAATATCTGAAGATCTAGGTCTTAAAAGTGTTTTTGATGATTTTGATCTCTTCCAGAATATGTTACTCTATTTTTGGTTGGAAGGTCTTGATTAAAGTGTATAAAAATCTTTACCTTTGCTAACAAAGTAACATAATCACAGAGCAGAGACAACAAAAGGACTTCTGTGGAATGGAAGTGAGAAGAAACTGATTAGCAAGTCTTGGAAGAGCAAAATGTGAGCATGGTTAATCAGTGCTTTAGAGCAGTAGGAGATGTGGTTAGGTAAAGACAACTCACTGGCAGCACAGGCCATGTGTGTTGATATCACCTGAGAGTGATCATGAGCAGTGATGAGGGAAGAGCTGAATTCTTCTGCTACCCTTCACTTTGCAGACTCCGGAGCTGCAGTACACCTTGTCTCTATTTGCCTCTATGCTTAATTTCTTACCTGCATAGCTCATGAGCTAAAGAAAAGATTATAATAATGAAACCTTTTATAAGACACTCATTTAATTTTGAAATAGCTGCATGTTGGTGTAGAGTATACAGTGTGAGTAGGAACCTCATTGTGTATATTAATAAAAACTTCAAGTTTATAAGGAAGGATAAACTCATTTGGGTTTTACCCCGAAACATCTTAGACATTCCTCATAGAAGAGAGTCTGTGTCACACTGTTTGAGCCTTCCTCTTCTGCATTACCTCATTTTGTAATGGTGGTACATGCTGTGGAGATTAAGAGCCTGCAGGAGGTCCTAGGTGCTGAACTCCATCTTCCTGCCTCTAAAGGAGCCCTCTTCTTCAGGCTTACCTAGCAGAAACAGCAGCTTCTTCACTAGAATGAGCAAGACATTAAGAAAATGAATGTGCTTACCAGGACAGCTGCTCCTCATCCAAAAGTGGCAGATGTGGAAGACTCAGTATCTCTGACACAGTTGAATCCTCCAGCTTGGGAGAAAAACGAGAAATATGCACTGTTGGATCAACAAAAGGCAAGAAATATGCTTTCTCTCACCGTAAAGTCCTTCCAGATGGTAAGGCTTGATGTGCTGTCCCAGCAACAACTCCTGTGATGGCAGCTACATCAAAGAGCTCATAATCAGGGAAAGCCATATAGCGTCTCCCCTGTAATGAACTTCAGAATTCAGGAATGGTGGAGGGGTCAACAGCAGCCCATGCATGGAACAGCAGCAGCCTAAGAGCTGGAGAGTAGTCCAGTTCAGGACCACATTAATAGCATTTTCCACCATAGCAGAGTCCACACCCCTGCTACAGAGCAGGCTTTGGCTGCGATTGTTCAAACACAGTGATTTGGTGTGATTGTTCAAACACAGTCCCACAGATAATGAAGTGCTGCCTTGGAGTAGGGCCCAGTGGTCTCCAGACATTTGTTCCGGGGAAGGTGGTAGGTGTTACATCATTATCTTGGAGATGTTTGCATGCAGAATGGGGCAGTGGAGAACTTGTGAAGCGCAGCAGACATCTCTGGGTCCAGTCCTCCTGCTGGGGAGCTGGGTGTGGGGGCATAGCAGAGTCCCTGAAATTCGCTTCTAAATCACAGTTGAAATGATTTCTTCTAAGCACTTAATTTCTTTCTGCAGAAATAATAACTCTTTAAAAACACTCTGTCTTGCCCGCTTGCCCTAATGCTACCAACATGAGCCCAGTTTCTGCAGGCATCAAAGGGCCTGAACATAGTGGTGGTTAGCTTAGGCACTCGTGACTTTTGTGGCTAGCATGAACAGACATCATGAGGAGACCCAAGGGTCTGTTGGTCCCTTAGTAAAACCATGCTTGGGATATGAATTTTGGTTGTTTTTGTGTTTTTTTTTTTCCATTCCTCTGGTGCCTCACAGTGACTGAAGATGGTCCTCTGCAATTCTGCGTCTGTCGAAGGGGTCTAATATTTGCTGTGGCAGGGTGGAGAGGGAAGCTATTAGCTACTGATATCCCGCAGCATTTTCTTTCAAGACCAAGAAAAATGGGTTGGATGTGCTCAGTTCAGGCTGTGTGGTAGAGCTGTATCTCACTTAAGCTAAGTGAGGCCAAGGGCACAGATGTAGAAGGCAAGTAGATCTTCTCTATTGTTTAATCCACGAGTGTCTCCCACTAACAGATACTGGGAGAAGAGGATCTGAGGATGAAGAGTATTGGATCCTCCAAGAGAATGTAGCAAGTGTCCTCATGACTGCAAAGCAGGTTGTCCATGCCATAACATTTTTACAGGATTGCTGATGAGAAGCCCAAAGATGGACCCTCTTAGAGCACTAGCACACTGGTTGATGGGGAAGAGAAACAGTTTGATCTTCTTCCTGTCTTGCTAAGGACTTTTGGAGGGATGTGGTTTAATCAGTCCCATCGCCTGCACATGTGCAGTACTGATCCAGGACTCATGGAGGTGTCATGCATAACTCAGATCCCATCGTGCTTCTGTCCCCATTTGGGACCCCACAAATTTTTGGGGGTCTGGGGGAGCCCTTATACCACAAGTAGTCACTCTAGAGCTTTTCCACTGGTGGTGGTGTCTTTCCCCAGAGTCTGAGACAGCGTGCATGTTGGCAGCATTACCACACAGAGGTGGCTTGGTATTTTCTGAATGCTTTCTTGGTTTACTGGGATGTCAAAAGTGTCCTCAGGACAGATGCTACTAGAATACATCTATGATAACAGGCCCAGGATGATTTCCATTTGCTTTAGCACAGCCATGAAAGAGGTGGATCAATCTCATGTGGGGTGCATCAATCTCATGGGGACTTGCATCTCCCCCCAGCTCAGTGAGGAGACTGGTTGCCAAACAAATCAAATAATCTCTTTCTTTCCTTTTCCTTTGCCGTTGTTGGCATAAATGCACTCAACTCAAAGTAAAATGTGAAAAATAGTTGGTTATCCTTTACATGGAGAAATATTACATCTATCCTATAATGCTTCCAGACAGCCAAGCTGTCCTGACACACGGGACAGTCTCAGTAGTCTGGCTTTTGCTTACAAGAAGCAAATAAACTTCACTTTCATCACTGTGTGCAAAATGGATGGGGGTGCAGCAGAGGAGACCAGAGTTTCAGCCTGGAAACAGCCCCCTGGGACCTCTCTGCTCTCCACAGAGTCGCCAACTGAATGGCAGTTACAAAAATAAGAGGCATTTCATTGTGTGTCTGGCAAGCTAATCTGTCTTTATATCGTTGTTGGGGTGAATGTGGTAAAAGTCAACACTTCTCACTTTTTGTTTAAATTAGGACTCGATCCCATGTAATAATGACACAGAGATGTCTACAAAAGGCCTTGTCTTTGGCCTATTTGCACATTTTCAGGGGGAAAGTAAAGAGGATGGTGGCCCTGTCAGATATTTATCACTGAAGTAAGTCTGTAGTTAGCAGTGAGATGTTTGGTGTTAGCTTTGATGAGACAGGGTTGATCTTATGATTCTATAGGGAAGCTTCTGTCAGTGCCACCTTACCATGGCAGTCCTGGGCAGGCATCTTTTAAATGTCCACTATTAAACATTCTTTTTTATTGTGGTTTTATAGAATCATTGAATGATTTCATAAACCTTTTTTTGTCTCGGATTAGTTTCCTTTGGCAATTCCTCAGTTCCTCAGAAATACAGATACCATGATAGTGGTTGGAGTATTTGTAGAAGACACCTGCAGATCTACAGCACTTGAGATGCTGAATTTGCTTCTCTCTTATGGCACTGACCCTTTAGCATTGCAGAGCTGTTGTAAATTGTCATCTCTTGAGGGTTGTTTGGGGTAATGAACACTCGGTAGTGGTGATTTTACAGTCATTGGTGGGTTCCCAGCCCTGATACTGCCAGGGTTGGTTCTGCAATTGAATGCATTCAATTTTAATGCATAAATATTCATTTAATGCATTTATACAATTAATATATATGAATAACTTCTCTATAAAATGTGGATCTGTTTCCTGTTGTCGTTGCTTCTAAATGTGGTTGCTGTGTCTCCATTAGGTTGACAGTGACACAATTTGGAATGAAGTTCACTCATCTGGTGCTGCTCGCCTGGCTGTGGGCTGTGTCATTGAGCTCGTTTTCAAAGTAGCCACAGGAGAACTGAAGGTTGGTATGAAAATGACACTTGGCTTTGATATAGGCTCTGTACAGGACTCGGCTCAGGGCTGTGTTATGCAGGAGATCATTTTAACGGCACCATCTGGCTTGAGTCATAAAAATCTTTGAGGTTATCAGCCAGTGAGCAACAAACTCCTGGTGAATGTTCTTACGTACCGATAAAAGGAAGAAAAAATACAGAGGAGTAAATGAAATCACATTTCCAATGTTATCTGAGGACTGCTGTTGCCTTCAGCTGGGCCAGCCCATTTGCTATTTCAGTGACCTCATGCAGAATATTATTATTGTTTTCCCCTGAATCAAAAGAAATGTGGTACAAACTAATTTACATAAAATTCATGTGGACTTTTTTCCTCCCCATCAAAATGAGGGAGAGTATCATCCACTGCTATGGTCTTGTGAGAAAACCATAGAGAACATCTGCATAATTCCAAAGCAGAATTAAAACTTCTGTCTGCAACCTCTGCATCCATCTTTGTGCAATAAATGATCTTTTCTTTCTCACTTCTTCCTTTTCTTATTTTCTGTGTGTAGAATGGATTCGCTGTTGTTCGGCCTCCGGGTCACCATGCAGAAGAGAGCACCCCCATGTAAGTATGCATATGTGCTTTTTCAGCCTTGCTTCATTGCTCATCTATTGTGTGTTCAGCAGCTGGAAATTAGAAAGCTAGTTTGTTAGTTTGTTAATACACAATTTCTTGCTTATTCATATATAAGACGGCATTGTATTCAAAGTTTCCAATAATACTCGGGAAGAAAACAAGATCCTGCTTAGTAGTTTTGGGTGGGTATTTTTTAGCAAGAATCAGCATTATGGTCGTTCTTTGAAAAAGCACTGATGCTTTTATTTGCTTTAGTCTTGTGAATTGTTTTAAATTAAATGTTGATGACTCATTCAGTGTGAGGAAAGCAAGGGTGCACAACTAACAGTAGCAGCAGCAAACACAGCAGTGTCCTGGGGTCACAACACTGAATTAGGAAAGTATCAGCAGGACGGCTTCACAAAGCAAAGGCTGAAGTTGGGCATCTTGTATGTGTTTACTATAACAGGGGTGTTGCTACTGGACTGTTTTCAAATCAGAGTCCCGGCACTCTTTGGTGGGAGATGAGTGCTTGCTGTTGAATTGCCCTCAACCCAGCATCTTGAGGCCTCTCTGAGCATGTCCATGCCCTCCCAGCAGATAAACTGTAGTGCTCCAGCCCTGGGTTCTTTCCCTTTCTTTCTTCCTTTCTGCATCCTCTGCCCATCTGCTCCTCTCTCCTTCCCTTGCATGCAGCAGTGGAGGTCCCATGGGCAGTTGGCACCGAGAAGCATCTAATTGCAGCAGGTTTGGGCAAGTGTGAAACATTCCCCATTTCCAGAGAGCTGCTACATGGCTATTTTGTGTCTCTCTTTTAACACACGTGCATTTTCCAGGGAAGAAAGAAGACTGAAAGCAGAAGAAATTTCTTCCTACTGTTTAATACCTACATGATAGATGCATTGGGAGCATGGAAAGCTGTAGTTAACACCTCTCCTTTTCCTCTTGTCTCCCCACTCTCATCACTTCCAGGGGTTTCTGCTATTTTAACTCCGTGGCAATCGCAGCCAAACTGCTCCAGCAAAGGCTGAATGTTAGCAAAATCCTTATAGTGGACTGGGTGAGTAAATGCCATTTTTTACCCTTCAGGAGAGCAGGTGGAAATTATTCTGGGTTTCTTTTTCTTGCAAGGGCAACCTTGGATTTGTAAGTCAGTGAAAAAAATGTTTTTTGTGGTCTGCAAGTGAAAATTTCTGTTTTAAAGTTTGTTTTTTTTTTCATTCAAGTGTTTCAGTAAAAGAAAAATTTCTTAAAGGGTGCATAGGTTTCAGAATAAAATTGTAATTAATGAGTAACTGCTTTTAGAAGCAAACCCATAACACAGCCTCAGGGGTGAGTAACTGCAAACCGTGCTTGTTTTTTGTTTGTTTTTTTTTTTTTACCTAAGTTTTTGACTTTAGCTGTTATGATCCATCACAGCTTTCTTTTTAAAGTGTGAGAAGTGCTTTTTGAGAGGGGCAGGCTGCCTGGCACAGGTTGGCTGCTGGTCCGTATGGTCTGTGTGCTGCCTCTGAGCCAGAGCAGCCTCCATGCGAGTGGGCAGGCAGTCAAAAGTGATCTCTAAATTGGAACAGGACAGTGAAATACTCTGCAGACAGAGCAGTGGAGTTGAAAAAAGATCTTGTTTGGGCTTTTGATGTGGCGATGTATGGATTTAAAAATGTGGCTGATAGATTATTTTTTTAAATAGACTTTAAAATGTATTTATGTGTCTGTAAAGGCATTTGAGTTGCTGGGTATCAGGCGAGAGTTTTTGCCACAAATCTGCCATGGGCTAGACCTCAGGTTAAAATGGACGTATTTTTCTTCTTGAGCTACTGGATGAACATAATTTTTCCTCACTTCCTACCAACTGTTTTTAATGTCAGAAAGAACATTTAAATACCTATCCCGTTACAGACAATGTTTCTGCACCAAGTAGCAATGCAGTAGGGTATCCAGGTAATGGGTCTGTTTCATGTAAACTTGTTGCGTCCAACACAACTTTGCTGGCGAGCTGTATCACCCCACAAACCAATTGAAGATGCAAATTTGGGGTAATCAATGTAGTCTCTCCATTCCCCAAGACTGGATATGAATCCAGTTCTCTCCAACTAAAATGATCCTGTCCTCAGTTATGATATATGCTTGAGATTGCGTTTACCCCAGTTTATCCCATGTGTTGAACAAGGAGTGTAACCTGAAGCTAGCTGTGTAAAGCAGGTTACTCTCACTTGAAATAAATTGCTTCAGCTATATCAGAGAAGCACAGAAAATGAAGCACAACAGCAAAGAAAATCCCTCCAAATCCCAAATTGATGGCTTTAATCTGCAATTTTACTAAGGTACTAACCTCCCTCATATAATGTGCTCTCTGCCCCTGAAGGATGTTCACCATGGCAACGGTACTCAGCAAGCTTTCTACAATGATCCTAATGTTCTTTATATTTCACTACATCGCTATGATGATGGGAACTTCTTTCCAGGCAGTGGTGCTCCCGATGAGGTAAGAGGATGAATCAGCATAGCATCTGAATGCATCTGATAAAACCTGCCCCTATATCACAGCCCCATGTGATATAGGTATATCCTATATAGGTATATCCTCCCCCAAAATCTTGGGGAGCCTCTTACAGGGAAGGCTTGGAAAAAAGCTACTGCTGCTGTTGCCACACTTGTGTTTGTTAGTGAGTGCCCTTTGGGAACACGTTGTTTGGGTTTGTGCGATTGGTGTCTTCTCATCCAAGCTGTGGAAGTTGTCCTGCCCCACAACCTGGCAGGAAAGTATGTGCCTTGGCTAATGAGCAGAAAATGAGTCAATGCAATTTGGCTGTCCAGACCTTATGAGACAAGTTTTTCCAGAAGAGCCCTTTGCCAGTTGTCACAGCACTTCATGTACTTTTCAAGATTTCCTCCTTATAAGCACAAGTTGTTTCATAGGTGCAGGAGGACCAGGTTGTCTGTGGCTATGCCACCAGTGCTTAAGTTTCCTGACACAGCCATCGAGCCCTCCCTTATCTGTGCCCCTTCTTCTCCTGGCCCTTCCGAGGCATCACTCGTGGCCACTGTTGCATTCACATTGCGCAGCCTAGGTGGTGGGATTTGAGCACCAGTCACTGATACTGCTGGACCAAATCCACAGGTTCCTGGTGGTGTCCTTTAGAGCCTGCAGCAGAAGGTCTGGGCCAATGAAGGTGGGAGACCTTTATTCCTAAAACCTGGATGGATGCTCCTAAATCCATCTCATGCTTCCCTTCCCACTAAATTGGCAGGAAATATTGCCCTTCCAGGGTGATTTATCAAAGGAACATTATATTATTGAATGCTTAGTTTTGTGTACTCTGAGGCACTCCGGATTACATCTGAAAACTCCTAGGGTTCTTAACCCATAAATTTTACATTTTTCCATGCATCGAACATCAGTATTGCCATTTTGATTTCTAAAGAAACTGAAATGCAACATGTTATTGCTTCATTGCCCTGTTCATGCACTACTGCTGTAATGAATAAACAGCAACCCTTTGCAGCAGGCTTAATTTCTGCTTCAGGATACACAAAGCTATAGGAAGTAGGATACCTACTTCTTTTCTGACCTTTTAATAAACCAGTAATCTGGTTTACGAAATATCTAGTATTGTAAGAAAACACTACAATACACTGTCCAGTTCATATTTACCACTTATAGTAATTTTCAGATGTATCATTCCAGAATGCATAAAACAAAGGATACAAAATAAATTCAGTTAAAGCCATAAATGGATTAATAACCCACTGTGGATTGATAAATTACTGTTTTTCTACAAGCGGTATTTGCACCAGTACAAGGAAGAATGTGCAAAAAAAAAGCCCTGCAGATTCATCTAGCCTGAATTATCTGCCTTTGTATTGTTTAACTTAATTTTGAGTTGTTTTTGTTTTTTGTTTTTTTTTTTCATACGCAGAGGCTTAAAAAATACACAAAAAATAAACTGTGTGTGCAGGACCTCAGAGGCCTTTGTGGAGCTGCCAGCGCCTAGTGGCAGCAGATACTGCCCAGATCCCTTGGTGTCCCCAAAGACCCACAGCCTGTGCTTACAGCCACCACACTGGGGCAGCTGCAAGGTCCCTGCTTGACAAAGGGACTGAACACAGGCTTTCCGTTTTTTATTATGGATGGGGAAAACATCCAAATACAATTCATAGCAAATGAATTACTAGAAACTCCTGCTTTATTTTTCGGTTTTCCCCTTTCTCGGGTATTTGTAGTCAGTACAAATGGGAACGTTTGCACTACATGCAAGGATGGGAATGTACTTCAGATTCACCACACAAGTGTTCCTCAAGCAGTGAAAATCTCTTCTCTGTGAATCCTATTTTTCCCCAGTAGAGGGGGAGCTTGCTCTGATTAAAACTGGGTTTCTTCCCCTAGTTGCAACTGTGATAGAATATAAAATATGCTTCTAAATAAAGCTGAAAACAAATAAAGGAAAAGTATTGTATCTGACACACTCTCCTGCAAAACGGGAAGAGAATCCAGTGCTGTGTCCAGCTCTGGAGTCCTCAACATAGAAATGACATGGATCTGTTCAAACGGGTCCAGTGGATGATCAGAAGGATGGAGCACCTCTCCCATGAAGACAGGCTGAGAGAGCTGCGGTTGTTCAGCCTGGAGAAGAGAAGGCTCCGGGAAGACCTTATAGCAGCCTTCCAGCATCTGAAGGGAGCCTACAGGAGAGCACAAGAGGGACTCCTTGTCAGGAATTGTAGTGATAGGACAAAGGATAATTTTTTAAATTAGAAGAAGGGAGATTTAGATTAGATACGAAGAAATTCTTTCCTGTGAGGGTGATGAGGCACTGGAACAGGTTGCCCAGAGAAGTCCTGGATGCCCCATCCCTGGGAGTGTTTAAGGCCAGACTGGATGGGGCTTTGAGCAACCTGCTTTAGTGGGAGGTGTCCTTGCCTGTGACAGAGGAGTTAGAACTCGGTGATCTTTAAGATCCCTTCCAACTCTAATCATTCTATGATTCTATGAAGAGGTGGATTGTGGGTGAGCAGCAGTCAAATACCAATGGTCCACGGCTCCCATAAAGATTAGACAAGGAAGAGCTTTATTTTCACCCGTATTTTGAGGATCAGGTCACTTTAGAGGAGAAAACTAACCCTCACTACCACCAAACTACTGAATCAAAATCTATATTCAACTGGAAGAATATTAAGGCAGCAGAGATGTGGTGCCAGAATTCACTGATTACATATGTGTAATTAAGAGTACCATCTCGCTTTTTCAGGTTGGCACAGGAGCAGGAGTTGGTTTCAATGTTAACATGGCCTTTACTGGTGGCCTTGATCCACCAATGGGAGACACAGAATACTTAACTGCTTTCAGGTAATATTGAAAACTTCCTCTTACAAATATTTTCTCATCTAAACTGAATTTCTTTCTCCTTGTACAGTCCTCCTTATTCTTGAATTTTGTCTCTTGCTAAGTTTAGAAACACAAGATTTACATCTCAGTGCAGGTACTTTTCGAGCACCATAATAAAAGTAAAGCTGGATTAAGTAAATAGGATATTTCTGGCCATCAGAAGTGTGCCTGTGACATTAGGTGATTGACATACTCGCTGCTCAGCACTGATTGATGCATGAATGAAAAATGTCAACTGATATGAATAAGCTCTTCTGAATTTAGCTAAAAGTCTTTTTACCTCTTTGAGGTGAGTATTTCTATGGGTAAAACCACCTGAATGGGGAGGGGAACCCAGAAAAGCCTTTTAACAAGTCATCCTGAGTTGAAACTTGAGACTGCAGCTCCCCCAAGGCTTCAGCCGTCATTACTGTGCTGCAGAGTACCTGACTTCTGTACCTGACTTCTGCGTGAATTGGCCAAGCAGTTCCTCCCTTGCAAGAGCTTTGCTGATGACTTACACCACAACTAACTCCCTAGTGTACCTAGCAACTGGACATGGATTTGTTTTGATAAGCTTTAGATTTTGTTATTGTTCACCCAAGATATCAAATATGTCTGTTCCAACCAACTGGAAATTGAAATGACTGAACTGTTGAGTTTGTGCTTTTCTTACTGTGTTCAGGTTTCTCCTCCAAAGCAGCATATTGTGTTATGAATAAAAATACAACCATTTCTTAAATAAGTCTTACTCATCACTCACTGTCAGATTGTGAGTGAAGGAAAGCTAAGTTGTGGAATTGAGTTAGTGTGTTGCTGGAATGTCCTCCTTCATTAGCAGCAATAGCAAAGCCAGATATAAACCACTGTGCTGGGTTGTACAAGCATATTCAAGCCTGCTGAAGAAAACTGGCATTATTTGAGTCTCCAAGTGGAGCAGGAGATAAAGACACTTGTTGACTCAGTTGTTCATGTCCTGCTGGTCTTACTGTCCTGCTCACAGAAGCATATGATACCTGCAGATCACAGGGAGGTATCTGCAGGGAATCATTTGATCCCGTCCTTCAAATCAGCACCATCGGAAGAGACGCATGAAGCAAAACACCATGAGCTGATCTAGGGTCATGGACCCTTAGGTGAGCAGTGTGTCACTGTGAGAGCACTGCAAGAGTTGAACATCATCTTGCTACTCTGAGCAGCTAATGGGCAGAATACCCCAATCAGGCAATTGTACATCATTAGTGTTTTGGGGACCTGGACTGCAAACCTGGAGTCATGCATTTGCTTCCCAGAGCTGCAGATAACAGGAAAAGGAAGAGTACTAACATTTACTACGGAAGCAACAGAATAACAAGATGAAATGAAGGTGGATCTCTGGGTAAAGGAGAAATTATAAGTAATGCAGTAGTGAACAGAGGCCGGTGTGAGATGACACTTTCCTTTCTGGCACTCTATCCAGGAGAATTAATAGAATTTTCTGACCTGCCAGATATATAGGCTTTATTTTTCTTAGAGGCTGTCCAGTTCCACTCCTTACCTCCCCAATGCTGTTGTGGCATCTTTTTTAACAGTTATGGGTTGAAGGGGTTTTCTGTCCTCAAGCCAGATTTAGTGCACTTCTGGCAACCACTCCACATAAATTCAGGGAGACACACACTTGCCAAAACATGGGATGCAAGTTTCTGGTGACAGGCAGATGGAATATCCCCCTCATGGATTAATATTAAATCTGGGAGCGTTATATTCTGTTCTTCTCTGTGCACGTCTTTGTATTCTGGTATACTGAGCAAAAAGAGCTTTTCCTCTTCAGCCTGCCATTAAAAAGCCTTCTAAGAATGTATAGTTTAAAATAACATGTTGTCAAATAACTGTCGTTTTTCTCCATCTTACAGGAAAGCAGTACTTTCCTCCAAAGTGGAAGTCTGCTTATCCCAGCAGTCAACAAGACTGATCTCCTTGTTATAAAGAGAACCTGTAGCTCGCAACAGTGACACGCTTGCTATTAAATATTAATTGAGTTTCAAGGCTCCTGGAAAATTTCTGTCTGCACAGTAAGACCTTTGCCAGCTGTTCCTTAATAGTCACTGGGTGTCATTTTGCCCAGAAACTGCAGCTATTTGAGGAACATATTTTAGAAATAGTCAGAGTCCTTATTTTGCCAGGGTTTTGAGAACTCGAGCGATGTTGCAACTTGTCCTTCTAGGTAGCACCTCCCATAGTCTGCTCCATGTGCACACCTTCAGTCAATAAGTTAAATTGGAAGCTTTTTTTTTATCTTATGCCAAGTTTGGTCATGATAATACGTTATCAAGTGACCTTTTTAAATCCTAAGCAGCTTCTTTGAAAAACATTTTTTTCCCTCTGAATCTTTTATTGATTTTAATGTAAAATAACTCTTTGAAGTTTGCAGTTTATAGCCCCCGGAGAGTTAGAAAGTGAAGGGAATAGGTCATATATCCTTTTTTTTTTCTTCTTTTCTTGAGTTAGCCCCCTGAGACAATGCATGCCTTCAAGGCAGCACCTTGTTATTCCACCCCATCAAATGCCACGTTGCATTTGCTGGGGATCAAACCTAAGATGAAGAAAAGATAAGAAAATTGGCCATAATGAACTCCAGAAGCAGCAGGCATTTTCACCATGAACTTGGAAACTCACAGTGGAGAACTGAGTTTTAATTCAAACCAGTCCAAATGCCAAACTGTGAGGCTTTGAAGTCTGTAGAGGAATCAGTGGAAATCCTTTGAGCTAGGCAAAGATACTGANTTTTTTTTTTTTAGGCTTTAACTCTTCACATGCTTGTCTGCTTTTAGGGAAGAAAACCCTTTATATGTAAAATGAGCATAAGAAAAATAAGCAACATGCTTTATTTTGTTGTTGTTGTATTTCAGGATTAGCTGGTATATGGATTTGTTAAAAGTGTGTGCTCTAATGAAATAATAACTGAGATACTTGTCCTCATAAATTAGTCTTCTGATGAGTGAATAATAAATCCCAATGAAAACTATCATCCCCACACTGAAAAGCTGTTTCAGTATTGTTTTACTCTTTCGGAAGAAAGAGCAGTAACTTCCATTGATGATTTTTCTACTGAGAATATCTTCTATGAATACTGGCTTCCTGTTGCTTGCAGTGCAGCATTCAGTTGGACAGGACAGCCTGACCTCTTCATGTTTACTAATGCCGCCAAGCCATTTCAAAAGTGGGAACAAGAGTTAAAAATGTGAAATGGAGAGCAGCTTTGTCATGCACTTTGTTGCTTATTGTCTTCATAACCGAGGGCAGAAATCACCAGCTGCCATATCTCAAGGTTGGGGTGATATCATGATTGCTGTGTTTTTGGGGGGCGAGGGAGCAGGGTGGAGTCATCACAGTCACTAATATGCGCAGAAGGGATCTGTGGAGTTTGCCACGAATTTGGTGTTCCTCCACCCCATAGTCTAGCCGCTCTGCCTGCCCAAGACAGCATGATATTGTAATGTAGCTGGCCGTTTGCTGGGCGAAGGTCCCATGGCTGAACTCACCACCAAAGTATGTGGGCAATACAGATTTCACAGATTAGGCAGAAACGTATTAAACTCTAATGCAAAAAAATGCAGGGCATATAGTTTTAAAAATTCTTAACTCGTCAAAATGTTATTGCTATTCTGGTATACATATATTGGTATACACTGTTGTTCTGTAGTTAGAGAAAAAAAGGGTTGTAAAATTCAAGTTAGTTTTATTTATTGGAGTCGGTCGTTACCTAACTTGTTATGCAAGCAAAAATCACGTTTACTTCTGTAAATCCTCATGATGTTTTGAAAAGCAGAGTGTGCAAACCAGGCTAAGAAACCTGGAGAAAAAATACAAAGACTGCAGCAAGTTCATTATTACACAAGAATAGCAATTAGTGAAACTAAAATGTATTGTCCACAGGAGTTTTCCCCTGAATTTACTGTAAGAAAGTTTTCCTGATGATTTTAGCAGTTGTTTAGTCTCATACGATTAATTATTTTTTTTTTCCTACCTGGACAGAGGTCTCCTCCACAATTGTAATTCCATATACAACTTGATTCCCAGTCAATTTTATTTTTATTTAAAACACCTGAACCAGAAGCAAAAGCCGGGACTGTGTTTGAAAGCTCCCCCCTCCTCTCTTTCTCGGAAACCGTTAAATGAATTCAGGAGCCAGTTGGGGGAATTTTGTTTTTTCCTTCGATCCATAAACTATTTCAGGAGTAAGAGGAAGGGAGAGAAGTTGATGATGTTTTGCCTGGAACGGTTGTTTCTGTATTTTACATTTCATGCTCTCCGGATGCTGATTTTGTTCTCAAACTCCTAATCCCTTTTGACATAGTAAATGACCGTGGAGATGGCTGCTTAGAGAAGCAAAGACAAGAGTTTTCAGGAGGCTGATCAGCCTTAGAAACAGTGGATAATGTTTTGAAATATCTACATA
Organism: Pedionomus torquatus; assembly: GCA_013398155.1. Classification (NCBI taxonomy): domain Eukaryota; kingdom Metazoa; phylum Chordata; class Aves; order Charadriiformes; family Pedionomidae; genus Pedionomus; species Pedionomus torquatus. The sequence goes on from VZRU01011232.1 coordinate 450,818, forward strand.
TCTACATATATAGAGAGAGTGAGAGAGTGGGAAGAAAGGTCTCCAAATAAAGTGCTCAGCCTTCGAAGTTTCAGGAATTTGCTTGCTGCAATTGAGCATTTATAAAAAATCCTCTGTAGGATTGTTTAATCTGCCTATCATTTGTTAGGTGTTTAGCTGGTGAATTGGCTAGTAACAGACTAAAAATGATTCAGTCTTATGGAAAATAGATATTAAATTGTATTTTATTTTCTCCCCCAAATGATTGCAGAACGCAATCAGTAAGTTTTACTGTTTGCAACCGTCCAGTACTAACTAATGCATACCTCTTCAGCTTAGCTGTAATCAGAATCAAATGAAAGGATTTACATTATTTTAAGCAAGCAAAAAAACTCTAAAATTTAGGAAATTTAAAGGTAACCACTGTATTTTAAAAAATTCTACATGACTTGAATGAATATTTAGTTATGAACCCTTTCATTCCTTGGTGATTCCTACAGACATCTTAGCCATTAGTTAAAAGACCCAGTTCCAGACAAAACTCCTTGCTTTCTTGATATTAATTTAAATTTGAGGCTTTTTTATACTTTCATCACCAGGGCAAAGCCATAGGGTTGTTTGCAGTTGGATTGTTGCGTTCTCTTGGAAACTTAGCTTTACTGTGGTAGATCTGAGCAAAGAGGCTGTTTTCATCTGTGCACAAGAAAAATTAAAAAAAAAAAGACTGGGTTAGATGTGGCTAAAATGCTGCCCACGGATCAAATATCAGAAATATATTGTTTGAAAGTAGTTCACTTGCTTGTGTCATAATTTTTTATTATTTTTTTCTAAACATAATAAGAAAGGGAAAAATGAGGGAGGGAGTGCTGAGGGGACTTTTGCCCTCCTGGGTCAAATTTTGTGGCCAAAGTTGTAGCTGCTTATGTACATGTGAGCAACAAATAAGTGGGACTGCACCTTTGGAATACTGGTGTAATACTGAAATAAGGAATAAAGTTGGAGGGAAGAGCAGCTCAGGAGAGTTTTGGTCTGTCACAGGTGAAGGACAGCATTCAAGTCTGAATTATAGAGTGCTTTTCAGTTTGGATGGGTTTGTGATGGTCAAGGTAGTAAAAGCATCATTAGCTTATTTACTCTGACACCCTGTCATCTTGCACTTCTCTGGTTGCCCCTGAACATGCATGGCTCTCGGGCAGCCTGTCGGGGACAGGCATGCAGCACCCGTCCCACAGGTAGCAGACTGTCTGTTCTCCCGGCTCCTCTTGGACAGGGAACCCAGGGGACCCGTGATGCATGTTTCTTAAAATTCTGAGGACCCAATAGAAATTTACTGTGCATACAGAGCACCATTAATAATTGCTCAAACCTAAAGATACTTGCTGGGGTAACCAGTTAAGACTATAATGTCACCCCATCCTGCACCAGAGAAAACTTTGGACATCCTCAAAATGATGACTTTGAACTTGGCTGAACTTGGACTGCTTTTTGTTTCTCTCCTAAAATTTATACAGGAAGGGTTCATGGTTAACTCTCAGTGCTGCTTGTGTGTTGGCTGAGCTACTAGAGGGTATCTTTGAACTGCTGTCATTACATGTGGACGTTCAGCCAAGCATCACCAGCACTGGCTCAGCGCACACCAGCTGTCCCTGTTCGTTGCTGCTGCTTGCACATTCCTGGTGCTTTCGTGCTTGGGTATCAGCAGATGTGCTGTCACGTGGCCAAGAAGTCACAGAATGATAGAGGTTGCAAGGGGCCTCTGGAGACCATCTAGTCCAACCTCCTGCCAGAGCAGGATCACCCAGAGCAGGTTGCACAGCAATGTGCTCCAGGTGGGTTTTGAATGACTCCAGAGATGGAGACTCCGCCACCGTTCTGGGCAGCCTGTTCCAGTGCTCTGCCACCCTCAAAGTAAAGAAGTTCCTCCTCATGTTTAGATGGAACTTCCTACGTTCAGGTTTGTGGCTGTTACCTCTTACCCTCTTATCTACTGGGCACCACTGAAAAAAGACTGGCCCCATCTTCCTGAAACCCATCCTTTAAGTATTTATAGGTGTTGATTAGATCCCTCCTCAGTCTTCTCCAGACCAAAAAGACCGAAGTCCCTCAGCCTTTCCTCATAAAAGAAATGTTCTAGGCCCCTCATCATCTTTGTAGCCCTTTGCTGTACCCTCTCCAGCAGTTCCCTGTCCTTCTTGAAATGGGAAGCCCAGAACTGGATTCATTACTGATTTGGAGTTGTGTGGGTTGTTTGTGATGACAGACCATGCTCACAGCTTGCTCTACAATCAGCTCATGGTTGTCCTGCACATCAGTTTGAGGTACTAGCAGCTCCCATGGTATCATAGCTGCTTTTTTTTTTTTTTTTTTTTTTT
>VZRU01011232.1:453174-468287 GCA_013398155.1 Pedionomus torquatus
GTGGTGGTGGGGAAATCTGATTACTTTAGCATTTTTCCTTTGGTCAGAAATAAAAGAGCTCAGCAGTACTTCAAAGCTCAGGAGGAAAAAAACCCAAACCCTTCTGCCACGTGCACTTGCTTTGAAACTGCCATTTTAATCCTTTGTGAAGGAGGTGGTTTCTACTTAAAATGTCTGTGGGTTTCACTATATTTTTGTTGGCTGTAATGTCATCAGAAAAAATGGTGCTATTTTGTCTTCCTTATATAATCATCTCCCTGAGGACAAAATGTATACAGCAATCATTTCATTTGAGGAATTAAAAAAATAAAATTCCTCTTTCAGATTTTATAAGAATTAAAAGAAAAGTAAGATTCTTTTTGCATAGTTTTCTGTGTCTTTATGCAGAGATTGGCAGGTGGGAAGATTGCAGGAGGCTGTTAGGTTACTGTGGCAAGTAGCTGGCAAAAAAATAAAGCTGGAAGGCTTTTTTCTTGGACTACATGGTGTCTGAGTGCCTTGACCAGACCTACTATGTTTTGTGTGTCCCTGCCTGTCAGTAGTGGCAATGGAAATTACTTGATGGGTTTGGCCAACCAATGCCGGAAGTAGATCTTAATACTCTGTTTAAAAAAAAGTACAGAGGGCAAAATGGCATGGTGTTGAGGCTAATACAAGTTGTTGATACTAGCAGATGTCTTGTGGCTGTTTAATATCGTTGTAGCAAGGGGTGAATTTTTATGGGTGTCTTGATAGCACTTGAGCAGTTTCAGCACTAAACAGGCCTTTTTGGGCTCTTTCTCTTTTTGGGAGCATCACATAATGACTATACTTAATAATAAGTGAGGTTCTTATAAATGCAAAGACATTTACAAGTTCACACTTTGGTATATGAATTTTTTCAGTTCATGCTTTAAAAAGTTAACGTTGCCTGTAGCTGGTCCTTTGATGGGGAAATGCTATCATCTTCAGTACCAGCAGCATTGGTCAGGTTGTCCTAGGGATACATCCAAGATTCCGTGAGTACGTAATAATGGATAAAGAACATAATTTGGAAAATATTACTCTATATAAAGGGCCTTGAGATAGAGATTTACAACCCTCTGTGGACTTCCTTGTTTGTCTACCATTTTTTGCAGTTATCAGTGCCCAACTGAAAAATTCAAAACAACTTTCAAGCCCATGCACATGGGTACCCGAGCATGAACTGAAGGCATAAAAAGGTGTTCATCCAAGAGTGCCTGCAATGGACTTTCTTAATCAGAAAACATTGTGGGTATCTGCATCATGTTTATTAAGAAGTTCTGTTGCTTTGACTTTTTTTTTCTTGCTATAATTTCAGTTCTGCAACAAAGCAATTCCTTACTGTCTGCTCAACTTTCCAGTTTTGCTTAGTTGGCAACTTGATGTGGGAAGTGGGGTGTTTGCAACCTTGTGTAGTTTTGGAACAGAAATTGAGTAGACTGAAAAGAAAAAATGCAGGGAAAAGGCCTTTTGCTAAGGAGCCATAGACCTCTTGTTTCATTTAAATAACAGCCTTAACAAGCAGCAGTTTATGAATGCTAAGTAACTCGGTCCATTTTATAGTGAACAAAATGTCAGAGGATGGGGAACCAGAATTTGGAGAGGTGTATTTGGGAGGGATATTTGCATATTGGAACTTTTTGCCCTATGTGACATCCCTAGCCTTTCATTATGGTGAATGAGAAGTACAGCAGGGAAAGAATAAATAGCTGTGCAGATGCTGAAGGAGGTATTTTGGAGGAGAACATGGAAATGAGTGCCACAAACCAAGGCTACCATCAGGCAGGTTTTGCAGCCTATAGTTTTTGCAGCATATGCCAGGTGCCCTGTTATTTTTTCCTTATCCCCTTTTTCCCTGTATGTAAAGCAAGATATGTTCGTAAATGGGAAACACAACATATAACAACTTACTTCCCTAGTCAAAACATGAGGCTGTTGATGGAGGAAATAATAGACCTCACTGAAAAAACTAACATGAGATGGACCAAGCCAGTCAAGCTCTCACCTTGTAAGAAAACAGAAGGGCTTCACTGCTGTGGAATAATAGTACAGTGTTTTATAACAGGTTTGTTCAGGACGGTTTAGATGTTCCTGCATTTGTTCAAGACCCAAAGTCATGTGTCTGCCATTGTTAAATTTTTGTTGCAGAACGGTAGTAATGCCCATCGCCAATGAATTTGCCCCAGATGTTGTGCTGGTGTCATCTGGTTTCGATGCAGTGGAAGGCCATCCCACACCTCTTGGAGGATATAATCTATCAGCAAAATGTAAGTTGTGCATTTATGAGAGTCAAGATCTGAAACTGGTGTAAATTGCTGCTGTCCTAGGGACTAAAGTGCAATATTTGCAGGTTTACATTTTGGGATCTATCTTCCAATCTTTCATTTCAGTGGAGAATTTTCAGCAACTTTTTTGGAATTTTTGTATGTTTTGTCACTGTACCGTATATATTTTGGTCTCACTGAAGCCTTAATTTTTTAGTGTCATTGTGTATTTCAATTTCAAGTGCAAATAAATTATGTAAGGAAGTTATCAATTCATTTGTAATTACATTTCTGGAGAAGACAGCTGCTGAATTAAAGAGTTATGCTTGTTTTAATGCAAAATTGCAGAAAGAGGCAATGCCAGATGTACACATTGTACCTCGTTCTGAATGCTAGTAGAAGCCTACTGCTTCCTCCAGGATGCCTTACTAAAACTTCGAGCTCAATATTCTTATCCTCCACCTTTGAAGTAATAATACGGACCCTCCTTTTTGCTTTGGGTGCATGATGTTTCGCATTGCATGGGAGATGCACTGAAATCTCTCCCTCTCCTTTGTTATGCTGGGTTTATCTTGATTCAAGTCAATCAAGAAGACAGGCTTTCTTGCAAAAGGATTTTATTATTAAGAGTATGTTTAAGCCAGGAAACTTATTCTCTACAGTGAACTTCAGAATCTTGTACGGTAGCTGAGCCTATAAACTTTATATAATAATAAAGTGAAATAGCTTTACAAGAGAGCAGTTACTAAAGGCATCCAGAAGCACTTTGTAATGAGAAAGTCTTGTTTACCTGCTTGTTGAATTCCCCATGCTCTGCCACTCTCATGAAACAGTTACAGGTTCAGCCATGAATCTTTTTATCTTGCTGTTAATTTGTCTATTTGCAAAGGTGCTTGTGGGGGGTCACTGCAAAGCAGAAAGCGGGGAGAGTGGATGGAGAGTAAAAATGCCCTGGATTTTCTTTGCTTTTTTATTTTTTTTTGGAGGCAGAAGGTTGCTTTGAGGACGCATTTTTTAAATCCTCATGACTTGGTTCTGTTTTGTTTAAAGGGTAGAAATGTATTGTGTGTCGTATGATCAAAGCCCTGGGTGCCCCAGGAATTTTTATAGCACATTATATACAGGAAGAAACGTTTGTTAAGAACTAGATGTCAAATATCTCTGGGGCACTCTGATGCTGCTATTGCAACTGAAAGCAGCGGCAGCGGTTTTACTGATTTCCCCTTCTCCTCTTCCCTTCCCCTGTGCCTCCCCCATGACCGCTCTGACTTTGTATCTTCCAAAGCAGGGCAAAAAGCCTTACACCCTGTTTCCTTCCAAAGGACATATTTACTGTTATATTTAATTCAGAACACAGAGGGGTGGTAGGGAGGATGGTAGTGCCTCTCACATGGGATAAACTCCAGTGAAGTGCTCATGGGGGTCATACGGACCCATCCCACAGTGCACATGGCTGAGCCAGTCCAGTGGGGAGCCATGGCTGGAATTCTGCAATGAATGTATTAAAATCCAACCTAGTTTATATTATGCATTGAGTCCTTTCAGATCCCTTGTGATTTTTTAAGGTGATGTAATTCCTTTCTGTAATTTTTTGATCCTTTGCCAGGAGCCTGATTCCAGCAGCAATCTTTGCCCTTCTGCTGCATTTCCTCTTTTCCCTCATTACAGGCTTCGGGTACCTCACGAAGCAGCTGATGGGCCTGGCCGGGGGTCGCATTGTCCTAGCTCTCGAAGGAGGCCATGACCTGACTGCCATTTGTGATGCCTCGGAAGCGTGTGTTTCTGCTTTGCTGGGAAATGAGGTAACAGAAACAGGCAAAACCAGGGGCTGCAATCTCCACCTCCCTTGAATTAGGCCTTCTCATCCTCCAAAACACCAATTTTTAACATTTAACTGGACCCTTTTGATACATGTTTCTTGACACATCAGGGCATGCTTTATTTGTTGAAAAACTACCAGTGTTTGTTGTTGCCACTTTACTCTGCTCTGGTGAGACCCCACCTGGAGTACTGTGTGCAGGTCTGGAGCCCTCAATATAGGAAGGATATGGACCTGTTGGAGCGGGTCCAGAGGAGGGCCACGAAGATGATCAAAGGGCTGGAGCACCTCTGCTACGAGGATAGGCTGAGGGAGCTGGGGTTGTTCACCCTGGAGAAGAGGAGGCTCCGGGGAGACCTAATCGCAGCCTTTCTGTACCTAAAGGGGGTCTACAGGGAGGCTGGGGAGAGTCTGTTTACAAAGGCCTGCTGCGATAGGACGAGGGGTAATGGACTTAAGTTGGAGAAGAGTAGATTTAAGTTGAATATTAGAAAAAATTTCTTTACTCTGAGGGTGGTGGAACACTAGAACAGGTTGCCCAGGGAGGTGGTTGAGGCCCCTTCCCTGGAGATATTCAAGGCGAGGCTCAATGAGTCCCTGGGCAACCTGGTCTAGTTGAGGGTGTCCCTGTGACTGCAGGGAGGTCGGACTAGATGACCTTTGGAGGTCCCTTCCGGCCTAGGAGGATTCTATGATTCTATGAATCTGTATTACAAGGATTGAAATAGCTAATAATTAAATTTGGTTTTATTCTTTATCCAAATAGTTTGCTTTATGCTCTTTGAAAAATAACTTATTCATTTAGTTTCTTTCTTAAGTCGTTGTCCAAGCCTTCCCATCTCTTTGCAGACCCCCTCTCCAGTACTGCAGCCTGTTTGGTTGGGCAGCTTGCTTGTCGTTGTTTTCAATTGTATTTTTTCCTTAATGTTGTATTTTCTATCTTCTGCACATTGGTGTGTTGGAAAACCCTCAGCTGTGTCACAGAAGTTGGCTGGAAAGGCCAGCATGTATGATTGCCCAATAAGAGCAAGACAGAAATACACCAAGGAAATGTAGGTTTGGAGTTCTGGGGAGGTCAGGGTATTTTCCTACAGAGAAAACTTGAGATACTTTGGCTTCATATAGCTAAAGATTTCAGCCCTGGGGGAAAGCACCCATGCTGATTTGAAGTTGGGGTAGCTGTGAAACCTTGGGCAGCATTAATGCTATGGCTAGTGTGTTTGAATATTTTTAGGCTGCCTCTTTAATTAAGAGATTGCCTTCAGTACCTTGTGGAACAAAAGCACACAAAGAACCTGCAGAGGTGACCTCTAATCTAGCACATGTGTGAAGGCAGTTGTCTCTACCACAAGGAGAGAAATCTGTCTACCTGTCAGATGGTGAAGGAAGAAAGTTTCTTCTAAAGTTTTCACCTGCCTTGGAGAGCACAACCAGTGTCTCTCATCATCACTCTTTGCTGAAGACCGCCTTGGTGCAGGAGGTGAGGGAGGACATGTGGTCATCATCTGAAGGTGCAGCACCAAAGACAGGAGAAGCGAAGCTCTGGGTCTGCCTCCAGTGGTAGCTGACTTCTATTGATGGTGGAGAACAACCATGAGCAGACTTGCTCTTACTCGCAGCTGCAGTTCAGTGACTATCAGTCTTTCTCAGGTGTGGGACTTCGGAGCAGGAAGTTTGGGTCTGCACGGAGGTGCAGATCAGCTGTGTTTGACATCCAGGCTTTTATTGAAGTGCTCTGTCTTGCAGTATTCACAATCCATGCAAAGGAAAACAGTGCCTGGGTTAACCTCACTAACCAGTCCACAAGGTAAAGCAGCTGGGATTCATCAAAAGCATCTGCTTCAGTCATCCAGCATTCCATCTCCAAGCATCCAGAGAGCGTCTATTCCTTGTGCTTGACCAGGCAATTCTGATAAGGCTCTCAGCATGGGTAACTGGTCCAGCATGCCAACTGGTGCTCAGCCCTTGGAACAGCCAGAAACTCGGGAACCAGCTGTTACATCAGCATGGGAGCAATGGAGTTTTTATTTCAGCACTCATCTCTCTTAAGCTGACAGCTGATGGCTCAGTTGTCACCACAGACTATTCCTCTAAGCACCATACACTTTTGGGTGCAGTTGTCTATAATGCAGGATGCACTTTGAAGAGGAGACAGAGGAAATGACGCATGAAGAACATCATTCCTCTTGCTTAACTTTCTCCTGCAATGCAGGTAGATGACCACAATGCAGTGTGAGGATCTGCATGCAATAATATAAGCACTTAATCCAAGCCACAAATGTGTTTGGAAGTGTGAGGCTTTGGGGAGAACTCAGCACTCATGATAACTTGAATGTTGTCAACTGCCTGAGTGGTTTCATTTAGCAGAGTGAATATTGATACTTAAAGGTAAAACAAAATATATTATATTTTTAAATCACTGAATCAGGACTGCTATAAGGCGCTTTAAAATACTTAAAGATGGACCTGTTCTCACTTTTCCTGGGTGGGCTATAAGACTGCGCAGATATCATGATAGTGTTCTATGACTTGCACATCAAAAAGCAGGAAACACTAGTTTTATCAAGGTCTTTTATAAAATCTTTTTAAAGCAAAGAAGTTGGAGGGAACTGCTGTTGCTTTGTCCCATGGCCCTTTGATGAAGTTTGATATACAGTGTGTTAGGCAATTTTGCATGCATGCGTATGGACGGCCAGCTGCAGGGAGGTTTGCTGTTTGCTCACTGAAGAGTGGTGCCGGAGTTACACAGGGAAATGGTAGGAAATTAGGGGAACGGTGCCAGTCCCCAAAGCATCTGTGTTCACTGGCAGAGATTAAAACTCCCACTTTGGAAAAAGTATTATGCAAAGGCTAGTTCCCAATTGTCCAGGAAATTAAAACAGAGCTTTAGTTTTGCAGCAGATTATTTTTATGTGAAATGAAAAAAAAAACAAAAAAAAAAAAAGTTGCTTGAGGTTGCTTGAAAATGTACGTTTAGTTAAAAATTTAGTTGTGCAAAACTAACACAACTTCAGTTGAAAAATCAAAGGGAGGCATGATGCAAGGGAAGACCTGATGATGGTAATTTAGACCAGAAAGCCACCATGCTGCTTCCATTACTCAAAACAGCCAAGATGTTAGCCATTTACGTGAGCCAAGCAGAGCTGTTCTGCTGGCTTACATACCATGCAGATGCCCCTGCTGTGCCAGAGGAAACCACTATTCTGTATGGTGTTATCTCTTGAGAGGAAATAACACCATCTCTTTCCCTTGGAAGACCGTGTTATAGTTTTGCCTTTCCCGCCCCCGGCCCCCTTTAATAAATTGGAAGATCTGTGCTGCAGATCCATCTGCTGTCCTGGACAGGTGTGCTGGTGCTGCAGAGGAAGGCAGCCTGAACTCCTGCCTGCTGTCAGACCCAGTATCACTGTACTGCTGCTGTTTCCAAAGGATGGCGAGAGCCACAGAAATGTATATTAGGGCCTTCACTGCCTCTTCAGATAAAAAACAGCCTGACAACAAACTGATAACTGTACATTGGTTTTAAGCTCATTTTTTGCCCAGTGGGAATCGAAGCAAGTGGCATACATATAAGAAAAGATCTTACAACTTCATAAAGAGCAAGGGGACAGCTTTAGCTTTTGAGAGGACAGTTATCTCAAGTGAGAGAAGTAGTGCAATTGAAGAAGGAATTCTCCATTTCTTGGGTTTATTTTTTAAAGGAAAGCAAACAAAAGCGATAACTCTTGCAGCAGTTCTGTTGATGGCCTTCCCCTGGGAGAGGACATGCGTGCTCCTGCTGCAGAACACTCTTTGCCAGGGATGTGACCCTGAGGGTCTTGATGAAGCAGAGTGTTCGAGGCTTGTTGTCTTTACTGGTGTTTTCTGTTACCAGAAGCTTTTCCTAATTCATTTCTCTGTAGCAAAATGAACATACTCTTTTTGTCCCCTGTTCATTGTTACGTAAATTGTTATTAGTGGTTTGATTTAAATTTTTTAACAGTTACAAAGGCAGCACTGCTGTTTTTTGAGGGTGGGATGTCTGTTTGAGCAAAACAGAAATCATCTATGTGCCAGTTTCATTTACAGCTTAAAAGCAGCCAAGCACAGAAGGATACCCACTTGTTATGTGCATTTACACCGAACATTTTCAGGAGGCTTTCTGTGTCATCTTTCAATTTAAAGTCTCCATACTAGCAATAACATTCTTACTGTCACCTTTTTCCTTAAAGAGCAAATGAAAGAAGCCAGAATCCAAGAGTCTAAATTTTAATACACAATTATGAGCTGTACCAGTAACTTCAAGGCAAGTTTTTTAAAAGATTAGCATGCAGATCTAATGCCACTGTGCCTGGCAAGAGTAGCCCAGCAGCTGGTAAGAGGCAGCGATGGTGACTGAAGTTACATTCATGCTGAGTGTGGCTTTAAAGCAGTGTTTTGCTGTTCCTCTGCACCAAAATTAGGCTATTTACTCTTAGGTTACAGACTTTTTCAGTTAAGAGTTAATAAATGCACTGGATTAGGTACTTAAAAGAATTAAAAAGCTACCCCTTTTATTTCTTAGAGAAAAAAAAAAACAGAAATGTGGCTATTACCTTATTTTTAAGTCCCTTTTATTTGCACATTACTTTGCTTTAATAATGAAAACTTTGCAAAAAGGTAGATCCAAGCAATAGTTTATAAAGATCCATTGTAAATGCAACCCTTATTTTTGTGGTCTGTGTAAGAGTGTCTCTTCATAGACTGTATCAGTAGCAACAGACAAGAAGCTGCTGAGCCCAGTGGAGCTGCAGTATTTTGTGTGTGGAGGAGCATCCGGCTGGAGGAGGCTGCTCTGAGTATCACAACAGCACTTAGAAAGTTTGTGTATTATGGATAGTTAAAGGAGGATAAGAGGAATTGGGGTTGGAGTGTGGAGGCTTGATACAACAGAACCACCTGCTAAATCACACTTAATATGCCCAGTTTCTAACTTGTGATAAAATTTCTTTGGTGTCCCTCTCTCTTTTCAGCTTGACCCTCTTCCAGAAAAGGTCTTCCAGCAGAGAGCAAATGCTAATGCCGTGCATTCAATGGAGAAAGTAATTGAGATACACAGTGAGTATAGCCCCATTCACCCAGCTGTTTCCCTGTTGGGTTATCCTGTGAGACACCCATTTGACTTCTCCATCCTCCTGTTCCATTGTGGTCACAGGTCTGCACTGTGAATTGGGTTGGTCTTACTGTGCATGCAGTAGTGTATCAAGCAATGCATGGGGAATGGTCCATTCAGGGAAATACTTTGGCACTTGAGGAGGAGTTAATATTAAAACTTTTAAATCTCTGTAAAGAGCAGGCTGTCCTGTACTTCAGAGTGTGCCCTTGTCTCTTCAAAAGCAATTCAAGTATCTCCAATTAACATAAATCACGTTGGGGCATCTGTTAAGTAAGAATGGGTAGGCGTAAAGTTAAAGAGTTGAAGTTGCTAATACTGTATGTTTATATTGCTGGGGTGGGGCATAAAATAATCATGGTTGAAGTTTTTCTGGGGACATTTTTGGGGGATGGAGTGAAAGCCTGAGTAACGCAGAAATCCCGCTGCTAGGTCCTGACATCTTCCTGCTTCAAACGTTTGTGGTCTGAAACAGGAAGGGGCTCGTCTTCATTTTATAGGGTAGAAATTGAGCTTAAAAGGTTTCAAAGCTTCCATTTCCAGAGCTGCTCTTCAGAGTGAATGCTCAGCACTAAAGGAACACCTCTGCAGCACTTTGAGCTGGGCAGTGATTCTTTAGTTTTGTCTTATAATGAGCAGAGTAAATTAACAGATGTTTCAAGTAAGACCATCAGATCTCCTTCCTGATGCTGAAGAAGCAATAGGTCCCTCTTCCCCATCTGCTGGCCTCACTGTACAACTTCTTGTTTTCAGGCTTTTTGCTCTGACTTCTTGGGTACCAGCAAATTTGGTGTGTGCTGTCTGTGGGCCAAGGGTACATTCTCTCCCTTTGAAGGATTCTTTATGGCTCTTTTGACTGAAAAATTATGTTTAACATGGTGAACTGCAGACAAAATATAAATACAGCTTAGACTGTTTTCTTTAGTGTTAGGTGATTTCTCCAAAAAAACATAGCAAGATTGTGGCAATCAGGAACTGAATGCAGAAATCCAGTCCGAATCTGGAGTCCATCCCTCCCACTCCTGTATTTTGCTTTAGGTCTAAAAGTTCCAGAGGATTTTGAAGTAAAAAAATTAAATGTCATTATTTTTTGAGCACCTAAGGGTGCCTTTCATCAAGGCAGAGGGATGTTGTACACCTCTGTGCAGCTTGGATCCCCACTTCTACCTCTCGTTGTTCATTTGTCCTCCCACTATTCTTCCCTAACCAAACCTGACAGCCATTCAGCCCTGGTTTGACATCCTACATGTCCTAAAAGGATGCGAAGGTGCTCACGGTGCCTTTTGTATTTAAAACTTAGCTTTTCAAGAAGCAGCAACATAGCAGCACCATCTTTTAATACAGAAGCGTGGCATATGGCTTGCAGGGATCTCTGTGGTGTCACCTCACAAGCCAGGGCTCCCTTGGCACACATTTCCAGGAACTTGCTTCCCCCTGCAGCTTCCTCCACAGCTCTGGGACCTTGAGATGTCCCTTGAAGTGAGAGGGAGTGTGGATCAAGACTGCATGTTTGCATAGGTGTAATAAGTGTTCCCCAGACAGGTCTCAGCTGTCTGTTGGACCTGGGAAAGCAGGAGCATGGTGCTGGACCCATTATGGTGTAGGTGCCTCAACTGCCTCTTCTCTCCCCAGGCAAGTATTGGCATTCACTCCAGCGTTACGCCTCCACAGTGGGGTACTCCCTGGTTGAGGCACAGAAGTGTGAAAATGAGGAGGCAGAGACAGTAACAGCCATGGCATCCTTGTCAGTGGGTGTGAAGCCAGCTGAGAAGAGGTGAGTTGCTTTCCTTCCCTTTTATCATCACATCTCAGAGTCTGCCCAGGCAGGACGAACCATAGTGGACGGCCTTCTGGGTTAATCCTCTCATTTTAACCATTGCACAGGCATTCCCTGCAGCTCCTGCCCTCTGTGGGTTTTCTAAGACTCCTGGGCTGCAGGAGAACAGCAGTGCCATGAACTCTGTGTGGCCTTAGTAAGGTGTACTCTGTGTCTGACCCTTCTGCTCCAATTGGAGCTGAATGTGGTTTTGGACTGCAAGAAGAAATTTATTTTGCTGCAAAAAAAAATGTAAACATTGCACAAGTGAAAACAAGTTATCTAGAAAGCCTTCTTGGTGGCAAGTTTTATTTCCAGGGGAGCCAGGTGAGCACAACTACCTGGGTGGTAAGGTGATGGGAACATGAGGCATAAGACTTAGACCACAAATTGTCCAACTCTATTGTGTTCAACCATCTTTTCTCTCTTCATCCCCTCCCCATCCTGCCTGGCTGTGAAATTGCTCAGATCCGATGATGAACCCATGGAAGAGGAACCTCCTCTGTAGCATTCACCTTTGAGCTGCAGTTCTCCTGTTTGTTCGTCTTCGTCTTGAAGCTCTACCAAGAAGCTTTCTCTTGTTATTCCTGTGTCCTGTCATGGGTTTTTCCAGAATACGGAAGGACAACCAGGTGTAAAACAAAGCAACCGAAAAAAATCTCCGTATCTATATGCGTCTACAGTATATATTTGCTGAAAAAGAAAAACGCAGGTGAAGAGTAGTAAAGGACTGACACGTTGGGCACTCTTCCTCTGGTTCTCACTGGGAGCAGAAAGGGGAACGATGCCCGTAAAGTCTTTGGCAGAGTTGCCAGAAAGAGTGAAAATCAAAAGATTCAACAACACATACAAAAATGAGACTAACAAACCTTAATGTAAAACTGGTGCTTACAATTTGATTACCCACAATTCAGCAATCTCGGCTTGAACCACTCAACCCATCTTGCAGTTTCATTTCTTGGATTTTTTTAAATGGCTTTTGCCTGCCTGTGAGTCAACGACATTCTTGTCAAAACCAGAACAATGGGAGATGGTGTATTTTTAACAGGGAAGGGCAGAGAAAGAGGGACTTGTCTTATATTTAAAGGAAAGGGAAAGAGAAGGGGGGAAACGGTAGCCCAGATGGAATCGGCTTTATTGTCTCCAAAGCCATCTGAAGATGAGTTTGTGCCTTTTTTTTTAATTGACGGATTTGGTGCAGCTGGATTTTCTGAAGTTTGAGGAACTATGCCTTAAGTAAAAAAAAAAAAAAAAAAAAAAANAAAAAAAAACTGTAAAGAACACAGCAGTTCATGAATATTTTTCCTCTGGTTGGGAAAGCCAAGAACTGCTGTCAGGAAGGAAGACTTTTTGACTTGTGCTGGCAGGATGGTGGGAAGCAGGCATCAGCTGAAGAGAGCGTCTCCAAAAGCTGTCTACAAGTTTGGATTTGTTTTGTTTTCTTTCATTGCTGTTTCAAAAAAAGAAAAAATTAAAAAAAAAAGTTAAGGTAGTTGCCAAGAAAGTGGCAAATACTGTTGGGTCTTTGAAATTCAACCGTTTTAAAAACAAATTTTCAAATGTTTTCTCTCTTCTACATTATCTAAGTAATTGAACTTATCGATTTGGTTGTTGAAGCATGTATTAGACACAAATGCAGGTTTAAGACTGGAATGCTTTTTATTAAAAGCAACTAGCATGAGATATTGCTTAAATTGTTAGGTATAAATATATATATGTGTATAATGTATATTCCAAATATATTCCAAGCTTAGAAACCGGATTCCTATGAATTATTGATAAAAATATTTATGATGCATTTATAGAAAACTGTATGTAATAAATGCATACTATAACAGTAGCCATTGGAAGCTCCCTAGGGACAGACTTATGAATTGGAACATAAAAGGTGCTTTTGGAAAAGGATCCAGGTTGAAACTTGAGGACTTTCAGATGATAGGTTGGAAATTTTTTCAGAAAGCCAACACGTTAGCCACTGGGCAACTACCCTAAACATTTGTATTTTAATTTAAAGCTTTTAGTTGTGATCCTTTTCTAACAAAAAAAAAAGAGTTTTTTATAGCAAAGACTATGAATTTGCCATTGATTTTTATATCGATATTTCACAATACCCTAAAGAAGCCTTGTTTGAGTGACTCTGGCATTTATTTTCTATTTGGCAGGTTTTATTTCCGAATGGCAATAGCATCTAAACCTTTTTTTCCTCCCACTTTTTTTGCTTCTACATTATTTTCTTTTTTTCTCTTTTCCTTTTCCTTAATTCTTTTGTACAGTGAGCAGCTTTCTGCAAGCATAAGGAACTGTGGCAGATTGTCAGAGTTTATTTTTTGGAAAGGGTGCGTTTTATTGAGGAGAAGGGAACATGATGGCCTCTTTCGTATAACGATCCCGCCGACTGTATATTTCCTCAGTTTTCTTATAGGAGCTATGTAAAGAAAATAAGGAATTTTCTTGCCTTCGACATAGTAGTATTCCAATGGGTGATGTCTTTGTCCTCTATGCGGATTGTAGCAAGGGTCACAGGTGGCTGCAGTAGCTGCCTGCCATTGGGAAGGCTTGTCAGACACTCATGGGACGGCTGGCATTTTTCGCTCCGCTGGACAAACACGCAGACACGCATGCACACCTTCTCATGTCCTCTTTCTCTCCTCTTCTTCTTCCCATTGCTGGTAGGGTTGGAAAACTTTTCCTGAAGGTATTTTTCCCCCCCCGAGGCAGTTGTTACCCTGTGCGAGCCTCGGCTGTTGCCTCCTATAAACAGTGGGTCAGAGAAGCAGCAAAGCCCTGCCGCCAAGAGTTTGAGCAGCTTAGAGGAGACCAGATTGACACGCGTGCCTTCTTACAGCAGTGTAGGATAGCACACACCCCTCATCCAAACAACCAAGGGTAGCTTTTTTTTCAAATACTATTATTTTATTCTGTTATGATGACGACTGACAGGGTTGCTTCCAGGAACTTATGTTTTTCCAGTTCTTGAAGCAATCATTTTCATTCCATTCAGGACTCACTTGCAGGAGGAATTTGAAGCATAATCATAAGGGCAAGCAAATGCAAGAGGCTTTTGTTTTATTCCTCCATTTATGATACAATTTAAAAGCCAGACACTACTGTATTTGAGTTCTGGAAACCCAAGTAAAATCTTCAGTTGCGTAGGACCGTTCTCAGCATATTCTAAAAATAATCTTCCCGTGTGAAAACACAACGTACCTGGAGATGTTGTGGCTTGTTTGGTTTTTTTTAACACCAACCACTTTGCTGCTGTGATCAAAAAGTAATATGGCTGCTGAATCTGGTGACTGACTTTAAATTTTCCTTTTGCTGTGTACACACTGTGGGCAGTAGCCACGTTTACACAATTATGTCTGTTGCCAGCTCTTCCCTGGTGAGTTTTTGTATTTCTTCTCTTGATTGTGGCAAAACTTTTTATTTCATTGTTGTATTTCTGAGAGCTGCCAGCTGGCTGTTCTGAGCCAGTTTCTTTTTAAAAATCAGAGGAGCTCCTCAGGATGCCGCCTTCATTTTTCATCATTTTGCTGAGCTTTTTGCCAGGGACAGAAAGATTTTTTCCTGAGATGTTGGAGCTCGTCTCCTCCAAAGTCCCGGTGATGTGGATTTGTTTCACAGTGACACCCGCTCCCCGGGCAAGATGGGGATGCTCTTTGGGGCCAGAGCAAGTGTAGACAGGGGGAAAAGAGATCTTGTTTTGAGACTCGCCAGGATTTTTTCACCTTTTGAGCGGTTAGCTTCTTCATTTGATATAACTTTGCCCTAGAGCAGCTGTGCTGGCAAGTGTGAGCCCCGGATGCTCTTGCATCCCAGCATGATGCTGCCCAAGGCATCCTTCATACCTGCTTGGAAAGAAAGAAGCATCTTTAAATCCTCTTTACAGAGAAGTGAGGCCCAGTTTGCAGTACACAAGTAATCACTGGGGTTTATTTTGTTTTGTTTTTTACTTTCAATACAAAACATTCCTTTTTTTATTAGTTGCAGTCATGTATTCATTCCATTCTTCCTTTTGTAAACTTTTTTGGGCCCACATCTTTTATGGGCATTGATATATATAAATATATATATAAATAT
>VZRU01011232.1:468313-488320 GCA_013398155.1 Pedionomus torquatus
CGCCCCCCCACCCCCTCCCCAGCCCCTGTGGCATTTGTGAAGACTAAAAGTTGGGATGTTGTCACACATGCACCCACACACACCCACACAGCTGCACACAAAGGAAGGAGAGTGGGAACATTTTTTGCGTCTTATGAACTTAAAAGGAAATTGTGCTTTTTATTGTTAAAGAAAAAGAGTAAATAAAAAGAACTACTTAAACATTTCTCGTTTTAAGAAGAAGATAAAAAAGACATTTATCTAGCACTTGTGACTTACCAATAATAGAGTTTATTGTATTTATATGGAAACAGTGTTTTTAGGGAAACTACACAGAACACACAAAGTAAACTGCCTGTGTCATTTGTTTGGGTTTTTTTCCTTTTAATTTGGGTTAGTATTCTGTTTTGATTTCTTGGCTGGGTGGGGAGGCTGGATGCAACCCTTTGTCAACACATGTAGTCATTAATTCTAAGGAGGTGAATGACGAGGACTTTAAAGAGTTAACTCTTCAGCACAGCTGCGTTAACTTTTTTAAAATTACTTTTAAATGATGTGTTATTGCTAGGCTTCACTTTAAACAGTCGTGTACTGTGCAACACTGTGGTTTAAAATGAGACTTTACATCAAAAGGAAAACATGTTTTTGTCATTGTCATGAAGTTGAGCTTGTTCTCAGCTCATCTTCACTTTGTCTTTGATATTGATGAAAAAGTATCCTATTGAAAGAAAATAAATTAACACTTTTCTGTGCTCCATAGTGGAGGCGCTATTTTCCAATTTATGAGGATGACAAACTTATATATATAATATATATATAAAAGGGGGCGGGGGGGAAGGAGGGGTTGAAACATTATTCACCCAAGAGCTTATTACAGATATGTAGTATCAAAAAGTTGTAACTATATTATATTCTACTTTATACCTATACATGCTCAGTATGACATCACCATTGGTAGCAGCTACCGGTTTATGCTGTAATTTAGACACAATTTCACTCTTATTGTATGGACCCTACTTTAAGTGATGGTAGCATTCTTTGTGCTAATTTTTCTGATGGTCCTTTCCTTTACTTGGTGGAGTTGGAATATTTTTCTTGGGTTTGTTTGGGGTTTTTGTTTTGTTTTGTTTTGTTTTCTCTTTTCTTTCCTCTTTTGTTTTTTTGTTTGTTTTTTTTTTTTTTTTTTTACTGGCCAATGGTGTCTTTCTCTGACAGTACTGACTTCAATTTCAACTTTATTAGGAGTCCAGTATTTTGTACCACATTATGACAACTTGTTATTCTTGTGGTGTAAATAAAAAGAAAGAGTTAATTATAGTACCACCTTGGTTTCTGTTGCTGATCTTTTTATCTGGTGCCTTCAGTGTGATGTGATGTTTCATCCACTTTAAACAAAATAGTTTCTTGGTGTCATGAAAAGGGTCTTGGTGCTGTAGTGACTTTTTGGTCAAAAGATACCCATGCATATGTCAGGATGTCCATGGTAGGAAAGATTACTAGAGATTCTGCCCAGATTCCTTGCTGCTCTGAGATGCATATTGACAACTGCCTGCATGTAAGGACTGTAGAATAATTTAAAAAATCACACTGAAATTGAATTTCCAGCGAGAAGTCCGTGAGAGCGGCTAAATTTTTCCCAAAAGCCACCAAGTGAGTGAAAACCGGGAAAATCGATGGAGGGAAAAACTGACATTTTGTGCCTGGCTCTGTTCTGCCTCGTAGCCCTGTTAGTGCTATACTTTGCCCTACGTGGCTGCTCTGTAGTGGGAGCGCTTTGAAGGGTATGGGCCTGCCTGCTCTCAGGCTGGTTCAGTAGGGAGCAAGACATAAGTCCCAGAGATCCCTGTTGCCTTCTCATATGGTACCTGTATCTGCAGGGCTGTGCCATGTCCCCCTTCCAGCAGACTTCTTTCTCCTCCAGGGTGAGTCCCATTTGCTTGTCTGATGGTCCAGTTCTGCTCTGCAGGCTTCATTTGTGCAGGCTGCCTGGGAGGCTCTCCCACAAACCCACAGATTGTGTCTGTGAACCATCTGAGCAGATCCTCCACACATGCCCGCACTGTGGTTCAGGAGATGGTCTCAGTGTTACCCTCAAGTTCAGATGGGTGAAGCAGATCCATCCTTTTTCTTTCATGATCTTATTCAGACATGCTCTCCCTCTGTGTAGCTTCTGTATCATCCTGCTTGTCTCTGGAGCCCACTGAACCATTCAAAATCAAGCTTCTCCATCTATGTCAACTGGAAGCGTTCTCTTATTACAATGCAACCAGCTACACTTCAGTTTTGATATCCTTTCACTGTCTCCCTACTGGATGGAGAAGGCAAGTCCTTGGGGCTCCTGTTTAAGCTAAGGTTTGTGTACCTCTGCAGAGTGGACTTACTCATCATATGGGAACTGCTGCAGAGCAACCCTGGCATTAAGAGGAACACGACTGAAGCCATTGGCCCTTGAGAGCTTAGTTTCCCAGCCTGTGAGTAGTTTATGTTTGGCTACTCTTTCCTGTTTCATGGTCTAGGAACTCACTCATGGCTCCAGTATCTGCTATGCAGTTAGAAAAACCTAAGCATTTAGGCAAGGAAAAAATCACTTTTCCTCCTCCAGGCCTGGATGCTCACTTCTTTCTCATGTGCAAATGAGCCTGCCATGCTTGGGGATTGTCTCCACAGATGTTGTGTTAGCCCCGTCTGCTCAGCGTGACAGTACTAGGAGCTGGGCAGTCTGCTAGGCTATATGGACTGACAGTAGAAATAGCAGGTTGATGTTCACAGTCTGTGCAGGGCACCTCATGGAGGGTATAAGGGAGAGCACACATAAAACCTTGTGATCTTGGGGAGCATTGCAATTCCCTTCTCAGTGAAGCATTGTTGCTGCCCTGTGTGCTAGCTGCAGTCTAGTGCTAGCGAATACAGGCAGGGAGCAATGTCCACTGTGGTGCTCTGAGAACTGGAGGCTCAGGCTTGGGCAGGATGGCCAGGGCAAGGATGCAAACCCACAGCGGGTCCAGGACATGCAGGGGCAAAGCTGATGAGATGCATGCACCTCTCTTGGGGAAAGCAAAGTTGCTTATGAGTAGAGCCCGCCTAAGCCATTGCACTTAAAGACAGCACGAGGACCAGAGCAGCAATCCTGTGTGATGTCCTGCTCACATGTGTGAGCCCGCATTCCTGCCAGTGGCAGCAATGGTGGCACCCACCCTGTGGGACAGTGAGCGTTGCCAGTTGCTCCAGCTATAGCCTGGGAAGGGCTGTGCAGGCAGAATCCATATTTGTAGGCAGGGTGATGGCCCTGTGATGGGGCTTGCTTTGGGACCACAAGCAATGTAGGCACGTCAACTGGCTGTGATGTGCACCAGCGTGGCTGAGAGGGCAAAAGCAGCTCCTTCGAGAGGAGGCATGGGGGCTTTTCTGGGCAGAAGGTTGGGGAAGGATCTTGAGAAGCTGGGGGAGTTCATCTGCTGGTGTGCAATCCCACTGCTGGGTGATCCAGCCAGCTCTTGCAGCCTTGAGACAGGGCTTGTTTCAATTGGAGTGGGCATTATTTCAAATATTCTGTGCAGTGCATTTTTCAGAGGCTGCTAATCCTTTAAGAAGCCCCAGGTCTCATTCTGTGAAGCCAAATGTGCACTTTGGGCTCTGATAAATATTCATTGCTGAGTGGTGGTTTTGAGGCCCTACAAATTATGATGATGGAGGGAGGCTGTTTAAAAGTGGAGGGCAGCCTGTGACAGGGCTTCCTTTGGCGTCCTCAGGACCTGCAGTATCTGGTTATCCGCATCTGCAGTAATGCTTTTTCCTTTTCCAAATCCGTGGGTTAAAACCTGCCGGTCTAGCCCCAGGCATGTAGGTTGCTGGGGAGTGGGACCTGGTCCTTGAGTGTTGACATGTCAGGCCTGCAAATGCATCTGCAATTCAGAGCTCCCTTGATCTTGCCTGAAATGCTCTGGGCTTGCTGCTCGCAGTGAGCATGGGGACATAAAGGTAATGCAATGCAGCAGGGAGGGTTAAACTCAACAGCCTGGCACCTGTGCTGAGGTCTCAGCATGAAATAATATATTTCAATAACTGCTGCTTTAGCTATGGAAATGTTTATAGCCAGAAATCTGTTAATCCTAAAGAAAGGAACATTGTGCTGCAGTGAACATGTCCCAACCCCTTTGAGTTGGTTCTCTCCCAGCTCCTTTGATGGGTGCCCGTGGCTGGGTGTGAGGGATGGATGCCCAGCCAAGCACCAGGGTGGGTCTGCTCTGTACCCTTCCCTGGGATGTTTCAAGGTTATATGTTTTTTTTCATTTATTTTCAACAATTTTTTTTAGAGACAGAGGCTATTTTTCACTCTGAACAGAAAAAAAAAAAAAAAAAAAAAAAANNNNAAAAAAA
The DNA here is from genome assembly GCA_013398155.1 of Pedionomus torquatus. Lineage (NCBI taxonomy): Eukaryota > Metazoa > Chordata > Aves > Charadriiformes > Pedionomidae > Pedionomus > Pedionomus torquatus. The sequence goes on from VZRU01011232.1 coordinate 472,670, forward strand.
GGCTTTGTGCTTTAAATGAATGTCTGTAGCAGTAGGAGCTCTGCAGGGGAAAGAGCAGGCTCCGGTGTTAAATATACAGTCTGAGTGCACAGGGGGCAAGAGTTCAGCCTGTGCCAGCAAAATGTCCTGCTTTTATGACAGGATTTGGGTCTGTGCTGTGTGGAAACTTTCTCCTAAGGCTAGTACATGGTTGATCTCTTATGGGCTGCTTTGAAGATCACTGAGGGAGCTGGGAACTCATTTATTCCTCCTGCCTGAATCTGACAGGTAGAAATGTCAGTGTAATCTGCAAAGCTGTCCTGGAGAGTTGTTTGCTTTTCTCCAGGGGAGGCAGGAGTGATTTTACTGTTCACAGGAGGGTGGGCACCTGAGCAGAGGTCCTGGTGGGTGAGTTGTGGGGCTCCCCTGAGCTCCAAAAGCCATTTCCTCTCATGATCCTTTTCCAGGAATCCTGGCTGCTCTTTTCCAGGTAACATTCAGTTTAGGGCTGTCCACTACAAATCCAACTGTTTGCTAGGCAAGTAAGAATTATTAGCAAACTCAGTTGCCATTAAGTAGTAACAGCTTTAGGGAAAACGTAAGTTTGGCGATAATGTTGATGGAAAAAATAGCATGTGTGTTAAAAGCCAGGTGCTTGGGAACGTTAGTGCCTTTTCAGCAAGGGGGCTGAATCAGGTGCTTAGGGACACTATAAGGGGACTGGGAGCTGAGCTTGAGTTCCTGGTGGGGAGAGACTGGGAGGTGTTTCATACTGTTGCTGCCAGAGCAAAATGTTGTGGTACCTGATAAAAATGTGCAATAGCACAGTTATGTCTGGGAATTTAAGAGTTTTCTGCCTGATTATGGGAGGAAAGGCTGATGCCTGGCCAAGGTGGCAGAAATCTGCTCCCATGGGTGTGACTGCCATGATTTCTTCAACATTAATGAAGAGCACAATCTCATGTCCTGCATTAGTATAATTACAGTAACACATAAGTGGGAGGGCATGAATTGCCATGTTCTAGAGTCTTGTCCCTAGGTAGGTGGTATTTTAGCAAGGGGGTGCTCTTCAGGCCACCTAGGTAAATAGTGGGAGGAAAACAGTGATAGATTTTTAAAACAAGCAAGCCCAAGTAGGACCAGCAGTTGAAGCTGATGCTCTTTTGACCTGCCTGCAGACAGCAGTGACCCACACAAGATCTGTCAACAGCAAATCCAACTTGAAAAAAAATCCTGTATGAAAAGAATTTAACTCAAGATCCTAAAAGCTGAATCAAGGGGCTGTAGATGGGCTATAGGAACACAAGATAAAGCATTGAAGGAGAATACTCGGAGACCCCACAATACCAAGACAGGCTTTTAAATGTCAGTAAGTGTTTGCTCCCAAGCAAAGCAAATGCAAACAGGATGTGGAAAATCAGTTAAAAGACTCTAGAAAACCTGGTGTTGGCCAAATGAGTATGTGGTGTGGACACAGAGCAATGGGATGGAGCCATTTTTTGTATGACTTGGGTAGCAGTTGCCCTCACAGTCTTTGTTATAGCTATGGCTGTGTTTGAATGAAGATGCCTGTTGCTAGGAGGAGAAGTTCAAAGTTGGCCTTGCCAACTGTGCCTGCAAACAAGATTCAGTCAAATTGTCCAGTGGTTCAAACAAGATTCAGTCAAAATGCCCAGTCACTAGCACTGGACATTTTCCAAGAGAAGCCCAGTGATTGATGGCTTCCGCTGCCAAGACTGTACAGTGTCTGCAGGTCTGAATGAAAATGTGAACAGCCTAATATAAGTCCCAGATGTGCCTGGTGAGAGCAGGTTAGGCTCTCAACCTGCAGGCAGTACAGCCAGTCACCTTTTCAGGGGTCTACAGATGTTAAATATTGTGGTGGTCCTTGGCTGGCAGGTAAGGTCCCACCCAGCCACTCGCTTACTCCCCCACAGCAGGATGGGAAGGAAGTGGAAGGGTAGAAGTGAGAAAACTTGTAGGTCAAGATAAAGGTAGTTTAACAAGTGAAAGTGTTGGCGGGATGGGCATGGGACAGGAGGTGTCAAGATGTAAAGCGTGTTGCAAAGCAGGAGGAGGTGGGAGGATAGAAAATCCAAGGAAAGTCATGGTGAGCCATCCCTGAATGAAAAGGCACTCCTGCAGGGGCTGCCTGGGGAACAGCAACGGGGAACATGAGGTGCATGAAAACGAGGGCTCCTCAGCAGCAGTATGCAATGCTGTTCCCAGGACAACCAAGAATATATTTTAATAATAATGAAAGAGATAGAAAGAGTTGGAGTAGTCACAGTCTGCTTTTTTTTTTACAATAGTACAATTTAGCAAAAGCAGCTCCTGCAAAGGATTGAGTCTATTTCATGACACTGCAAATAGTGTCTCACAGGCTTTGCTAATGAAAGGCTTCAGTAGAGAAGAAGCAAACCTTAGAACTAATTACAGACTCAGAGAAAAAGGGATGGATCATCTCTGTTTTTTACTGAGGGACTTATTGAATTGGACCGTGATATTTCTGTGTGATTATGAGAATGTGGAAATCTGGGAAGCCACCTGGGAGGTGATTGCATGGAGCTTGGATTTGTTTCTTGAACTCCATGTTCATCCTTTTATACTACCCCAACCTATGAGCACGCAGAAACAGGCTAGTGCAGAAGTGACCAGTGCTTTGCCAGAGACCCTCAAACCTTGCACAACTGCAGACCTGGAACTGGCCTGTCCTCTGGGACCAGCTTCTCCTCTGGGATCAGTTTGAGGGTGGCAGCAGTGATTCAGGAGGGCTGCTGTCACGTGGCAGGCAGGTGTTATCCCCACAGGTCCCCTAACACTGGGAAGCAGTGCTGTCTTGTGCTTTGCCTTCTGAGCTCAGAAAAGGACCATGAACCTGTCTGGGATAGCTGTGGGCTTTTATTCATGGCAGTAAGAATAGCAGAAGTCTGCTGTCCATCATGGCCACCTGTGACAGCAGCCAGTCCCTGAGCATCCTGCACATACCCAGCCAGTCCAACGGAGCAGCAGCTGTAGCCCCCACCACTCCAGCTTCTGGAAGAGTCAGCAGTGCAGAGCATCTTTACAGCTTAAAACAGATTTTATCTCTGGAAGGAAAACAGATGGCACTGGAGATGAAGCCGGATGGGAGGTTGAGCACAGGGAGAAGCAGGGCTGCCTGCAACATCGGAGCTGAGGCCCTGATTTTGGCTGATGGCAGCATCTCAGAGCTGCCCTCCTGGCTAAGGCACTGCTTGTACTTTGCATCTTCCAGCCCAGGGACAAGCCTCCATGCAAGAAACACCCCTGCTATTCAGTCCTAGGGAGGCAGCAACAGTAGACCACATGTATTCTGGGTGTCCACGAGGTAAAAAATAACCTCTCTTGCCTCCCCACATTTTAAGCACATTAAACAGTTCAGGAACAATAGCAAGGCCAGATGTAACAGGCCAGATTCTGGAAAAAGGTGGTGGCACGTGTTGCACCCCTACTGCCTCTCTGTGTGGCCAAGCTGCTGCTCCTCTGGAGGGAGTTTAAACAAAGCCACCACAAAAGCTCACTCCTGTGTTGCATGTACCACAGCAGTGGGGAAAACATTTCTTCCTGCACAGGTCTTATCACACAGACAGAGTATCACTGTGCACCAGCCTCAGATGCCCTCTACCTGCTTTATTAAGGGCCTTTTGAGTCATTTTAATCTATTTTTTTCATTTATTCATTCCCCCATCCCAAGGAGGAAAGATTTGGAATCTGCAAATTCAATGCAATTTTTGTTAAAAAAAAAAACAACCAAAAACATACAACCAAGCAATCGAGCAATCAAACAAATGTTTTTACTCTATTTGGGAGGATGTGTGTGATCATGCTTGTGATCTATTATGGTACAATTACCAAACAGTCAAGAATTTCAGAGGGTCTGCAGGAACAAGAGACCTCTTTTGTGTTAAATCAGGAAGGGAATGGGGAGCAATTCCTGTGCTTTAAGGGCAATTAAATACTCAGAGTCCTTGAGAAAGCTTTTGGAATTTCACTCTTCGGTTACGTGTTTTAGTTTGAAAGAGAAAAAGAAAAAAATATCCCTTCTTCCCCACTGCATGGAGCAATTTCTGAAATCCTTCCCAATCCCTGCAAGTAATACAGCCAGTGCAAGCTTAGCAACCACCTTTTTAGCCAGCTGGGTTCATTTGGTGGTGAGCAACAGGAATTTCTGGAGCCCATTTATCAAGGAGGTAGGTCTCAGCACTGATGAGGGTCCCTGCTTGGCCCCCAAGCCAAGCCCAACCTTGATAGGGCTGCATTGGGTCTCGTCTCAAATTGTTTTCTGCTCTGCTCTGGGAAAAAGAAGATTGTGACCAGAAGGGACAAAATATATCTTTGGGAAAGGTGGAGAGAACTTTTCTGGGAGAGGGAGGAAAGTTGAAGTGGAGACAGCAGAACTCTGCTAGAAGCCCCAGGCATGCCCCAAACCCATCAATAACCCTGCTAAGTCCAGGGAGCACCGGGCAAATATTGGTGCAGCCAAGAGGCGAGGTTTTGCAAATCTCCTGCCCTGGCTGTTTTCAGCCCTCGTGCCTGTGGAGATCTCTGCAGGCTGGGGCAGCCAGGTTCCCAACCCCACTAAAAAACACAGCTTGGGAGGAGGAGGTGTGCAAACGGCTGCTGAATATCTGCAAACTCAAACCACAGAGTGGTTTCCCATAGCTCCGGCTGGAACTTGATCAGGGCTGATGATGGTTTCCTCTGGGCTGATTGATGATGGCTTCTAATAAGTTTATATAGTTTTCCCATTTGAGGGGATGGTTGATGCTTAGCATGTGGTTGGTGAAATGGCTCCATGTTTGGCGATATGACAAATTGTGTTGGCCAGGTTTATCTGTTTGGCTTCATTAGGGACCTCTGTTTTGCCAGATTCTAGGGGTGCTGAAAATGAGACTTGAGTTATTCGTGGTGGGCTGCAGGCTAATTATTCTTTCATCTAAAGGCTTTTCACATTTAACCTTTCTCCTCCTTATCTGAAACAAGTAATTTGATTTGCACTGTTATTTCAAAACAATTCTTTTGGTTTCTTTTGTGAGTCCAGAAAGGCAAGACTTAAGTATCAGAGGCTGCTTCCAAGCTCTATTTTGAAGAGGCTTGGAGGAGGGGGAAGGAAGAGCAATGCAACCAGAGCAGTAAAGTATCTGTAGATTTCATTAAGGCTCATCTTGGATTTGCTTCTATGAGAGCTGGTGCAGAGGCATGATGGATCATACCACAGTCTGTCAGAGCCCTTCTTCCTAAGGATCCCAGCTCAATTTAATAGTGCTGCTGGGCTGTTTAGCAATTTATTCCTGGTGTGGCACCGTACAGCTCCTCTAGTTAAACTGTGCTGCCTTTTGTTTCTAAAGGGAGGAAAATAACATACAAACACACAACTTTGCAGCTCCCAAGCTCCCCTAGCTAAGGGGAAAAATACAGCACCTTCATTTTTGTCTTGGAGTTAGATGTAGCTGGTTTCCTGAGTTCATTGGCAGGGCAGCCAGCAGGTAGTTTGCACAGCCCTTGCCAAAGGGAAGGCAGCACTGCCAGCCCATCAGTCAAAGCAGCCTTGTTGTGCACTGAGCAATCTGGAAAGAGGTCAAGGAAAGCCTACACCAAAGCCTGGAGGGCCATCCGATCAGCACTGAGATGCTGGAAAAGCATCACAAATGACCTCCCAATAGCAGGCAGACCTCTTCCTAAAATCTCAGATTTAGAGTAATTGAAAAAAAAAAATGGCAAACTGCAAATCACCTGTAGATTGCACTTGAGGTGAACGTGGTATTATTCCTGCAGTGTTGATCCTCATCCTCTGGTGTAGGGATAAACTGCATGGCCAAGCTGCAGAATTTGCGGGCAAGACTGGTGTTGAAGGCAATAGGACATCTCTGGAGACATTCAGGTGAGAGAGATTTTGCTCTTCCTCCTTGTCCCATCGTGGGACAGCTTTCTACTTTTCCCTCACTCTGTCTGAAAGAGGTTTCACTTCTTTCATCCTCAGCTTTGGGATGTCAGGCAATTGGAGTTTCATATCCAAGTAGCTGAAATGCCAGAGGAAATTGAAAATCACTGCAAAAATGCTGTGAAAAATGCATTGGTTGACAACACTCAGTGACAGTTCTCAAAGCCAGAAAATCTTTCTTGAGAAACTTAAAAATATTTCCCAGTGTTGGGTTTGTTTTTTTCCTTGGGCAAAATTAAAGATGTTAGCTCAAATGAAGGCTTCATATTTTGGCTGGTTGCTGGAAAAGTCAAGTGAAATGGGAAAAGGCAAGTTGACCGAAACTAAACCATCTATTGGATTGTGTGGCCTCTAACTTGCCCTGTTGGTGAGAGCCAGCACACAGTTCACATGCTTTTCAAAATTTCAGTTGAATTTTCTTCTTTTCCAGACAACTTGGATTTCACTTGGAACCTGTCTGACAGGATTTGATTTGACTTCCAGCCTGCTTGGAGCCAGGACTCACAGAGATTAATGGCATGGAAAATGAGGAATGCTGAAATTGTAGGGAAAAGGCAGCTTAGAGCCTGCCCCTGGAGAGAAGGTGTACAACTTGTTCAGGGACAGTGTTTGGGAGGTAAAGGCTCTGGCAGCTCTTTTGGTGAAACAGACTCATATTTAACAAGTGCGTCTTTTAAAAAAGTGGTGCCAAAGCCCAGGACCGGGGTCATGCTGCTTCTCATTGGGATGCTGTAAATCTTCATTCCAGTGTGTCTTGGTTATGCATTCAAGGTTGAACTGCTGATGAGATGAAGTTTCTCCTCCCAGTTTGGACTGGCAGGGAGAGTCGGGCTGTCTGGGGTGGGGGGTCTCAAGGAATAAGATGCAGTTACGGCTTGGCCACATTGTCTCAGCAGGGGAGCAGGGATGCTGGTGGCAGCCTTTCCCCCTGGGCAGAGGTCTCTCCAAATTGGCTCCATCAAGTCTCCCAGCCAAAAGCAAGAAAAGTAAGTCATATTCCTGGCAAAAGAAACAACACAAAGATTCATCTCAAAATCACCTGTTGTTCAATGCTGATAGAAAAGAGTTAACAGGCAGGGCTACCAGCCAATAGGTATTCCTCTAGCACTGGTCATGGGAAACCAATATCATATGAAGCCACTGCTGTGTGGCAATGATGCCAGCCTTGTTTTCCCTTGAGAGCTGAAAGGGGAACAATGCTAAAATCCAGATTTTTTAATCTAGTTATGTCCAGACAACAGGCTCTCAAATGGAAAAGTCCTGTGGGCAAGGTGTGCATCTTTCCAACAGGCAGGTATGATTAATTCTGAGCAGAGGGAGAGGAAACCTGTGAGTATTATATCTGAAATTTTCTCTGAGCCCTTGGGTTGTATGAGATAGAGCTGGAAGGGGCTGTGTGGGGTATCTGGACCCCCCTGCACCCTGGGGCAGGGTGAGTGCTATCCTGGACATCTGGCTTCATGTGCCTGGGCACACATAGGCTTTTCCCCCTCTCAGCTTTTGACTGCTTTCCCTGCAGAACAGCAACTCCCTTTTACAAAATAAAGTGACCTACTGAAAGAATCCATGAAATCCTGAGTCAGTGAGGGTGGCATGTTCCTCTACAGGCTATGCCTTGTAGAATTATCTTTTTAAAACCTTTGTGAAGCAGAAGTGCCTGCACCATCAGGTTCCTACCAGACTTAATATGATAAGAGAGCCCTTCATAAGTGGCAGTGGTAAGAGCATTTATTCATTACAAAGTTCATCTAGAAACACATTTTAGATCTTCTTATCCCAAAAGAAGGGGCCTGGACACCTCTTACTGCAGCAGGATGACTTGGCCGTGGCCACACTGTGTGCAGGACGGATGTGAACACCATCCCTGGGTGCCTGCTACTGGGCTTAGTTTGGGCATGGGACATGGGATAACCATGTCTATGATTTGGACATGTGATAAGGGAAAAGGTGACTTCTGTGTGTTTTTGTTTGCCTTTCTCCCATGAGACAGGTCCAATGGGTCTTCAAAGCCATGCATCTGAGTGGGAGATGGAGGAGCACCAATGCCACAGCTCAGGTTGTGCAACACATCAGTTACTCAATGGTTTTCATGCTCACAGGTTTCAGTGCTTGTTGTTTGCCCAGGGAAGTTGTATTCTCTGAGACCTCTCTCTTCCTGTCTTCCCATTCCATAATCCCAATATAGAGAGAAAAACAAATTTCACCCCCCCTCCACTCAGAAGCATGTGCAGTTCTGAGCACGGGCAGCAGTGATGGGGAGCAAGTCCAGACCTGGGACAGAGCAAATGATTTTTGTTGTATGCTGCAGTTTCATTTCTCTGAGGTCATTGCTGCTGCACACGGAGGCTGTTGGTTGCCCTTTCTTCAGTACTAATGTGGATGCATCCTGGAGGCAAAATAAGTAGATGAAGATGAGTACCCTTCTAAATCTCCCATCTGTATTTCTCAACATCCTGCCTTAAGCTGGGATGGTGGATGTAGGCATAAGATAAATCAGCATGGTGGGAGCTTGGAGATAAGTGATTTGCGATGCTGGTGCATGTCTCTTTCTGATCATAACCCCATGAAGGTGGTCCATGCATGCCATGAGGGAGGAGAGACAGGAATGTTTGAAGGCCAAAACACTCATCTCTCCTTTTCAGCCCATTAAGCTGGGACTGAGCTTGATTGAATTAACAGTCCCCGGCTGGATGTGGGGTGAGGGCAAGCTGCCACCAGGCTCTGTGATCCTGCCTCAGCCACAGTTCTCCTGGCACCCACAGAACCATTCCCTCATGGACCATCCCGGACATGGAAGGGATGGGTGTGGGGTTTGATCCTTTGATTATTTTCTTTAACCCAAACCAGGCAAACAGTAAAAAAGCTAATGAGTAGGAAAGATGAGGATGAATGAGTCCTTACATGGTGAAAGGTGGAAATCACCTGGAAAGAAGAAAAAAATATATTTATGTATATAGCAATATATATATATATTTCTATATATATTAATAGACATAAATATATATATATAAAAGTCTGACCCAGCCCTGAACTTTTCTGGCAGGGAAGCAAAATTCATGAGGAAATATAGCACAGCCTGCAATTCCTCATTATATCAATGGGAGCAACATTACTGGGGCCAGTAAACCTGCCAGAAGGCAACATGGGGATTAGGTGGGAAGGTGGGACCCGCAGGAGGGTGTTGTGCCTACCCTCCCCCAGGTCCTGCTCCACCCCCGCTCTTTTCTTTAAGGAATGTTAATCAACCTGGCTCCCAAGGTGCTCTCAGAGGTTTGTTTATAATAAAATCTTCATGGTGCTTAGAGATTTGGGTTTTTTTCCTTTCCCAATTTACATTACAAGATGGTTGCATGCAAGGCTTTGGAAGGATGGCAGCTCAGAGCAACTATCCTGTAGGTATCACTGGGTTCTCTCCATCTGCAGGAGAACTGAAGTGAGGAAACTCACAGAGGTGCTACAGTCACCTGATGTGATCACATGGACTAAAATTTGCTCTGGTGTCAGGCTGCAGTTTCCTGTTCATTAACAGAAAAGCATGGTGTGGCATCACATGGCAGCATCAGCATGTCTGGGATGAGATGACTGTTGGCTAACTCCTCCTACCTTGCTTTGAACATCCTGCAAGCCTGTGATGGGCTCCAGTTTTCTCATGGGTAGCTTTTGCCATGCTGGGGTAAACCGGGCTGGGCTCAGGCTGGAGCCAGTACCCCCTCTGCACACCCTAAGGCTGTTCATTCACCTGCTGGAGCATTTTCAAGAAACTTTCAGAAATTTACTATTTCCAAGATCACTACCCTCAGTTAGGTTAGTCTGTAAACAAGTAATGGGCTCAGAAGTTATCTGGAGGGCAGGGGAAACAACCAGACAGATACATGCCTCATTAATCCCCAAAGACTCATTGATTAAGTAACCAGACCAAGGCTGCTACGTTAGGATCAGTCCCAGATGGGTGTTGGCTGTCCTGTGCTTTGCTTTGACACATCAAGGAAAAGCCTTTTCAACAAAAACATTAACAAAAAGAGCAAAATAAAAGATTAAAAACTATCAAGTGACTGGCAGAGATCCCAGCCGGCTCCTTCATCCTTGTATTTATTTTCTGCAGTTATTGAGGTTGTCCTTGCTGCTCCATCGTTCCAGGTAAAACCATGGAATGGACCATCCCATCCCTAACCTTCCTCCTGCTTTCCCTTCAGCCTCTGTGTTTTCTCTTCTCTCTCCCTGGCTCCCATGTGAGCCATGAAGGAGGGAAAAAAAGTGCTTCCCTCAGGGACTGCTGTGATTTCTTGTGTTTACAGAACTCGTCCTGGCAGAAAGCAAACAGGCAGTGGTTGTGCCAAGGTATGATATCACGGGGCTGATGGACTCCAGAGCTGCTTGGACAGATTGAGGAGAGACAAAAGGGGGAAATTAGACTGGAGCCCCAGATTGCCTTGAGAAGATATATGGAATAATATTTTTTTTAATTTTTTTTTTTTTTTTTGAGGGAGGAGGGATAATAAATGCTGCAGTCCGGAAAAACAGTACTTTGAGCTACTGTAACCAAGCTGGACATCTTCAGGGCCTGACAAATTGTGCTTTAGGGCATATATTTNCCTTGAGAAGATATATGGAATAATATTTTTTTTAATTTTTTTTTTTTTTTTGAGGGAGGAGGGATAATAAATGCTGCAGTCCGGAAAAACAGTACTTTGAGCTACTGTAACCAAGCTGGACATCTTCAGGGCCTGACAAATTGTGCTTTAGGGCATATATTTCAATGACCCAAGTGGGATGCATGCACCTGAACAAAATATTGACCCATTTGGTAGTGATAAAGCCAAGCAGCCCACTGCTCAGCTGCAGAGCTCTCTGCTTCCTGACATAGTGCTTTATCTTTTGGGGGGGTGGGGGAAGAGGGGAGCGGGTTTCCTCTTGACTTTTGANGGTGGGGGAGGTGGGGAGCGGGGATGAATTTTCAAGCACAGAAGGCCTTGTGTGCAAAAGTCAAGCATGAAATCTTACTTTCCTTGTAGTTGCCTTTCCCAAGGGGCCACCAGCGCTTCCTCAAAGCCTGTGTTAGCAAGGAGAGTATGCTGGAGAAATGAAGCAGGGACAGTAATGTGTAAGCAAGCTCAGTGCTTTCTGGAAAGTGGCATAGGGAACCAAAACATATTTTTCTTTAGAAATATCCCCAAAAGGAGTTTCACTGCTTTGCACCTTCCTCCAGCTAGTGTGTCTTTGCTTCTGCTGTGTTGGTGGTGCAAACAGGATGCTCCTAGGAGGACCCTCCCACATTTCGCAGTGCCACAGAAATACTGTATTAATTGAATAGCTCTTTCTGCCTGCTGCATTTCTGCCATTGAACTATTAAACATGTTTTGTACCTTAATATCATAGTGCATTAGTAATTGCTTCATTTTGGGGTGGGGAGTCAGATCAGTAAAATGTAGGTTTCCAATACCAAAACTAGAAATACTCTGTGCCACAGGATTGACACTAAATTGCACATATATAATGTGCATCTCCCCTGTCCCTGACATTTCCCAATGGCTTGTGTGTTGTGCTTCAAGAGGAATGCTTAGGCAGCCTCAGACACACTGAGACACACACTAGGTTATCTGGTGAGGTAAAAAAAAAAAAAGGCAACCAACACCTCAAGGACTTCCAAACTGAAAAAAAAATAAAATATGTTCAACCCTTTCTTCCAGTTTTCTCCATATGGAAGTTTAGTCAACACAAGTCTTTTATTTAGGGTTTGTTTGGACTTTTTTCTACTCATTTATTTTATGGTGCTTACAGGGAAAGGATAAACCCTAGTGCCCAATCTCTGCCTAGGTGAATACATAGGGCAAAACCTTGCTTGCTGAGTCCTAGAGTGAGAGGAGTGTTTGAATGTCCACATGGCTTTATGTCATTTCGGTCACCACGGAAACCAAGGACCCTGTTGAAGCCAAGGCTGACCGCAGTAAACTAAATAAAATACACATTATAGCCCATGCGTCTGTCCATGAAGTCTTTCAACCAGCCACCTATGATACATTTGCAGCAGTGATTTTTCAGATCCTATAATTCCTCAACAAGGTAAGTCCGGCCTGGGTTTCATCATCCAGTTTGTTTACTACTGTTCCCCAAAAACTGCTCCTGGGCATTGCTGCTGACCTCAGGCTGGCCTATGAGATGCAATAGTCTCTTACATGATGGACTTTTGAATTGGCTTTGAATTAATTTGCTGCCACTGAAGATTTCTCACAGGAGCGTTCCAGCTGAAAGTACAGTCCCATTTCATGGGGTTCAGACCAGAAAAGTGGGGAAAGACAACCTGTGCTCCAACAGGTTCAAAAGAGAGGAGAAACACATGGGAACATAAGCCCTGTCATGCCCGGTTTGGAGGTGGGGAGTAACTGTCATGGAGGTGCATGAATGGCAGGATTGGTTTCATCCCAATAGAGCTGCATATTCATCTATCTCCTCTTGTTCTCCAGGTTCCCTCTTGAATCAACGGGAGCAAACCAGTACCTCAGAAGACAATTTGTCATGTCAGGCTTAGTTTGTGAAGAAGTAGCCTCTCTCCATTAGTTATGTGGCAAATGGCTTAGATACAAACCCATGTTCAGAAGCGGAGGCAAAGTTTTGGCCCAAATTCCTGTGGTGGAGCTGAAGGATGCCACCTGAAATGTCCCATGAGGTAGCTCTTGCACTTTATGCTTTCTGTTCTTCCCATGCTAAAAGTGTTTTGTTTACTGTGTTACAGATCATCTGCTTGTGTTGCTCTCATTCCTACTCAAAGCCTTGTGTTTTCCTCAGACAAATGGGCACTCAGACCAGTCCAACCTAGGGAACATTATGGTGTGAAGTTGAACTGAGCTACACTATATTGTAGTGGTTAGAGGATGGTATTGCATACAGGATGATGCTGTTTGTAGGATGATATTTCTTATAGGGCCCAGGTAGCAGAGACTCAAGGAACTTTACATGACAAAGAACAAAATGTTGACAATTCACACGGTTTTGATCTTCTGTCAGCTCTGTGACGGTTCATATGATGCAGCCATGTGTGTGCCTACACGTATCACTGCAGGCAGTATTATCATGGGTATCATATAGCCAAAATGTCCCAATATGCAATGGGAGTACGAATAGGGATTGGGTCAAGGGCTGATGGCATGGGCTCCTATATTCCTTAATGTAACAAGGTGTTTTCAGTGCTAGAGAAGCGCTATAAGCAGCAGGACACTGTCTCCCAGCCCAGAGCAGAGGACTGCACCACTTTCATGTGGCTCAGTACCCCACAAACCAGCATTGCTCATTTTCCCTGGCATACTTGTGGTTGGGAGTCTCAGCAGCGACCTGAGGAAACATTGGTGTCCTTTTTCTGGAAACCCAAACTAATTACTAGGAAATGAAGAACTATGATTGGACCTAATCCTGTCTCATCAGCACTCTGTCCTGCAGCTACAATAGCAAGGAGAGGAAACTGGAGAGGTTAGGAAAAGGGAAGGTAGAGCAAGCAACATCTCCAAAAGCCTGGATGTATGCAGTGGCCCTTGGCCATACTGAGACCCTACACACAGCAAGGCAACAGAGAGACAAGAAGGACATGTGGTTGTGGTGGTGGCCTCTAGTCCACATTGCCTGTGCCCTGTGGTTGCTGTTGGGTGTTACCAGGCACAGGTTAGCTAAGGGATCTAGAAAGGCAGAGATGGCCTCCTCTAGCTCCTGAGTAACCCTTTCCCTGTTGCAGCAATTAGAAAGGTTCAACTGGATATTTGCAAGGGATTATTATTTGCTTTTGAGCATCCAGAAGGATTTTGTGAGAGATTTGGTCACCAGGAGAGCCCCCCCCTACCCGATTTATGGACAGCTTTATGGGAGTTTACAAGTGATCTACTATCTATTTATTTACATTAATGAACTTCAGAGAATATGTGGGTTGTGGAGACGAAACCATGCTGGCATGCTCCAGGTTAGCACTAGCATCTCTCTTTAGGCAGGTGGCCAGCCTGTGGCCTGAAGCCTCCTTCTCCTCAGTGCCCCATGCCTCCTGGGTGGTGAATCAGGAAAGACACCCTTGGAGCCCAGCAGCCTGTGCGGAACAGGAGGGGCTGTCCCTTGGCATGCATCAGAAAACAAGGAAGATGTGAGGAGCCCAAAAGCACAATTCCTGTGACATTTCCCAAAGGAAAACTCTGCAAAATTGAAGTTACCAAGCTCTTGTTTTCTTAAAACTGTTTTTCCAACAGGAAAATGGTTTATTTCGTCCTTCGAAGATCTCACAGGTTGCCAAGCAAAATTGTGTCTTCTTCACTTAGGAGGAGAATGGATTTAGGTGACCAAATCTTTCATCCTCTCCTGGGGCTGTGCTGGGTTCCTCTTGCCCAAAGGAACATTCCCTCCCATCCAGTGGTTTCTCTACTTTCATGACCTCCCAGAAAACAGAAGTCTTGCAGAGTAGCTTGATTCTTATCTCCACAAGACACCTACTCTGAGGTCACAGTGCAAGATTGCCTGCTTGCAGGAGGTTGCCAGCTATAAAAGTCTCTCTGGAAGAGGGGTGAAGCATAGGTGATCACATATATTTTGAATTAGGATGCCTTTAACTCCTTCTCACACCATCTGTGCTGTCCCAACTTTGCATTTCATAGCTGTTTTTGCAGCTGTTCAGCCTGTGGTTTGGTAAATTTTCCCTTCCCAATGGGAGAACCCCAAGGGGCTTCATTCTCCAACCAGCATTGCAACAGCCCCCTCTGGAGAACAAGCTTGACATCCCACATGACTCCTCCATTTTGAATGTTGCTTCAGCAGCCCACTGGTGCTGTGAATGACAGGGAAAACCTCCTCATGTGGATACTGTGAACTTGGAGTATGGTAGACATCCATACCCTGCTCAGAACTGCAGGTCTCCCCAGTCTACTGATGCCTATGCTTCCCAGGAGGACACAATAGGAGAAAATAATCTTCTCAGTTACCTTCTGCCCCATCTCTAGTAGTTATGGAGATAGCTGGATCTGTGGTGGAGTCAGGGAGGCAGAGAGGAACACAGTGTAGCAGAGTAATCACTTATTAGTGCCTTGTTTCATCATTAATGTAATCTGAAGGCCACAAGATGGGTTCCTGCTGAGGTCTAGAGAGACATGTGCCCATGCAACGCATCTGCAGCATTTCCAAGCTGCATTCTGAGCTGCAGGCTGGAGTGGTGGAGATGGGGGTCACACTGTGTAGCTTCCTTTCTTTAAAAAAAAATAACATATACACACATTTTTAATTTTTTTTTTCTCTAAAGAAATCAAACCATAATAATTGTCTACAAGGCATTAAATCTGTCATCCCCATCCCCCCACCTATATCTCAAGCCTGTACAACTATGGGGTTTTGATTTTATTCATGGACTGAACCAATTCAAACATGTGGTCAAAAGCATGGAGAAGAAAGATGTTGTTAATCTGCTGCTCTGGCTTCAGTTTCTGATGCTGTCAGCTACTCTAAAGTTAAAAATGAGTGGATGAGAATGGAGCTGAGATGGGATAATAAATATCAGGTAAGGATCTCTGTTAGTTGCTCTGCTGTTGCCCTGAGAGATATTTTGGACCTGGTCATAATAATTGTTGAGCGAACACCTATGTGTGTGTGTGTGTGCATGTGTGCATGTCTTTCTTGCAGGATATTTCACAAATGGAGGGGACGGGAGCTACTCACTAGGCAGGAGCCAAGTAGGACACTTTAGGCTTAACACA
>VZRU01011232.1:488387-502753 GCA_013398155.1 Pedionomus torquatus
TTTTCCTTCTGAGGCCCATCGGACCTGGCCTTTGTGCAACCCAGAGCTGATGGCTCTGTGCCTCTGTAACAGCATGGGTCCAGCACTTCAGCTACAGCTGGCTTTGAAAGGCTTGGTGACAGGGTGGTGGTAGAAGCTGTGGGGCATGTAGCAATCCCCCAGATCCTACCCTAATGCATTTCCCCACCTGGCAGAAGGATTTTGGGGTGTCAGGGAGGAGAAATGTCCTACCTCGGGTAGACTTCAGTGACATCTTCCTAACGGCATCTCTGCTGGGATTGGCAGTACCCCTGCCTCCAGGTGATGGAGTTTGCACTAAGGAGAACAGCTGCCCTGCCTGCACAGCTGGGAAGATGCTGGGGCAAATCCAACCCCAGAGAGACATCTCGCAGATGGGTACCTCCAACTCTCTCCTCCTTCTGGTCAGAGGAGGGGTCTCCTGCTAGCCAGCCAGTGCTTTCCCACAGCTGTGCCTGCCTCGACATTTCTTCCAGTGTGGGTCCAGGGACCATTGTGGTTGCCTGACTGCTAAGATTCCTTCTTCTTCTTTTTTTTTTTTTTTTCTTTTCCCTCTTTGAAAGTTGGGCAGTTTCCAACATGAGTCACTGTCCGCCTCTTCTCTGTAATTAGCGTGCTGGGAGTTGCAAGTATGACTTCGGTGTAGTCTATTAGAATTAATCAAAGAATATCTTACACATTTAAATTCAGTAAAACCATCATCCGGCCAAATCCCTCCTGACTGGCACAGCCAGGGTTTTTTTGAGTCTCTTTTATCCTTCCCTTTTAGTGTTGTTTCCCACAAATACTTGTAACCTCTTTTCCCCTTAACTCTGTCAGAGCCATGCTCTGGGAGGCTTATTTTTTTGTATAAGTTTTGCAGCCCATTTCCTTGTGAACATGAATGTCTCACTGTGGTTGTGTGTTGGGAAGTTGGTGCTTTGGGCTTTTTTGTTTGCTTCACAGGCTTTTGACATCTTATATAAGAACAATTTTACCATTTGACAAAAGGAATAAAAACATGTGTCCCACCCTACTGCTTCTTTCAACTCCCTGTTAAAGTCTCTTCATTTTCAATTGATTTCAGGAGTGACCAAACTTTTTAAGGATCAAAAAAGTGTGATTTTGGTATTTCCCCCCGACTTGGTTTGCCATTTTGTTGTATAATAGCCTTATGGGTGGAAGAGCTCTAGTTACTTTGTTGACGTAAGCTCTGTGTATGATGAAGACTATCTCCAGAGCACTGCCTGGGGATGCACATTGGCAAAGAAGGTCCTTCTCCAGCCTGCTCATATTGGGCTCAGAGGTGGGATGCTCAGTAGTCACAGTGCTGGCATCTTTTAGAGCAGTCTTGAAGCTGTGTGCTCAGACTGGTGTTAGAAACGGGAGATGGATCTGATGGTGGTAGTCATCAGATTATTTTGCTTGACCCCTGTTTTGCTGAGATAAAACTAGGTTTAACTCACACAAAGTCCAACATCATCTTGACTCCATGACCTGCTTTTGAGGGCAATGCTTATCTGAGGATATGGGGCCAGAGCTGCATACACCACAGAGTGGTTCTTTAGCTACCTGCCATCACCAGTCCTCTGTGTCAACAAATACCAGAGGGTTAGTTTTGCAAATGGGAATTTTGGCTTAGTGGGATGGGTTAGAGAATAAAAACAATACCAGAGCCCAGGAGGCTATGACTGGAGAAGAGCTGTAGGTGAAGGGTCCCAGCAGAGGAAAACATGAGTGCACCCATGGGTTCATTCTCCCCAGGCTGTACAGGCTGGTTAACCTGGGCAGGAGAGACGCAGGAGAGGTACCTTCTCCTAAGCTGCTCTGCTCAGTCAGTGCACTGCACCACAGTCCTGCAGGAAACCGACATGTGCTTCAGACTATGTGGCCCTTCATCTGACATCATGGCAGTCTTTTCTAAGGTTCTGTAGTGGGGCAAGTTACACACAGTCATTAACTAAACAAACTTTTCTGCACAGTCTTTGTAGATGGAAAGGACAGGCAAAGCCTTGCTATGATTGTCCAGTGTCTTGGATTGAAGTCCTCACTTCAAAAAGGTAAGGACTGCTTGTAAGAGTGAAGATAGGCGCTCATTCCTCACCTCAGACATCTCCTGTGAGAACCGTGCTCTGTGGGTTAATAGCACAATTATTAGAAATGTGTGGAAACAGAGTATAGATTTTCTTTCACTCAGAGAGTTGTGCTGCTGAGATAAAAGGCATACTGCAGAAGAGGCTTGATTTGGGGATTTAGCAGTGCAGGTAGGAATGCTGAAAGCTTGGGGGGAAAGGGTGTGTGTCAAGGGGGGTGGGACTGCTCTCCATCTGGTATTTTTCCTTGAAATGATGAAAAGTTTGTTTCCTGGAAACAGAGTACAAATTCCCCCTCCCCCCCCTTTTATTTTTGGATACTCATGGTGTCTGCTATATCTTAAATTCCTCCTGGATGACTGGCAAATTCTTAAAGACAAATTTTAGAGTTGGACTATTGCATTCCCTCTTCATTTACCCAGCTCTATTTTCAGGTCTCAGGATATTCAGAAGTATATGAGCACTGACTTTCCTAGCAGTTAGATTTCAAAAAGTTGAAATATTTATTTGGGACGAACTGAAAAATGAAATGTTGGAAATTCCTGGCAAACCAAAATTAAAAAAGGGAAAAAGAAAGAAGATATATTCTTTGTCAAATGAGATATTTGAGTCAGCCTGTGATGAAATATTTTACTTGGACACTGACCATTTTTATAATGTAAAATTAAAAAAAATAAGAAAGAACTTTTGAATCAAAGTCCTTTCAGAGCTTTCATTTAGAAAGACTTGTAATATGCCTTCCTGATTTCTTGCCAGACTTTGTTGTTGTTAAAACCAACTACTCCATGAAATTTCTACAAATGGTTGTATTTTTAAGAATATCAGTTTGGAAAATACCACCCACCTCTACTTTCTCTAGCTTTTTACCACTTCACAACGCTCCAACGAGCAATTCCAAAATAATTAGCTGCTCTCTGCAATCTAGGAGCTCCACACCTGTAAGCCAAATTTCACCTGTAGGTGATTGTCAATAAAGCCAAGGACAGAACTGGAGAGTTAATGAAAAGGAAGATGGTTTTTGGCACCAGTTCGTGAAAACATCTCAGGCCTGTAGCATGTGCTTAGATGCAAGTGTGCGCATAAGTCCTCTTTGGCATGTGTTTGAAGTGTTTTCCTAAGTCAAGGCCTTCAGTTTCAACCTCCTAAAAAGTTTTGGCAGACCATGAAATGCGCTTAAAGATGAGAAATGAAAACATGTCGTAGTTGGCAATAACCTTTCCGTTTTGAGGGTTATTCATTTTATAGGTCAAAGACATATGGGAAAAATTCATATGTTTCCCAAACAATAATGCATAGCACTGGGAACAATTTAATCCAAAACAGCAATGTGGGGGTTGGGTCATTAATGAATCCTGAATGCAGTCATCCACATGCTGCAAAACCTGGCTGGAACAGGGTGTCAGCTAACTAAGGATGGATGCACCCTGAGATGTCACCAAATGAGACGCTACCTGCACCTACAGGCTGGTGGTCCAACCTGTGACAACCAGCACAGTGCAAGCATGGGTTGTCCAGGTGCTCAGGCTTGAGTGCCAACCACCTGTGTGTGCCTTGCACCTCATCCAAGGAGGTCCCCAGAGGCCTGCTCTTCCAGAGCCAAGATCCAGAGCTCCTCCAGAGCCATCCTGGCAGAGACAGTGTGCCTGTGAGTGGGAAGTCACTCCCCTCTGCTACAAGTGCTCAGCAAAGACCTTGGCAGTGTGAACTCAGGGGGAGCCAAAAACATGACAAGGGTGGACAGGCATGACGTGTGTGTGTTGGAGGTGCAAAGGTCAGTATGGAGACATGACTGCCTCCTTTGAAGACAGGGAGGCGGAGAAATGCCTGGACAGCATCCCCACAGGCTTCCTCCTCTTCTTGTGAGAACCAGGTTCATCCCCCCTCCTTATCCCAGAAGGACTGAAACATTGAGCTGGGAGCGGGTTGCTCTCCATTGCAGTGGATAGGGTTTTGGAAGGAGACCACTGGAGCTCCGTACTCTGTTCTGCAAGATAATGGGAATGTCCCAGCCAGCAGAACTTGGCTTGGGATTTTGACTGTACAAAGAAAACCCCAGGCTCATGATCTGTTATCCCCCCTACTTGTCATTTGGCTCCATTTCAGATCCAGCCTGTAAAAGGCAGTGGAAAATTTACATGAAGGATCTTGATTGTAGGTTCACTGCGTCAGTTGACCCCAGAGTGACAGGACCCCATGGACCCTTTATTTTTGTCCTGGGCTGGGATTGCTTTTCAGTTTTGCAAGAGATTTGGGGACTGGGGACTGTGTGACTTCTAGGACAGGATGCAAGCCCAGAGCAAAGAACCCACCCACTGCCACCAGCCAAAATCCACAGCCTGATTTTCCTTCAGGTTTGAGACTATGTTTGTGTTGGTAAACCAGAGAGTCCTGGAGATCCTGGAGCAGATGATACATGCAGGAGCGTGTTCCAGCCCCATTTCCAAATATGAAAACCTGATTAAGGCAGAGTGATTATCACTTGCAGCTCTGTTCCAGCTTCTCAGCCTTTCAAGCACAGCAGAGACCTTTATCTCAACTGCTGCTGCTTTCATTAGGTCATCATCTGGGAAAATTCCCTCTGAAGATCTGCTGTCAGCAGCCGGAGATATCATAAGGTAGATAAGGTGCAGATGAGGTGTGCTTTTGCTGTTATATATATTCAACCTGCTGGAAGAAAGACCATGGTCCTACTTAAGCCCATCGGTACCACTAGGAGGGAATAAGGCTTAGACCTTGACTTGCACAATGGTAAATTTGCCCTTTTCCCAGTGTTCTTCCTCCTGCCTCTCCTCCTCTTCATTGCAGTTGTATCCACACGATGGCACCAACGCATAGGCGCTATCCTTTGCTCTGAGCTATGCTGGGGAGATGAAGACAACCTAGTCAGGAGAACCTTTCCTTAACAGCCCTGGCCGAGGGGCTGGAAAAGCCGAGCTGGCTGCACTGGGTACAACCTTTACCACTTGCATGGGGTGGGAGAGGCACATATTTTCTCCTGGTTGGAGGGGTTTTATAGGTACTGTTGCTACAAAATTTACCACTAATTGTGATGGGAAGTTGTTCATGTTGATTATGTCTCACCAGGGCACAAATAAAAATACTGGGCTATGCAGGGATTGCTGCAACTGCTAAATAGTCATCCTCCACAGTTTAGTCCCCAGGCTGATGCAGGAAGATATGCCCTCCTGAAAACACAAAACTGTTGTGAGATTCTAGAGGAGTCCAACCCCATGTCTCAGAAATCTCCTGCTGATTTTGAACTGTCCTGTTTCAGTATGGTCAATGAGAGCTGAGACCCAGCTGAAAACACCAAACATTTTTAACCATGACCCCCCTGTAGGATGTGAACCTACAGCTCTGGGGAAGAAAGCGCATTCAGCTCCAGGAAGGGTCAGGTTGCCCCAGTTGACTTTTCACAAGTAGCTGTGAAGCAGTTCTTTGCTTTCAGCTGGATTTGAGCACCCAAATCATTTAACCTCTTTTGCAACTGGCTATCTAAAGCACCTCCTCCTTGCATGACAGAAGCCAATTTATTTTCCCATGCCAGCTGAGCTCTGAAACTTCTCTCAAAGGAAGAGGGTGCCATTAGACAAGCAAGCCCCAAGAACTGTCACTGCTGGGATGTGTGAAAAAGTGCACTAAAAGAGTCCAGGGTTTGTAAAGCAATAGAAGGACTGAACCTTTTGGGAGACTCGGAGCCGTCCACAGTAGTGGAAGGGAGAAGGGTTTTGCAGCAAGCACTGTTTGTCTCTTGGACATAGGGTTTCTCAAGGAGAAACACAGATGTTTTCTACTTTGGCTCATGCAGTTTGGTTTGCTCTTTGACACTGAGCTTTAGCTGGACTTTAGGATATGAATAAGTGCAAATAGCAAACCTGAAAGCCAGCTGCACTTTGCTTTTTTCTTCTTTCAAAGCAAAGTAAGCATGTGCATTTCTGACAGTGAGGTCTGGTTTTGCACTTTCCAGCCCCAGGCATGTCAAATGGGGCACTGATGCTATGGGAACACCAGTGATAGAACCATTAAAACTGGGCAGTGGGACTGCTGATCTGGTGAGAGACAGCTGTGAGGTTTTACATCTCTACCACCTTTATTTTTCTGGCAATCCTGACTGGCACCTTGTAAATTGAAGTATGAAGCAGGATGCTGGCCAAAACTTTCCAAATAAGTTGGGACTCAGGGTGATA
Organism: Pedionomus torquatus; assembly: GCA_013398155.1. NCBI lineage: Eukaryota > Metazoa > Chordata > Aves > Charadriiformes > Pedionomidae > Pedionomus > Pedionomus torquatus. Next base: position 494,665 of record VZRU01011232.1, read on the forward strand.
AGGAACTACCCTCTGGTTTGGGTAAATGAAATATCCCTCTTGTTAAAGAGAATGTGAGGGGGGCAAAAAGTCAGCTTGGTGGTATTAATGAAAATTTATGAGCAAAGCTCTTTGAGGAGGAAGGTAGAGGAAGGGGATGGTTTTGTTTAGAAATGAAATCATCGGCTTCAAGCCTGACCTTTGGCTTCTCCTGACCCCAATACTAGTGAAGGGGAAAGGGTCTGGCCATATAAACATGTCACAGCATGAGGTTCAGTGGGGTTAAGGTCTGGTTACAGCCCAGAAGAGCTCTACCAGAAGTAGCTGTTTCTAGTCCATGCTGTGCTGTTGCACTGGGACCAGTGGTTGCCCCTAACAGGGCTGGTAATGTAATGTATGTGCTGCAGTCTCCTTTCAGAGATCCTTTGCCTTTATATGTCCTGCTCTTTTTTGCCTAATACCAGTTCAACCACTGTGGGGAATGGAAGGGATGCAAACAGAGGATACCCCACACACCACATTGCACAAGATGGGAGCTGGAGGTTAGGGCAGGAACACACCCACCAAGGAGTTTGGTCCCACTCATCCCAGATGGTTGTGGAGGTGTTTGGAGTGAGAGCTCTCTAGATCTGATGGACAGTTTGAGGGATTTCTTGCAAAGGGCTAGGCAGGAAAGAGCAATTGTTAGTGGGACATGCAGTGCCTGGAGCATTTGAAACAAAAATGTTGGCATTGCTGATTTAATTCCATTTCAACGCATCATTAACAAGTATAGGCTTTCAAAGGCAATACTGAAGTCCCAGTGCAGAGAAGCAGAATTTAACATGGATGAAACTATAACCCGAGAGCAACTTTTGATATACAGAAAACAGGTCTGAATTGGAGCTTGAATCATCCATTTCCGCCATCTCCATGTTGAGGTATTTACATGTGGTTCATAAGAGGAGGCAGGTCTTTGTTTACCTTCTTTTCTGTACTGCATGCTAATCCTCTTCTTCCTCTGCACCTCTCCCTTCATTCACTCTCCTGGTTCTTTTTTCTGTGGCTGTGGAAGGTACTGTTGTTCCTCCAGAAGGAACAAATCCCACTCCACCTCAGCCCACTGCCATAATGTGAGAAGGCTGGGACTCAAGATTTGATATGTATTTATTTCTCTGCTGGCCCTTAGATAGTAAAAGTTCCTACAGTAGCTTAGTTTGTCCTTGCATTGCGGAGACAAGGATGCTCTATGGTGGCAACCAGTGACTGAAGCAGAAGCCCAAACTCCAGCACCAGCGAGCCACAGGCCAGCAGACGACCCCAGCTGTTTCAGCATGCCCAGAGATGCATGGTGGTGGAGTGGGCCCCAATGTCTGGGTGTAGCTCGTGACAATGATTCAGCCCTGTTGCTGCTGAGCAGGGAGAATTGCCTGTGGGGAGAGCTAGCCAGGTAATAACTCATGCAAGCATCTCTCCAGCCAACTCATTCCATGATCCCACCAAGCACGGGATGCCATGAGGCCACCAGGAGACCACAACTCCTTGGCTCACATCACTCCGATCGAACTGCAATGAGTTCTCTGAGGTCAGATTTCCCCATGTTCCCCAGGAGCATCAGTGCCCACCAGGTACTATAGCCTTGTGCCACGTGTCTGTTGGAGGGAAGGTGACATAGGTGGTGCAGGGTGATTGCCACAGGGCTATACAGGTGCTGGCTGTGATTGTCACTGTTGTGTAGAGGAAGCTCTGATGAAATGTGGTCCACTAGAGACAAGTGGAGTGGAATAGAGATGTCCGGGGGAAAGGAATGGAGAAAAAGCAGAACAAATATGGAGGTCAGAGGCCTCATCTTGGGTGGATGCTAAAGAGTGGCAAAGGTTGGCGATGAGTGGGGGTCATGCCTGGGTGTGGCAGATGTGTGGCTGGCACCACAGATGGGATCTGCCAGTTTTGGAGAGGCTGTGCCCATGGAGCTCCTTGCATGATATTTTGGGTCCATCACCAAGTGGTGCCTGCCACTTGGATGGAGAGCCCTGTGCAGCCTGTGCTGAGCACCCAGAAGAGCAAGGAGGAGGAAGATGATCAGCTAGCTCCTTATGCCATGCATGAGGAAGCAAAGGACTGTCAGAAGGAGAAAGGTCAGGGTCAAAAACTGGCAGTGCAGGTGCCAGAGCTGAGCTGCGATGCCAGACCCACGCAGGCCAGGGGAAGAGTGTTTTGAGTCCCCACCTCCCACAGTGCTCTGCAAGCTGCTGTCTCGCACATTGTCAGGACCATGCCAGCTGGTCCCTTGCCTAGTTCCTGCTGAGTTTCCACCAGATCACTAATTTGGGAAAGCAAGCTGCAGTCTGGCAGGCTGCTCTTGAAAGAGATTTCTGAAATAAGGGATGTTAGGAAATTTCATTATGTATCTTGTGGCCATGTGCAAAGCAAGAACGTTTTTATCAAATAACTACCTGGACAACTCAAAGACATGATGAACTGCAAATGACCCATGGATCCCATTGTTGCTGGTGAAAAAGCCACAGCAACCAAGGCAGGGATGCTAGACCTGGGTTGAAAACAATGCTGATTGGAGCTGGGGGGAAGAGTCTCCTTCAGCAGCATGACTTGGTGCAGGGGTGGGGATACAATGCTGTCAACAGGGAAAAACCCAGAGCAAACTGTGCAAGTCCCCAGCCTCAAGCTACCTTTGCATGGCAGCGAATTAATGCTGGTGTGCCACACCATTGAGCGTGGCATGAGCACACCAGCGTTGCAAGGGCTCAGCTAGAAGCACATGCTCTGTCCATATTCGTCATCCAGGCTCGAGTATGGATAAGGGAGGCTAACCCTTTTGTAAGTATTGGCCAGAGCATATATAACTTATCTTAAAGAAATGAATCATGTTTCAGCAAATGCTTCCTGCAAAAGTATTTTTCCCACAGCCTTTGTTTGGGGTTTTGGCAGATCTGGAGCTGCTGGCGTTAGCAAAAGCCACCCCTCCCACCCACTGTTCCTGGGGCTTGAATAGGAAATAAGAAATAAAGGCAGAGGGTGTATGGAAGGCTAAATCCCTCACCACTTCTGCTCTACACTGCAGCAGGATATGAAACTTGAAGGTGAATTTCAAAGGAGATTCTCAGATACAGTCAAGGAGAGCTGTGTGCTTGGCTACTCTTGCAAACATACCTACACTGGGCAGTCACAGCTTTTGCAAATCTGACTTTACTGCCTCATACAGATCCTGTCAGGTGCTGAGGTTTGTTGAAACCTGCCCTGGTCCTTTCTTTCCTGAAAACTAGCATTTTGGGAGGGGGAAAAGGGGAAAATCTCCTGTTTTCATTTTGGAAAATGTGTAGTTGCAAATCAATTCTTCGTTCCTTGTCTCCTGCAAAGGCTTTGATGACATTTCCTGCCTGCCTGCAGGGAGAGAGCACCATTTGCAAACGTCATCTGGGGTCACAGTTCAGGAGTGGAGGGAGGAAAAAGTCCATCTTGATTCTGGAGAACTTAATTTATTTTTTTTCCCAATGGTAGGGAATTTTTCATTGGAAGGCAATTTCATTCCTCTGTCTGGTAGGCTCACTACTGATCATTTAAAAAAAGACCCCTGAGGGAATGAGATCTTTAAAAGCTCCATTTGCTCCCAGTCATTTTACACAGTAACTCAAGCTGAAGTGGAATATCTTTATTTAAATATGAATTAAGCTCCAAACTTAGTCTTTACTGCATTATCTTCCTTTGAGGTTTACTTTGATATTATTTCAAAGTCTTGAAGCTAACAAAATGCTGGCCAATATTTAAAGTGACAGGAGAGTTCTGGAAACAGATTTAGGGGGCAACTAATGTATTTCAGTGCAGGACTCTGAAACAAGACAGGAAATCATAAAAAAGCTGAGTGCACTTTACCATGCTCAAAATAAATTTTGAGACTACAAAGGCAAGCGAATGGCATCAAAACCATAAAAAGCATCAAGATACAGCTGAAACCCCTATGTTAGCTTAAATTATTCCATTTAAACATGGGTGAAATACTGGTAATGTATGGCATTTTCTTCTTATTTGGGTATAGGTGATCAGCTTATGTCTACAGAAGTACATACAGCTTATGGTGCCAGAAGTGGGAGAAAGGATTAAAGATAAGACATAAACTCACGATTTTTTTATACATTGTGAAGAGAGCATACCTGAATGATGAAGGGATGGGTTGTGGAAGAGGGTCTTCTGCTTGGGTTGACTTTTGTGGCTTCCATTTCCAGGAGTCCATTTGATGCTGAAGCAGCTGCCGGAAGAGATTTTGTCTGCCTGAAGAAGATGCCCCCAAGAGAAGGCTCTGCTCCTCCCATTGTGCATGTTTGTCAGCCAGGTGACATCAACACAGAATCCCAGGAAAACACTGGTGAAACTTTCTTGGGGTGGGGTGGCTGCTTCTTGATATCTGTGATTTTAATCTCTGAAAGGGATCTACAAAATCCAAGCATCCAGAAGTAATCTGTGGTTTTTGAGATCCATGTTTTGTTGAATCCAGAAATGAACAGAGACCTCATTCAAAATACTTGAGGGCATTTCTGGCCAACATGTGAACAAAGCCGGGCAGAACAAATGAGGCCACCTCTGTAACGAAACGAGAGTTGTGCCATACAGAGAACAACCACCTCCAATGCTTTGCTCCTCGAGCCTGGCCAGGTGACATGTGAGAATAGTTTCAGCAAAAAATCATGGGGAGTGGTACTTCCACATCGCTTCTGATTTCTGAGTACATTTTTTATCTTTCTGTTCAACCCCATTAAAGGCTATGCTTCATACTAGCAATAAACAGAAGTTTTATCATTATCTTGATCATACAGCTGACTGCATATGGGTGCCCCTGAAGGTTCATTGGCTTCCTCCTTTCCCAGGCTTGGGTGTGATGCAAGCTCCCCTAGCAGAGATCTCAGTGCTGAGATGATGGTAACTGACATAGACCTCTCTTTGCTGTCACCCTTCAAGAGAGGCTTAATTTGTGCCCCAGAAACAGTGTCTGGGTCATCATGGTCAATGAGGACTCAAGTTTACAAGCATCCCTGCAAAAAATTTTCAAGGCTCCCCCCTTCCCTGATCCCTCCTTGCTGTCAGCGTTACCTGATTGTATGAAAACAGGGTGGCCTTGGGGGAAGCCAGAGGGAAGAGATCCCAAATGACCACTTTGAGTTTGGCGTTGAATTATTTGTTGGTTTTTTTTTTTTTTTTTTTAATTTTTTTTTTCATTTGGTCTGTATCAAGAACTCTAGCTGAAAAGGCGAGTGGCAACTGAAAACTTTTCTCCCCTTTTGAAAATGGAGGGGTTGGCAGTGCTAAGCTGAGCTTGGATCAATTCAAATAAAATTATAAAAAGATAATCAGTATGTTTTACATCACCACCTCAGTGTTTAGCTTTTCCCCAGTGAATATTTTGCTTTGCTGTTAGCCAGACCCCTGCAGAGAATAGCATATACTGGGTGCTTTCTGTAGCTTTCCATGTCCACAAAGACCAAATGGTCCAGGACCAACATTTAGCCAGCTTCTGTATATGCGTGCATGCTGCCATGGAGGAGCAACCCTGTTGTTGGAAGCTATTACCTGCAGCTGAGCCTGCTGCATTAAGGGATTTTTTTGTTAGTTTGTTTGTTTGTTTCATTCTGTTTCACAAAAGAGAGTCTCCCCTTGCCCTTAGGGACAGACTCTTTCACAGTGCATTTGGGCTTCATGCAGGGGTGGGATTGGGAAGGACAAATTCATTCACCTTGGGAATTAGGATGAAGGGTGTGATAAACACTATTAAAAAAAACCCTTCCTATGTATGAAAAAGAGAAGTAAATCTATCTATGTTATGTCCTTTGCATGACAAAACAGTAGAAGTTTTCGGGTCTGGGTTTTACTTTTACTTCATCTTCTTTCTATCTGACCCACATTGCTGGCTATCAGCTGCAGCTCATGCAAGATGAACTCATAGAAGATGAAAAGCCTTTTCAGTAGCTGATTGGAATGTTTGTGCCTCTATTAATCAATCCAAGTATGTTTTCTGTTAAAAATCTGTTGTCCAGAGAACTTACAGCTCTCAAATTGTCAGGACTTTTGGGAGTGTTTAACAGACTCAGTTTCTCTCCTTGGAAACTGAAAAGTCATCCAAGCCCCATGGCATGTCTTTTTACTGACTGGCCTGACCAGGTTTTACAGTTACTACCTTTTTTGGCCCAAAACAAAATATTGTATCATATCTCTGGGCTCCAAATTTGCCTCTCCAAGGCCATTCACTCACGGGAACTTTGACTAACCCCCAGAATCCATGGAACAACTCCCAACTAGTACCTACAAGCATTTATTTTCACTAGTAGTTACTAGTGCATTTTGCAGAAAGAGGTATCAAATGCTTTGATGTGCAATGACAGGTCCTTAAATGCATGGTGTTAGAGCATGGTGTTCAACAGCCCTGACCCTTTGTAGCTTTAAGGAGGGCACATGGTAGCTATGGTAGAACTGCTACATCTGCACACATCTGACCTGTGGCTGAAATGTCCCAACACTGGAGGAGCAAGTCGTGGTATGTCCTTACGCTGGTTGTGGCTTCTTAACCACACCAGGCCGAGGGGGATCTTCAGCCCTTCTCAAGTGTAAAGCTGCATGGGAGAACTTTTAGAAGATGACAAATCTCTTTGTTCCTGATAGATTCCATTGCTTTAATGTTAATATGTGTCTGATAGATAGGTCTGACCATCTCCTCCTAGTCCTAGTCATGTCCTGGGAGGAGAAAGCAGCACAACAGGCTTTTCTGACAAGATGTTAATGAGCCTGAAGTTAGATTTGGGTGCTCATGCTTGAAAAAATGTCACTCCTTGTGGTGAAATCAGTTTGGAGCATCATTAAAGGGTCACAAAATTCCATTTCTGCATGACATACTGCATCACATGACATCTGATAAATTCACCTTCTTAAATAGTATTTTTTGCTCTGCTGGAACCAGAAGCCTAGGCTGACATGTCACTTACTTGTAAGAAAGTAAGAGCTTCTAATGGATATGATGTATTTTACTCATTTTAAAATAAGCATTTGACACTGAAGTTCTGAAACTCATCAGTTAATTAATGTGTCTGATACACAAATATATGTTCTTGATTTAGCATGTTAAAATGTTTTTCCCTAAAGATGGTTTAGATGGAATGACATGACTTAATTTTTTAATGGCTCTAGATGCCACCATGTTGCTTTTTTTTTTTTTTTTCCCTCAGAGTTGATTATCCTTCACTATCTTTTCTTTACCCCCACAATACATCACTCCCTGCCAATTTCTGAGTGGATCTTTCTTACAAAGATCTGGTTTGCCTCTTACTTTGCATAGTTCAGTTGATAATGCCAACAATGAAGGTTGAGGCTCCCAAACAGCCTTTGCCAGAGACCTACCCTTTAATCAATCTCTCTCTGTCACCTCAACACTGCTGCCCAGGTGCTCTCAAGCTAACTACTATTGTTGTTAATCCAGCAGCGAAAGCGTGTTAGCACAAAAGGTCATTTGGGATAACTTAGCCCCATGTTTCCAGATACATACCGATCACTCCTTAAATGAATTTTTGTATTTTATTTTTTTTTCAGAATGAATTATTTTAGAATATGTTATTTATGACCTGGAAATTGAAACTTGGTTTCAGTATGTGTATGACTAAGAGTCTGACAGGGCTCTGTAAGGCAGGGGAGGAAGGTTAGTGAACATTAGCACAGCACACCAGTGCTTGCTGTCAGGGCAGAAGGTAACTAGGAAGGAGGAGCAGATCAGCAACTCTGGTTGATCATTTCTGTAGTGCAGCTGGCTTTTATGCATTATGCAGCTCTTCTGGGCGTGATATGCAAAGACCTGGACAAGCAATGCTAAAACTTTCTGCGTCCCATCACCCACCTGGGAAAACAGCTTTTAGGAAAACAGCTTTTAGCCAAATCAGTGAGTGTTAGAAACATTGCGGGGTGCAAGGAAGCTGCTCAGCTTCTGCTCAGAACCGTGAAGTCAAGAATGTAAATCTGACACCCCTGGTAGCTGCATGACATCTTTATTTTTAATGGCAACAGAAGCAGTATACACAGCAACAGTGCGGTCTCTTAGCTCGTTAAAAATATCTCAATAAATAAAACAAATAAGCAACAT
>VZRU01011234.1:2569-76812 GCA_013398155.1 Pedionomus torquatus
GTCTTTTTTTTTTTTTTGAAAAAGCATCAATTTATTCTTTTCTATGTTTTTTTGTTTTGGGTTGGTGGTTTTTTTTGGTGTTTTTTTTTTTTGTTTTAGGGGGGTTTGTGTCCTGGTTTGAGGGGTTTTTATTGGTTTGTTGTTTTTTTTTTGTGGTAGGCTTTCGGTATTTTCTTTTTTTTTATTATTATTTTTTTTTAAATTTAACTTCTGCTTTTTTTTAAATTTATCTTTTTCTATCCTACTGACACCAATGACAATGATATCCAGGTTTGAGATTCGCATTTCCTTCTGCCTTCACCATTTCAGCTACTTCTACAACTTCTACAATTGAAATAAAAATGCTGGGAAAGGCAAAAAAGAGAGGACGTGCAGAAAAGGAAGAGCTTTAAGAGTCATTCTGCTGTATTCATGGCAAAGAAAGGGCAGGAGGGGAAGAAATAAACCTCAGTTTTGAAACGCTTTCTATTTATAAATTGTCCTGAGAAAAGGTTTAATGTGAATACCTTTAGCTTTTACATTGTACATGGTCTTTGACACAGGAGGATATAACGCTGTTGGTGGTTTACCAGTTCCTGTTAGCAGTATCCCTTTGGATCTAGCTAAACTGTTTAACAGTGGCCAAAGCACTCGGCAGTAGAAAAAGAAAGAAGGAAAAAAAAGCACCACCAGCATTCTCTGCCTATAAATCAGCTAAGATACTTCCCCCAGAAACGCTATTATTTATCCCAAAGCAAAGCTTTAAAAACCACTAAATGCAATATAGAGAACTGGGCATTTTTCTGAACCATCAAAGACAGACGGGAGGATTCACAACTCAAATCATGCCCTGCATGTTCCACATGTGGCATCTGTGTGTTGCATTTCTTTGTTGTAGGAACCAAATCTTGTAAGTGGGTTTGAAAGACATACTTCTCATTACTGTGGGGCATTGTCGAGATGTGCAGCATCTCGTGTAACTTTGTTATGTTCCCAAGCTGCTTTAAAACAGTGTTGATCTAAAATAAGAAAAAAAATATTCCTGTACCTTAAATAATACCGAACCACACACATACTATAATTTTAGTAGAACCCATATGTTCTGTACAGAATGGGTAAGAAAGGGAATATGAGACTCAGCTCTCCTAAATCCTACAAAAATCCCATTGCCTATTTTGCATCTCAAATCCTTGTTTCCAAAAACTAGAGCGCCAGATCAGACACATTTGAAACTGGTGGAGTGAGCACCCAAATCTAAATCTAAATTCCATCCTTTGAGCATGAATAAAGAGGAAGAAGGTTTGCAGGCTAGCTGTCAATAAATACTTCTCTGCTTCCACAAAATGCTAGGTTTTTTCCAATTTTTTTCTTTTATGCTCACCAGCCGCGCTCCTTAGAGGCTCAGTGGATTTAGATGCACAAGTCCAGCACATTCTTTCAAACTGCACTCCTGAGCTTGTATTTATTTGATTGGAAAGAGCTAAAGATCAGTCGGTATGAAATCAGAGCACATGTTCATGAAACACCATTTAGACAATAACGGTGGTGGAGACAGAAAATCAGCTTACTGAACTTCTTTTAAAAAAAAATAGACATATATATATGTACATCAGGTCTCAGATCTAATTTCTGTATTATTTTTTTAATAGATGAAGGCTTACATTACAAGTGTTACATGTCTCTGATCCAATTGCAGCAATTACCGATTTGTGTATCTGGAAAGCAAAATTAATTCCAACATTATCAAACAAAGGAACTTTCTGTCCATGCACTCAGGCACATGACAAGCACTCTATTTGATGCTTTTAATGTACAACACAAATGACCAAAAAATGGCCTGTATTATGCTACTTGTGCAGGGGGAAGAGATGTGTTCCATTAGTGATCTGCAGACTTCACAGGGACTAATTGTACTACGTTAGACTTTTATCTTTAGCTTTCATGTCAGACGCTTGTTTGAATTAAACACGAAACACATGAAAAAAGGAAATGCATTACAAAATCTACTGGGTATACATTTTAAAATACTGCCAAATGTCTATTTACATGAAAAGACAAGAAGGTTTCTGAAAGGTCTGTTGAAGTCTGGCTAGTCAACAGCAGCACCGGCTATTTAATTGCCTGAAATTCATGGCAGACTAAAAAGATTACTAAAGCAATCATCAACGTCTTTGTAGCACCCCTAAAATGCTCAATTGGTGCTCTTGGTCCCCAAAAAAGAACCCCAAAATCCAAATCTGAGGGGTTTTTTTTTCTCTTTTGCTGGAAATAACCAATAAAATTTTCAGTTGAAGCTTGCGTTTCACCTCATGCCTGCCCCTCTGAGCTCCAGCGGTGAGCAATCTCCCAGCTTTAAGGAAATTAGCTGCAGTACAGATGTACAGGCAGAAGGGAGCAAGATGGAACAATTTCAGAATTACAGGAGACTAACACAGACAAGTTGCCAGGTTGTTGATTTTTTGTAGCTCAAACAGTCATAAACCATGGTCCATAGGCAACAGTAATTGGTGTACAGCTGGTCCACTGAACCTTATTAAATTAAAACATTAAAAACCTTCAGATTCATGGGGCTTTTCAGAATATCCACCAGAAAGTTCGTGAGTTCACAGCAATCGCCTGGTACTGAAGATTGGGAATTAGTGGTTAGGTCTACACTGCATCAGTTTGTGGTTACTATTGGGTGTTCAGGAGGCTCAACTAAGTCTGATTTCAAGTCCAAATTTTTACAAATCTTTGATGAAGCAAGACCTAAACTTTTAGTAAGACCTTTTTACATCAATGGAAACATTGCATGGCTACCAGAGTTACAGAGTGTGTTAGCAGAATTAAAAAAACCCCTACCCAACAACAACAAAGATCCAACATGAAAAATCCCAATACAATTTTCCCCAGGCTCCCCACCACCAAACATTTCCTGGGAGGTCCTTATAAACACATTTGAGCAATTTCCCCAAAGGCTTGTAAAACTGCCGACATACATCCTGCTACGGCTCAGAGTGCTAAGACCTATTCAAACAGTTTCATGAGCAAAAAAGAGCTAATCTGGATAGAGGGATCCTATTTGCAGTTCCAAGCCACCAAAATTATTTTACTAAGGCCTTCATTTAAAGTGATGGATGAGAAGTAGCGATTCTCTGTTCCAATTATCCAAAAGAGATTGGGAATGGCAGCTTAATACTAAGATAATGTATCCAATATGCAACCCACTCTATTTTCTCTCCCCATTGAAAATAAAAAGGCTAAGACACACACATGCATAGAGGCAAACATTCCCTCCCACGGACTCAGGTCCTCACACCTGTCATGGGTAAAAGCAACTTCAATTTAATGAGGGAATTCCTTTTAAAGCGGTTAGCTATGCCTTGCTCTAACAAGTAATGACTGGTGGCCCTGGTTGGGTTTTTAGCCTGAACGTGTCTAGTGCTCTAAAAAGCTCAGTGGTCTCTGCACCAAAGAGTTTATGGTCTAATTTATAGTTCACGCTGCTAAGTATTACGTGAAACAGGTATTATTTGTGTGTGCAAGGCACGCGTGCAAAATGTGAACCAAAAAGGGATAGATCTTCATCAGGGGTAAATTCCTACACCGTGCTGGACAGGATCCCAGGCGTATCTCTGAGTCTAGTCCATGGCCAAAGAAGCTCTTAAGGATATATGCAGAGCTTTTAAAGATGCAATGATGACAGCAGTATCTCCTTAGCACCAGCTGTTGGGCTCAGCTACTGAAATGAAACTGTTGTTTTAAGAGAGGGTTTGTACTGTAACGTATGAACAACCTAAGAGATATGGACAGGCCAGCACGCAGGAGGAACACAACAAGCTGTCCTGCAGTAAAACCTCATTCAACAACTTGCTCATGGGTGGAGAGAAGAACTCATCTACCTTACAGTTCCCATCACCAGGCAATTCTGCGATGACACAGCGATGTTTTTCTCTTTCCAAAGCTAATGTGGGAGCAGCGAGAAAGAGAAGAATATAGTTAACTCATAGGAAAAATGTTGCTACTCTGCATAAAAGGCAAAAGAAGTCTTAATTCCTTCTCGAGTGGAGAGAATAATTCAATACTGGCATCTTAAACATCATCCACCGACGAGCCACCAGCCAGTTTGAGCTCTGGAGCACTGAGGTACAGCCTTCAGGCTTAGCAGCAGGGCACAGTCTGCATCCAGTCACATTTTTCAGAGGATTTAAAGACACCTTGAGATTAATGACGTGGGCTTGGAGAAATTCATGAGTGCAGGGGGGCCCAGGTCCCAGACAGGCACAGCACAACAGCCATTACCCGGNTCCTTTGCCATCTCATCCACATTCGTGCCTCGGTCACCCTCCCAAATACAGTCAGCCAAATGCCCAAGCTCTGACAATGCGATGGTAGAAAACTCCATACTGGGAATGGGTCAACTGCTGCTGTCTCATTAACCCTTTCTAAGGCTCCCTGTCCACACTGGCTGCAGGTCTGAGGAGGCGAAAGGAGGAATGAGGTTATGGATGGAAAAGTGGCGGGGGAGAAAGATGGGATTGAAGAAGGTTGTGGATTGACTAAAGGTGGTATCTATTCCTTTANAAGGCAAAAGAAGTCTTAATTCCTTCTCGAGTGGAGAGAATAATTCAATACTGGCATCTTAAACATCATCCACCGACGAGCCACCAGCCAGTTTGAGCTCTGGAGCACTGAGGTACAGCCTTCAGGCTTAGCAGCAGGGCACAGTCTGCATCCAGTCACATTTTTCAGAGGATTTAAAGACACCTTGAGATTAATGACGTGGGCTTGGAGAAATTCATGAGTGCAGGGGGGCCCAGGTCCCAGACAGGCACAGCACAACAGCCATTACCCGGCCCTGATCCCGGCACCATGCACGGCCGAGCTTCTCGCCACCCAGTCTGCGAGCTGCTAAGAAGGCAGACGTATAAGCATGTCCAGCTTCTCCCCCCTCCCCGCCCCCACCATCACCCNGATGGAGAAGTGGCGGGGGAGAAAGATGGGATTGAAGAAGGTTGTGGATTGACTAAAGGTGGTATCTATTCCTTTATGGTGGCTGCACTGCCCAGGACAACCACCGCCCTCACACCATCACTCTCCAGTTAGGTGCTCAGCATTAGGTGGGAATGAATGCAGGACCATGGAATGATAAGAAAACTTCATAAATGGCACTTGGTATTCTGTCTTGGCAAATTTCACCAGCAGAGGCTCAGGTACTCACCCAGCTGCCTTCGTTTCTCAGCGAGAACATCAGGGAACGGAGCTGAGGTATCGAACCGAGGTCCCGGCTGCGACACTTGCTGCTCCAGGACACCAGGGACATCAGCGCACGACACTGGGTTCGAGCACAGAAGCCCCACTTTAGCCTGAGCAGAACCTCCTCCGCTAACAGGGTCGGCATGCACATTGACCCCACATCAGAGCAAAGCTACGAACGCAAAACCATCTCACGACGGAGGAAAACCCGCAACATCAGGAACAAGGCGGCAGCACGTACAGCAGAGAACATGCACTACGCAACGCAAGAGGGCTCTCAGAGATCCTGCAGGCATCCCATGGTAGAGGCAGATAAATCCAGCTCATCATAAGTGCTTTTTGTCAGAGGGCAAAAGGAAATATGGGTAATAATGGAATAAGTGCTTGTCAGACCAGAATCCCAAGGGCATACAAAGGATGTAACCCTTGTGTACTGGCAAAGCTACTCAAGAATGACCTAACGGCAGACTGCCTGAAAACTAAGCGTTTATCTTGAATGCAAATGCTGGCCATTGGTAGGTTCAGGAGTTCTTCGACATGCTATTTTTGTCCCAAATTTTCCATGGATTTCTTTTAATTATCCAAACAGGACTCTGAATTTCATTCTGGATCAAGGCCTAAAGCACTAAAGAGAGGAATACTTATAAAGTAAACGCTGCGTCACTTTAGGCTCTGATCCCAGCATTATATTACTTCTAGAAAAGTTCCCTTTTGTCGTACTGGATGCCGACATTTTACATTCAGGCCCTCTGAATTCAGTATTTCGATTGCAGTACACACCCCGTGGCAGGAAAGTGCATGTTCTCTGCCTACACAGCAGGCACATAAAAAAATAGAAAAAAGAGAAAGAAAACAGAACCGAGATAAGCCTGTGAGTGTTGAACAGTGCTGCATGATATTACTGATTTATTAACTTGGCTTGATCAATAAGGCTATCATCAAGGGCACATTTAGTTTGCACATAAATTTCACTTTCTAACAAGCACTTTTGTGTGCTCACTTTAGTTTCCATAATCTGATCTAGGTCTCAGGAAGCTTTCTTTAAGGGAGAACAGAGAATTCTTTTTCTAAAAAAAGGATCAAAGTATACACGGTCAACCCTCAAACAAAAGGACAGTCAGTACCGTAGAAACAGCATGCTTACCTTTCACAGCAAAAAGAAAAATAAGCCTATAGGTCCAGATCTATCACTGCCTTAAGTTCATCAACATCAATCGAGCTATTAAATTGTGGCTGAATTTGGCTCATTGCAATTTAAAAATTTCAACTTTCTTTGAGGGTCTTCTATCAGTAAGATGCTAATGTAATGCATAATTTAAACTCCACTGTCCTTTAACTCAGCGTTTGTAAATAACTAAAAAAGAACTAAAAATCCTTTTACATTTATAAAGCTGCCCCCCTTTTTCTATTACAAAACAACAAAGTCTTTTTAATCAAGAATTTATTTATTCTTTAAATCTGAAAGCAAAAGCCATATAAAAGACGAGGAGAAACTGATTTACAAGATAAAACAATTAGCTCTGGGATATGTACATTAAGACTAATAAATTTCACATCGTATTTTAAAGGAGTGGAGGAGGAATCCCAGATACATTAGACTTTAGTCAAATTCTATTGAAATGTTCAATTAAGAGCATCTTATGAAGGTAAGTTACGCAGTCACTAAAATTAAGATGTGAAAAACAGGATTAGAGCGCTGCATCTCTCAAAAAGGCTATACACTTTAATAATCCATCCCTTTTCCTACACACAAGATAACATCTAAAATCTGGCTGTTCCTGTAATTGGTCTGGTCTTGTTAAAAATTTGGGTTGTGCAGGAGAAACACGAATGAACTCCACAGTAAAAACTACTACAATAATATATCGCATTCCCTTTTAATCCAAAATCACATCTCTCAATGGTTCTTATTAAAATCTTTTTTTTTTTTTTTTCTTCCTGTGCAGACGGATGAAAATGCATTTTAAGACTCAAACAAGTCTGTGCAAAAACAGCTCGAACCCATCAGTCTCCCAGTTGGTTCTTAAAAGAAGCTAAACATTCACCAAGCTGTTCCGACCAGACGTGACTGGCAGATCCGTTCTGGGAATGAGGTCTCAAGATGCAACCCTGCTTCCATTCAGATCCTTAGCTTTAATAACACGAGGAGTTCAGTGCAGGATCAGGCAGTCGGACAGTCATTTAATCTGATTTACAACAGAGTCCTAATATGTGGGTTTTCTGGAAACACAGTCCCTGTTTTCTCCAATTTTTCCGCTCTGTGGGTTTTACATCAAAGCTTTCTTGCTCATTTTGTTTCCGTATCTCCACACTACTGGTAGGAAGCTGCCCAATTCTCTTGTTTCCCTTCGACAGAACTGATTCCTGGACTAGCATGAACGCTTCAGCTGCCTCCACCACCGTCCTTTTAAAAGATTTATGGCAAACATATCAGATACCAAGCAATAAATCTAGCAAATGGCTATTAGACTTACTTTGCTGTCCACAGCCACACAATTTAAAGTAGAACAGATAATGGCATAGTTGTGGGTAGTGTTAACTAGTAGGCTTGCCAAAAGTATGCCACATTGCCACCCATTTTTTCCGCACACTCATTTTTGGGGAGTGAATCAGACAATCCTTCAATATTACTCTGTCCGTGGCAACTTGGGGCGCTAAATAGTCCTTCATCATCCAAGGATAAATGGGTACCATTAAGATTAATTTCTACTTACATTTCCTTTAACAACAAACTGCTTTGTGTTCCTTTCCTTTTTATTCCTTTAAGATTAAGTTCTTCTAAGTTGTCCAGTCTGGGCCATTGGACTTATTAAGAAAAGGAAACCCAGCAAGGGTGGGGAGTTCAGCAAGAGACCTTCTGCTTTTGAAAATCCTCTGTTGTGTATCTTTTAAAGAAAATTTATGCTACTGAAAACTTAAACCTCCTACTCTCTTTGCTCCTGGGAAGTTAACACAAAGTAAACCACCTCTAAAAATAATCTCCCACTCAAGAAACTCCAGGGTGACACAGAGAGCGAGAGAGAGTGGGTTATTGTGAGCCCTAAATAGCACAGGTTGGTTCTGTAAGCCATGTAGGGAAAGGCAAGCTAAAATTAAATGACCTTTGGTAGGGCTACCTCACCTACAACAGCAAGTTCTGAGCTGATCTTCCTAATTCTCCTCCTCCACTGTTGCAGGCCATGGTCCATCAGAAGCTACTACTTCTGCTGGGGTGGGTGCAGGGCTGACAGTGCTCTCGTAGCCCCCAGGATGAACTGCCTGTGGGACCAGCCCCAGGTCTTTGCAGATAATACCCCTAAAGAGGCAGTGTGTCCCCTGCTGAACTGGCTGGGGCTTTCAGGAGAGACAAAGAGAGTTTTCGCTGTTCTTTATGCAGTCAACACCTCCTGAAGACACACAGAGCCTTGATTTGCCGTAATAAAGCTTCAATTAGAACACAAATCTATAAATATCTAATAGTGCAGATCAAAATGGCCAACTTTGGTCACAAGTATTGATCATAGTGAGAGAAGAGTCAAAACAGGACCAAATACCTACCTTAGGAAAAAATTAAAAATGGGATACTTTCCTTTCCACACAACAGGTAGAGATCAAAATAAGCTTTGCTGTAAATCCAAAATCTCCTTTTGCAGCCATAGCACATAGTTTTTGGAGTAACCATTAGTTTTAGACAAGCACTGACTGTACCCCAGACTATCCAGACCTTATGACAGCAAAGCACAGAGCCTTATTTTGTTTTTTATATTTATTGATAACTCTGTGCCAAATCCAAACATAGAACACAAGCCAAATCCTTGAGTAATTAAGCAAGTTGAATGATCACTCAAGATCCTCTACCCAAAACCTAGCCAACACCCCTGCCTCAGAAAGGGTCTCAGAGTTTGTGAGATTAAGATACTTCAAGAGGAGACATGAAGTTGGACTAGATGATCATTGTAGGTCCCTTTCAGCTGAACTGCCCCTATTCTGTTCTGTTCTGTTCTGTTCTATTCTATTCTATTCTATTCTATTCTATTCTATTCTATTCTATTCTATTCTATTCTATTCTATTTGAAATAGTAAACAAATATATATATATACACATTTCTCCCCCTCTGCTACTGAAATGGTGATGCTACTAAAATGTTCATCTCTGCTTCTTTCTAAAGGAAGTCCGAACTCAATGTACCAAGGAAGAAAAACAAGAGGTAAAAGCTAACAGACTAGCTGAGGATCTGCTTTTCTAATGCTGTGTTTGATTAATTATGTGATTTATTTTCAATGACTGGTTCAATCAATCCTGATCAAATTAACAAAGACAATGATCAAAAATACCAGAGTAAAACACAATACAAATGATTTGGTTCCAGGGGATTCAATCAAATGAAACAGGATTAAATTAACCAGTGATCGGATTAAGCAGAAGTTGCTGTATAAAGTCAGAAATGTATCAGTACTTCAGGCCATTTGCTGTGCCTGTAGGTTGCCATTCCCAATTGTTCCTAGAGCTCTCAATGAAGGTAATGTGGAAATTATTATTTTCTTATTCTTATTTTTACTACTCGTAAGCTACTTTAGCTATTACTAATGCTCGTACTATTATTTTACAGTCCCCCAGTACCTGGGGCTCAGGCACGTTCTAAGGAAGAGCTACACCCCAAACAGCCCCCCTCGGCGGTCTGCACCTGAAGGAGTTTACAGTCTGTGTGCACGACACAGCGATCAAAAGGTGACAGAATATCAGGATACAATCAAAAATACAGAAAAACCCATTTAATTCTACAACGTTAGCAAAGCACAAAGATGAAACAAGCTACTGTTCAACAAGGAGTGTTAATGAAAAGTTGCCAGTGATACAGCTGGAAATGTAGTTCTTACCTAAAAATCAAAGTAAATACAAGTATCACAGGAAAAGTACTTCCATTTGCTGTGTAATGACCTAAACCTTCAGCAGCCAACAAGGCTCCTGCAGCACTCAACAGAGATGTACCTTCAAATGCCTTCGGCTCACCCTGGTTCGGCTGGACCCATTAGTAACCAGCTGCAAAGAGACTCTTTGTGTCCAAAGCTGGGCAAAAGAAAGGCTGGGGACCTAAGAGGCCAGCTCATTTGGAAGCAAATAAGAAAAAGTAAATGCCGAGAGTTAACAGAGTGAAACGAAACTCAATTCCTGCCCTTTTTTTTTTCCACTAAGAGAATCATTTAAAATATAAACTTGAAGGATGAGGATAAGTATTCCCCAAGGACTTTTAATAATGCTGCTTTAGGATGTTGGCAGGCAGTGCTGCTTGTGAATCCTGGCCCCACATGCTACACTGGACTGCTGGGTTTGGCACTCGTGTGGCAGCGGTTCTCAGTAACACAGGGCAGCAGAAAGCTACAGCCACCAATCACACTGTGCGCACTAGCGGCATTCTCAGCTTTCCAAAAAAGAAAAAAAGTGCCCATAATCCAAACAAAGGCCAAAGCCCACGTGAACAGGTCAGATCCAAACCAGTTCTCCCACCCTTGTGTCTCCAACAGAAGCACTCAGGAGTCAGTCAGGCTCCCTCCCTAACACTCGGTACAGTAGCACTTCAAATTCTAGCTATGCATTGCCCAGTAACTGTAAGCAGACACCATGTCCACCCTGTGAACAGGCATCGGTCACCTGGCAGGATTTAGTCACTTGTGATCTCCCCAGGACTTTCCATGCACGCAGGGAACAGACCAAGCTAAGTATTTTGGCAATCAATAGCCGACCTCCGGTGTGGGGGTCTGTCTTTGTCCCATACGAAACCGCTGGAGGCATCAGACTAACTTCTGATGGTTGGCAAGCTCAAGGGTCACCCAGAGGATCTGGTCTGTATGGCTGTGGCCACGTGTCCCACCCTTGCAGCTCGCTGGTTGCACAACAGGTATTGGCAGTGAAGGACTCGCCTTGTGGAACTGGACATTTGATAAACTGCTTTACTTACTCAGCTTGAGAGAGTATTTTGAGAAACGTTCCTCTCTCAATTCCTACAACTTAAAGAATTTATATTTTTGCTTTCAGCTACCCTGGTGAGTATATTTTAAAGCACCAGCTCTTTCCACTCAGAAGACATTTGGCATCACGATTAAGAATGCATTATTTTTTCTCTTCTGTCCCCTTAAAGGGTATCCTATTTGTATGTGCAGGCTTTTTCTCATGCTCTGCCTCACTACATTTTTTTTCAGTCTCATTGCAATTTTTTTCATGAGTATTCTCAGTTTCATTTTCTTACTTTATTTTCCCGTGTCTCTATCTCTCTCCTCACCCCTTCTATCACACTCTCTCCTAAGTGAAATGAGAACCCAATTATACTCCTGTTAGAACTGAACTTTCAAATCCATCATGTGCTAGTGGGCTCAAAATTAGGCAAATAAATTCCCTCAACCCTACAAATTAAATTGAGTCTTTGCATATGTTCTTTTAAGAGCACAAAGATGTCAAGTATTCACCCAGCTGTCACAAAATATGATGAGCAGGCACTTTGTATTCATATAGATTCTCTAAATCGTTTGTCAGATTTAACAGAAATGCTAATGGATCCAAAAGTAAATTCTAATCTATCCTAAATATCTAGTTATTATTTGTATTACAGTAGGACTTGAAATTGTCAGATGAGGATCAGGGTACAATCTCAATGCATTTTGCACACAAAGACAAAAATCATTTGGATGATGTGCAGGTATTATTTTGCACTTTCTCGAATTCTACCTCATTATTTTAACCAACACCCTCCTTGTAGGTCTACTCAGCTTCATTTAAGAATAAAAGTACCATCAGCTTGTGAGCACCTGCTATTGGAACCCAGGTCTCACATTTGCTAAAGCCAGCGACTGTCTCCCGGGTGCAGATTTCGAAGGAAAAAAAAGCCATCATGAAGGTCAGACTTTGCTCATGCTTCATTTCAGTCCAAGCTCACGATGGAAGTGGGGCTGAGCAAGACCAGCCTCAGTGTCTGGATGGGAACTGGCACCGAGCTGCGGATGCCAGCAGGTTGGACAACACACAGGGCACCTGCAGCTTGTCTGTGGAGGTCCAGCATGTCCCAAATAGGTAGGATGTGCTGCCCTGGCACTGAACACCTGTACAATACTTCTCATGTGATCAATCCAACATGTCCAGGGAACTTGTGATGTGATGAACATATCCAGGACAGTTGTTCTCTACCTACTACCTTGCTTGTTTGTCTAAAAACCTATTAGGGCACCGCTTAAAGCAGGAGGGCAGCGGATCCTGGCTGTCAGTGATAATCCACTGCCAGAATCCATGCCGTTGGCAAGCTTGCTTCATGGATATTTACGATCAAAGAGCACATTTTCCAAGAATGTATTGTCAGCCCCATTGTCTTGGCTCAACTTCAACTCCATTAATTACATTTTTGCCTGCCTAATATTCCCCTGCTGCTTTGAGGAGATGCCGGAGCCCTCTCATCCAGTTCCATGGTGCTTCACGGCATCACAGCCACGTTCAACACCAAACCCAACACACTTTAGGAGCGGAAACAGCTTTCCCTTCTTGTACACAGCAGTTACTACCCAAACAGCTTCGTGATTTGCAAAGAGGTGAAAAGTGTAAGATATTGTTGTTGCTGTTATTTAAAAAATGATTTATCTGCCTCTGGAACTAGTCATCTTGATACATCTTTTAATTTCCTTCTCTTTCATGAGTGAATTTGTACATTTAGATTATTTACCAAAGGTTGAGCTAGGTAGGTCTCAGTTTCTATTTTTTTAATTTCACTGATAAAAGTAAAATATCTATAAAATGTGACCGTCTACAGCTTTTCAATACCCAGCTTCGGGGAGTTCAAGCCCTTTCAGATCTAGCTGAGAGAGCTAACTCCACAGGCAAACTAAAGTCTGCCTTTCTCAGTGGAATAAAACGCCTGTTTATAGCTGTGTAGGGCATAAAATGGGAGGTTTTAACTTGTGACATTTCCATGTCTGGAAAAGCTGTCACATGCCCAGCACAGCATCTTACCTCGAGCTGTAAGCCCAGGGGCGTTAGCAGCATTAGCCCAAGTGTAAGAGTACCAGAGGGAAAGAATGGTGATAACTAAAACACTTCAGAAAACACCAAAAATCTTTCTTATATTGAGAAAACAGAAGTTTCCCCAATGGGAAGGAGCTCCTATTTCCAGCTGTACGTGCTCGCAATCTTGCTTCTCAAAAAACTTCTCAATAGTGCTCAACTGATCAAGCCCTGCCCGTTGGAAATCCTGGCTTGTATTATTTTGGGAGAGATCTCGGAAAGCACAAAGTGAGAGAAAACACTGTTTTTTTCAATTTTTAATTTTTTTTCTGGTTTGTTTTTAAAGACCAAGCAGCTGTTGGAAGCTGCTCAGAGCCAGAAACTGGTCAAATAAATCCTGTAAACATGGTTTTGTGGGCAAAGGAAGATTTGCTAAATACAAGTCATCGTCAGCTGCCTTCGTCCGCATTCCCTGCACTCCTCCCACTTCCCAAAGGAGCCGTTTGGAGTGTTTAAACAACTGCAATTTTAAATAGACACCATTAACATATTTTGTTTTAAAATGTAAAAAGAATGCCAAACAAAACAAGCCCAGGAAAAAAAAGAAAAAAGAACCAGAAAAGTATGCATATAAGGCTAATAAAGTATGAGTGCATGATTGTGTTCTGGAGCATTTGCATGTGTCAGAGGGAGCAGAAAGGAGGGGAGCGGGAAGATGAGAAAATGGGAGATGAGACACAATGTGACAGCAAAAATGCACCATTTCGGGAAGAAAGAAGCAGGCAGGGAGAAGACTGTCTCACAGATAAGCAAAGACTCTGTATACAACATGAGGGGAATTTTTAAACGCTGAGCTTTTACCTACTAACATCAATAGGGTTATTATAACTAACTTGGTAAGATCCAGGGGCAGCAGCTAAACGATGTAATACAGGTACCTAATTTAGGTGTCATGCCTACTTCTCTCCATTGGCTCTGTGAGAAGCTGGAGTCTGGCAGCCCTGGATAACAAGTGGTCTAAATTACTCATCACTCTCTGGAAGGTAGGAGCCATTGTAAACTCTCTGACGATGCCCCCGTGTGCACTGCAGCAGAACCAGAGTGGAAAAGGGAAAAAAAAATAATAAAAAAATGACAAAGAACATCATCCGGCTATATTACAAGCAGAAGAAAGAAATTCAGGAACTCTATGAAGAGAATGATGACCTAAACCAAAGAAGATGGGATACTGGAAGTTAAATTATCTGTGCAGAAAATTTAATGTAAAAAGATTCAAAAGAAAATACAGTCTATGTATCTGCAGCCTGGCACATCTAAAAGGAAAAAAGCCAAAAAACTGCTCCCAAAAACCTAAACTAAACTAAAGAAAAGGGAGTGCGCAGGAAGGAGAGAGATTTTTTGTTTTGGAGTATCTAGTTCCTAATTTAATCTTAATCCATTCTGACATTTATCCTCATGGATAATTCAGTATACAAATTTAGGACAGAAAAAGAATCCATAAAAATAATAAAATAAGAGCTGAGTGCAAGGGCAGTATCAGTAAAAATTGCCCTTGGGTAAAAATAGTTCCTGCTGCTTTGTGTCCCGCTCAGCTTCAGGCGATGTACCAAGATCCCAGGAACTACTTTTTTTTTTCCCTTGTGCAATCATTTGTGGCTCTCATCCAGCCTCTGATTATGATAATTGTATTTGATGGAATTTGTATGTACTCTCCTTCACTCTCGCCTCATCTGAACATACACAAGATGCATTTTTAATTTTTAAATCTTCAAAAATAAATAAATAACATAACTTTCTCCCCAAGGTTGTGTAAAAGTCAACCTTATTACTGGTTCTAAACAGCAAATATACAGCCTTTATTACAAGCAAAACAAATAACCCTTTCTATATTAATATGTTGCAACAAAGCTTTTAGTTAGTGTGAGAGGAATGTCATAATGTGGGAGGCTGCATAACACAGTCAGATCATGTCACCTAGACACAATTTGGTTTGCATGAAATTAAATCCACCATCATAGGAAGCGCAACTTTAATGAAAAGGTACAGTCAAGTTGGTTGGATCAAGAGTCTACATCATTCTGAGACAGACGCTCTAAATGAGGGGTGGTAAGCTCTTGTAAAACCATTCCCAAGGGTTCGCAATAAAACCCAGGACTTAAATTCTTGAGTAAATGCCTTTTTTTTCCCCACTTTTTCCCTTTTAAAAGTGTTCTTGATGAAGTAACTAGACATCAAAACCCACCTGATTTTGGTGAGACAAAACCAGATGACCTCTATGGCCTCAATCCAGGTTCCTCAACTGCCTCTGAGGTCCCCGAATGCAGCGGTGACTGGGTTATTTCATACTTCATGGAGATCCTCTGAACCTCTAAATTATTCTTTAATTCTACTAACTGGCAGCTAAAGAGAAATGTAATTGCAAGTGTAAAGGACTTGCTTCCCCTCCTAAATGAAAACAAGACTGGCTTTTCATCCTCTGTTCAAGTGAATTTTAGTGAAAACCACCCATGGGGCAGCCCTGTGTACTGCAGTTCTGATCTTCCACAGCTAGAGCCTCCTGTCGCTCCTGTCCCTCCCCAGGGATGGTCACCTCCAGATCACCTGTGCGAGGGACTATCCACGGTGAATGCCACAACTGGCAATGCCTCCTACAGACATGTCTTCAAAGGTATTCAGGAGTCTTACTAACACAGGTAGGCACCAGAGGGATTTCCAAAGGTGCTGAGGAACAGGGCACTTGATTTCTGCTGAAGTCCAGAGACATGAAGTTAGGATGCTCAGACCTGCAAGCCTGAAAATACAGTCATCCAAAGGCTTTTGAAAGTTGGACTTCAGGGGCCTCAGTCCCCTCCAAAAATGGGACAGGGGCACAACTGGAAGCATGAGCTGCTACCTGCATTGGAGAGTTTCGTCAGAAATGAGGCAGGGGATTAAGGCTGGACACCCAACATCCCTGGCGTGGGGCTTGGGGTCCAAAGACACAGGCTTTACCCACCTTGCAGAGATGCTATGCATTGTACAAGCCCATGCAGCAGCAGCGGGACCAGGCTCGGACTGGTCCCTCCCATCTGAAATGAAACAGAACTCCTCCAAATGCGTAAGGGCAGGTTGAAGCAGCTGAGGAAGGTGTACAGCACATACAAGGGAGAAGACCATTGTCCATTTGTGTAAGGGGCAGAAAGCCCCTTCTTTGGTCACACAGGTCCTGTCTCGATGTGCAACAGACTCCCTTTTGAAAGGTGAGAGTTTCTTAGCAAAGAGCTGAAGAGGACAAGCAGACCAGGCCATGGCCACGTGCCATTACAGCCGGAGGGGGCTTGGGCACGTTCCCTTTCCCCTCCTAGCTCCAACATGTATGTACACACTCACGTTTTGGTGGTGACATCTGAAGGAAGCAATGGAGAGCCCTTACCCTGCACTCACTTGTCTGACAGCCTTCTCCAAACAACGTTTTGATTTTTTTTTTTTCCCCCAGGCATTCAAACTGCCCATGCAGATTATTGGTGGAAATATTGATTTGGAGGCTGGGTCCCCTTCCACCCACTCTTTTGGACCCTGATAGGAGCAGTCAGCCCTTCTGAGATGGGCTCTTTAAGCCGTTTGCTGGGAGTGAGAGCTCTCTGCATGCGAGTGTAGATGAGAAGATGCTGCCTGCCGTGTGACTCTATCTGCCAGGGAACTGGCTCTTTTCCTCGACTTCTTCATTCTCCACCCTTGTGCAATGAACTGCCTGCCAAGCGCTCCTCTTTCAAGAGTGGCCAGACGTCACCGATAAAATGTATATTATTTATTTGGAAATCATTCTAAAAATAACTCTATTTAAAAAAAGAAAAAAGATTCTCCAAAGCTCTTGGCATCCCTGACATACTCTTAAAACACAATACCACAGGAGTTACAAAACATAAATCATCTGTAATAACCGAAACACTTCTCTCCACCTCGTGTCTACTACTATCTAAATTCTTTGTGATTCTTCAGGCACAGTTGTTATATACATGCAAATTTTAATTAAGGGAAAACTTGGCTGAATACTAGATAAAATTATTTGTTGTATAGTATATTTGAAAAGCAATGCATCATTCTAATAGATTATTCAATGGATATTTGCAACGTTCTATAGGAGCGTTTAGGTAATGCAAAAAAAGATTAATTGAATAATTTATTTGATGGGCAACGGCATTATTCATCAAATACATTATTCAACCAGTACTAATTAAAAGAAGAGAAGCAATTGCTTTCAAGTACAACTCATTCAGATCTCCGTTTTGGCTCCATTAAGAAAACAGACCTTGCAGGGGAATGTCTCAATACAAGTGTATATGGTTCAGGTATTCTTCATGCTAAAGGAGCTATACCTTGCGTCAGTGTCCTTGACCAAAGATACCTGCATGACTGCAGTAGGATTTACACCTCTTAATGAATTGCCTCCTGCACTGGGAGCATCCCAGTTTGAGCATCCTCAACCACGGAGGGATTTTAGCACACGGAATACATTTAATGAGTATATCTAATTTGTAACCTGCAGGTTGGATCCAACTCTCTAACTGCTCCAACAACACTCCTCCTGGGAGCATCCAGATAGGAGACTCTGGCATCTTCTTTGCTACTTGGTTTCCCAAGTGTTTTTCAAACCCTCTTTCATCCTGTGACTAACACCGGTCATGACCTGATAAAGGTGTAACTGTTTCCTCACCCAGCCTGGTGACACACCATCCCTACGTCCCACTGTGTTGGGGGACCACGTGTGCCAGCCAAAGAACACCAGAAGCACTACTTCCACAAGCTGTCATGCCATCAGACATGTCCCCAGCAGAGACGACTCAGCTCTGCCCTGTGAACTGGACAGCACTGGGACAAGCCAGTGAAACCACCCGTGCTTCAGACACATCAGCTTCTACTGCCACATTAGCATCAAACATTTTAACATTTTTTGTTTAGCAAGGAATAAGGAAGAACATTAGGCTTTAAGAGCAAAAGGCTGACAACAGATGAGTCCAATCCATTGAGGGAAAAGGCAAAGACCGTGTCTTAAGTACCAAGTAACAACTTCGTAGCAGCACAGAAGAGCGGAGAAATGCTCATTATCAGACAGTGTCATACAGCTCACCCTGGCACCCTCCCCACATACAGGAAAACCACCAGCGGAATAAAATCAGCTTCAGGATGGTGGCAGAAGGCACATTTAACACAGCCTGCACATGACAAAGAATAAATATCATGCTAGGGCTTTATAGACATCATAAACCCTCGCTAAGTTCCCGTCAAATATACCGTGGAGAAGGCAGCCATAATGGTTGGCAAATAAAGATCCTCTTAAAGTTTAGTAAGCTTTTAAAAATATTTTACTATTTAACCCAAACTGTCTCCCCTATTTTGAGGGGGTTCTATAATTTTCAGGGAATAAAGTTCAAAACAATAAAAGAAGAATTTGGGTGCCACTGATTAAGTATTAACTGAAACTATTTTCCTAGTTTAATTTACATTGCTATTTTAGGCAGTTTTTCTTTTAATGATTCAAGACACATTTCCCCTCTAATCCCCTACTCCCGTTTGGAAGGAAACAGATGAATGTGATGAAATGCAATGCAGATGATAAATTCATGCCACTCGAAAAGTGGCAAATGACATTTACTGGTCTCTCAGTTCCCATTTCATGATTGATATAGAACTATAAACAAGAAAATAAGTACTGTTAAAAATCTTTCTATACAGTGGCAAGTAGGGTTTTAATGGTGGTTTGCCTGTGCTTATTAACAAGCCGTGGCAGTTGCTGCACACTGATCAGTAACTGCGTAAGAGCTCAGCCTGCTGTAGAAGTCCTGAGTCTATGTACTTTCAATTTTAGAGCATAACCATCATACGCTCCACAAACCAATGAAATTTCTAATAATACAAACCAATGATGTGTTAAATTGAGACACTTCTAGCTTGAATGCCAAAAACTTCACTATGATTTAAAGGATCTGTGCTTACCTTTCTCTATCAATTTACTGTTAATTTGCTACTATTGGAGCAATTTACAGAAAGAAAAAAAAAAAGGTAATATTTTATTTAATTTCTAATACCAATCCTGGTCATTTCAAATATACACTCAAACCCCATTTATTGTACAAAAAGCAATATAGTAATTCAAGAGGAGTAAGAGATGGCATGAGAAGTGTTGAAGGGAAGCAGGTAAAAAGAAATCACTCTGCTAAACATTTAGAAATAGGCAGCAGCGCTCACCACTCCCCTTAGAAGAGGCAGGGGCATTAACAACATTTCAGGTGATAAATGTTTGCCTATTTTAACTGTACCAAGCATTACATATTTTGTTTATTATTTATGACATGGTTTTGCTGCTGTGCTACAGCATAGTGTAGCTTTACATACAATCTGTAGCAAACAACATGAGAATGACCTGAAAATGCGTTGGTATTTTTTTAAAAATGTGCCTACCACCTTATTTCACCCCAAGTGCTCAAGATGACACCCAACCGTTTATTTATAACTCTGCACTTGATGCCCAAACTGGACATACAGCAAGTTTTTTTCCCCTCGGTATCCTGGTCCCGCTTTCTGCTCAGATATGAAGACGAATTGCAATGACCTTGCATGAATCACACTGATGTCACGCGATGGAGTCCGTGGAATAATTATGGAAGCACTTTTCGATCTCTGTCTCCTGGGACTCTCTGACTGTGCCTTAAAATCTTTGCCACATCTTTCCACTCTCCCACAGGCAACAGGGGCAAATACAAAGTCACAACTTGAAAGAGAGTGGAAACAGGTCAGGGTGAACTCGGGCACCCGTAATAAAGAACATTAAAAATGGGCTTTGCAATTACACTATTGCTTAGCCTGGTTAGATGTGGCCTTCAGCAAATTGGGATACACTGAAACCACTACAGTTCTTCTTGCAGCAGGTATACAGCTAAGCAATTTGGGAAATTTCAAGCTTTGCCACTAGACAACAGCAGAGCATAGCTCAGGTCAAACTGATCCCTGGTAGAAGCTCAGTGAAACGCAGCAGCTCTATCAAGTATAGATCTGCTCCTCAGAGTTCAGGCACAAGGTCAGAAATTGATAAGTTAATTGTCCAACATCAGGACCTGCAGCAAAAGCAGTTGCTACAATTAAATGTTAACTTTATATATCCAAGGGAAAGCAGGAAAGATACCTTGCCCATCAGTATCTTCCTCTGACCTTCCGTTGGCTGGATAACATAGCGCTCAGACTCCCTTGTTCTGTGCCAACAACTCCCTTGTTCCGTTTCCAAATGGTGAAAAGTCTAACTGAACAAAGATCTCAGATCTCAGTTGTGAGTAGAAGGTACTTAAGCACTCAGTTTGCCTTATGGACATTGTATTTAACAACCTGCCCTGGAATGCTGTTTGCTCCATCTGTCCTTGGTTGAGCACCCATCCTCTGCGCTGCTGGAAACCCCATTAAAACAGGACAGTTTACTGCAAGAAGGTGTCTGCAGGCAGTGTGGCCCCAGACGCAGAAGGAGCAGGAGAGACTTTGAAACAGCACCCTCATTGTCAGAAAGTCAGTGTTCAGAGCATTACATTGAAATAATGAGCTGGACACTGGATCTGTTTTTAAATAATTTCTGTCCTGTGGTTTATAAAATCACAGCATAATTTAAGTAGGAAGGGCCATCCATAGCCATCTGGCCCAAACTCCTCCTCAAAGTAGGGCCAACTTCAAAACTAGATCAGGTTCCTTGTGGGTTTGCCCAGTGGAGTCTGGAGAATCTCCAAGAATGGAGATGCTACACCTTCTCTAGGCAACCTGCTCCACAGGTTACAGGTTGACATCTGACCACCTCATTTTGTTCTTAGTATCAGATTGGAATTTCCCTTGGTGTAACTTATGTCTGTTGCTTCTTCTCTTTCCTCTTTGCCCCTTTGAGAAAAGTCTGGCTCTGCCTGTTCTTTACCCTCCCACGGGTAGCTCTACACAGCTGAACAAAACCCATCTCTTTGAGCTTCTCCTCCTATGCCATGTGCTCTGCCTCCCTAAACAATTTAGTGGCCTTTCACTGGATTCTCTCTGGTATGTCCATATGGTTCTTGTACTGGAGTACCCAAAACTAGACATGTGAATACTGAACAGAGAAGAAGCACTGCTTTGCTGGATCTGCTGGCTACACTCCTGCTAACAAATACAGCCAGTATGGACTCCATTTCCAGAGGAGCATTTGACATTCAATTTGTCTGCAGGTCCCTTTCCCCGAGGAACTCCCAGGAACCAGTCACCAGCTCCATGCTGCAATCACAACCCTTCAAGACTAGTAGTCCAGTCAATGTTCCACCCACCTTCCAGCATACCTATCCAAAATAAATCTGCAATTTGGAAACAGAGCTCCAATTTGCAATACAAAGGTACTACAGGAGGCTGTCAAAAGCCTTGTTCAGGTCAAAGCGAGTGACTCCCACTGCCCTCTCCTTGTCTGGTCCCATGGACTTGTATCTGTCTGGGTAACTGAGTGGATCCTAGATCAATCTTATTCTACCATGGGTAGTACATCAGTCCCCTCTAGTCTGCCACTAGGAAGGAAGCCAGAGAGACTGAAGAGCAGATCATCCTTGAATGATCATGCTGTACTACCCATGCTCCAAGAGTATGCCCCTCTGTGAGAGTTTCTTGGGGAAAATTTAAGATCAGGTTGGGCCTGATGAGCTCGCTGCTTTATAAGGACATAGCACCTGTCTATAGAGATAAAAAATATTGGTGTTTGTATCTATCTAAAGAAAGGCACTACCATCTGCTCTCTGCTGAAGGGAAATAAGTACTGTGGAATACACAGAAACTGAATTATTTCAGTGAATCACTTGAGGATAAAGTAAGTTGGTGAACGCTCTTTGTCACTTGTTGATGTCTATGCCGTGGGTAATGAGGGCCCTGAGGCACAAAGATCCCATATGCTTTTCATCAATACTGTGCTGTTCCTTTGACAACAGTTAGGTCCTTATTCTACAGGACACTTGGGGAAAGCAGGCTCAGGACTGAGTGGACGCAGTGGGGGAAACCCGAGCAGGAAAAATGATGTAACAGGCTCTTATATCTGAGGTAATTCATGGCTGAAAAATTCACAGAGAAGTTGCATTTTAGGCACACTTGTCTGATGTTTCATGAGTTTTAGATGTTCCACCATTTCACTGCCCCACTCCTTTCAAGAGGAGACACAGTTCGGTTCTCTGTGCCGGTTGTGTACTTACACACACACGTGTCTCTTTATAGACATAAACGAACCTCGATAAAACTACCCTTTTCTACAGCACACATTCTTTCTTTCTCAATGACAAACTTGCAACTACCAAAGCATCCATTTCTGACCAGCTTCTCATCGTTTAACACAACGGTTGTGTTGTCTGTATTGCGTTTGCCAACTGTCAAATCTTCTCTGAAAATGTAATGAAAGAGAGAAGCCGCCAAACATGGTTACCTGCTGAAAAATCTTACTGTATCTACTGTTTTCTCATTTGTCTTTTTTTTTAATTTAACACTGACAAATAACAGACTTCTTGCAGACAGGGAGGTGATGTCGATTACCTGCTGTAACCCATCATGCAACAGGTTTAACTTCATGGCCCAACTCCAGCCAAACGCTGAGATTTTTCACAAGCTTCAGCTTTTCAGATATCAATGCTTTTGTTTTGGCTCACATTACTACAGATGAAAGCTTTGTCACAGACGTCTAAACTCCTAGATGGTTTTAGTTCTCTTATAAACTACAAAATTTACCTCTACAAAAGCTTCTCTATTATAAAAATAATAGCGATGAAAATGCTGAGAAACAAACTGGTGGTTGCAATAAGATTCAACATTTCTTTCAATTTTTTGAAAACTTGAAACTTCTTTTCATTCCCAAGGAACTTTTCATCCATCACATACCCCCAAAATTTCAAAGTGACTTTGAAATAAGATCAGTCATACATATATAAAAAAAATAATCTTAACATTCTTTGAAAGAGGAAACAAAAGTCCTTATTTCCAATGCCTTTTTGTGCATTATCTTTTTCTTACCCCCTCTAAAGAAAGCTGCTGAGGAACGTCAGTGTCCTTCTCAGCAGTGATGCTGGTGATATAGAAAGAGAAACAAAACATTCAGCACTTAGCAGAAATACCCTGATATTTCTTTGAATGCCTTTCACACTTATTCCTTCAAACATATTTCCCCCCCCTTACTGTTTGAAAGAGAAAGCTGCTCTATGGCAGGTCTTGCTCCCTGCATCCAACTATCCAGTTGCCCTGACATCCCTCTGTCCATCCCACTTATGTAAGTGGCTGTGAAAATGAGAGTGGGGAGACTTGCATGCATGTGAGGGTGCCGGTTCCCTGTTCTAACTTGTTTGAAAAAGGTGCCAAGGGACATACTCTCTGATTTAACCATTTTGGGAGTCCTCCCTCCGTGCTGAATTGAGGCTGCCCCTGGAGACATGGACTTTGAGACCTGGGTGCGGGGGGAAGCTCAGGCTCAGAGCAGGGAGCCAGGGGTGATGTGGTACTCAAGGGGCTTCACTGTGGTCTGTTTGGTGATGCTGAACCTTCCTAGAACCCATCATTCTCCCATCCTTGGCCAACCTGATTGGGAACTGTACCAGAAAATGACCTTTGAAATAACTAGTCCTTATTAAAAATGTCTGGTCTAAAAGATCACAGAGAAAGCTAACACCAGCTCTGAACTACTGAGGTACATTAATTGGTTTTGATCTTAATAACCGTAACCAGAAACTACCGTCTGATCCACTTCCTCCTTTTGCTGCACTGTCCTCTTCTCCATCACCACTTTTGTCTCTCTAGATGCTCTCCTCTCCCCTTAACTTGATAAGCTCCTGAGCTCTGCTTCTTCCCTATCTTTAATATCAGTATCCATTGATTGCCCATATTGTCAATATATCTAAAGAAAATATTGGAAGAATATATTCAAATCTATGTTTTGGACACTTGAGTGTTTTCCCTCTGCTCATTGTCTTGCTTTGCCCCTCACAAACATCAGTTATCTCCCTGTGCATAAATCACGTTCACCACTTCCACTGCAAACTTCCCTGCATCACAACAGCACCAAGCTCCATCTTCAGCTTCATGGCATCATCTGGGGACTCCACGTCATTGTGCTGTCCAGAAGTAGGATGCATTACAAGATTAAGATCAGTAGCACAGTTCATCCATACCAAACATCCCTTGGATGGCAGTTACTGCTCCTGTACTCATCACAGAACCATTTACCCGTGGTGGACCTCACCTGGATGACCACCACCAAACCGCTGTCCCTTTGACGCCATGGAAATTAACGCTTTATTTGTAACAGTAAACCAAGCAGTGCCGACTTCTGGACCCCAATTGAACCAGTTCACTGACACTACTTAACTGGATGGTACACATGCAGCCCACGCTTACTAAAGGAGAACCATTGCAATGGGGCAGCTTTCGTCTCTACACCCAGTTTTAACCACGACACCGAATTTTTTACCACAGGTACTCAGTTGCAGCATCACTAGTATTTTCCAGAAAGTTAGCTCTCAGAGCGTTAGCTGCTGTTCAACTCTAAAAATGCTCTAAATATTATCTGTATTTGTAGAACTTCAGCTTCATTTATGGACTCTGAATAGACACTGTGTACACTTACAGCTGTCTGAAGTGACAAAAAATAGGATTTCAAAACGAAACTATCCACGGATTCTCATGAGAGCCCTAACAAGGGAAAAGGCTGTAGCACCCTAACAAGGGAAAAGGCACATCTGAAGTCAGGCACAACACAGAAACAGAGACACAACAGAAATACCTTGCGAGCACATGGACCGTTCAGACTGTCCAGAACAACCACAGCACCGGAGAAGCTAGAAGAGTTTTATTGTAAGCAGCTAAAGACTCATTGCGCTGAGCTTGACAATGTCTTCCTAAGCCGAGACGAGAGGAGGACAGCTCGTTCATGCAATGAGCAAACTAAAGACTAATTCAACGCCCCAAATTCTTCCCCATAGCCACTTCAATGACTTCAAGGGAGCTATTTTGCCAAAGGTATTATGAGAATATTTTTATTTCAATAAAACGGCTACCTTGCCAGAATTAACGCCGACAGATGTTTTAGCAATTACAAAATCACTTAACTAATTATCTCAAATACCTTTTTGGCCATCTCCGCTATGATAAACACCTCAAACTAAATTATACTGAGTAAACTGCAGTGGGATTGTACAAAACCTTGGCTTTGGGAAAGACAGGATAGAAGTTAGTGCCTGGCACTTAATGTCATCAGCATTATAATGATTCAGCTAGAGTGTATATAATTTTGTTGCTGACCTTACATTATTATATAATTAAGGTAATTTAAGTAATTACTTGCTAAAAAGACTAATTTTGTTCATCAACATAAAGACTCTCAAAGCACTGCAATATGAGGGAATTAGATTCCAATACAGCAATTTGGGGAGAATTAGAACCTCCAGTGAATAAAGTAAAACAGGAGTAAGCAGTAAAACAGAAGAAAGGACAGTAAAAGTTCATGAAACCTGGTTACTGCTCTCTGTTCTGTCACAGACATCCCCTGAAACTCCCCAGGTCTCTATACACTAACACTTTCCTGTCTCACACAAAATATTCACCGTGAGACTTCTAACTGTAAACTTAAATTTAATAAGTAAAGAAGCTAAAACTTTTTCCCAAGCCAAACAAGCAAAAATTTTTCCTTAGAGATGTCTGTAATCAGAGTGACTCTTCTGAAGACAATTTTGTCTCTCCTCTTCAAAATAAGATTATCCTGGAAGATCCTAACAAATTAACTCTTTAATTGAGTACACCAAGTATGCAGCAACCTCAGTTATTTTATAGCATAAGCTCATCCATAAAAATAGGCCATCTCACTCCTCCACAATAATGTAATTTCAAACCGCAGAGTTTTTCCTCTGGAGACACGTCTTATTAGAAATGATCGTATTAAACACTGGTATCTTTTGCAAACATACCAAGAGTTTGAAGGAAAACTTTGATGTGTAAAAAAGAGTGCTACACTCGAGAAACTTCAAGAAAAGTTTTTTGGATTACTGTCATTTAATTATTTTAGAGGTGACAACCTGCTTGTTTATCTGTGTTCAGGCACTGTTAAACTTCTTGTCTTTCAACTTTGTAAAAAAAAAGTAAAAAAGCTATAATATAATATAGTTTATCCAGCTTTAAACCTGCTGATGCCATTTTGAACTGGGTGATGACATGTACCTGCTTTTAGACAGGAGGAAGATTCTGTTACAAGTAATCAATATTTTGTTTGTTTAATAACTAAGCAACTGCTTGAGTATATAACCGAAGAGTTAATTACTTGGCAAGCCTACGAAACATGCTAATTAAAATTTTAAGTTACAAGAAGCTTACAGAAGAATTTAAAGGAAGCCACACTCGAAGAGACTATTTTGGTACTTCAAGCAAGTGTCCCACATTAATAATATAAACTTTCAAAGTACTTTATCTATAAAGCCAGCAAACTTTGATATATACAACCTGTACTTTTAATGCAACTGAAAGAACCTTCAAGCACTCTCAGGAATGTCAAGCTTATGAATTTACGGGTCCACAATGGTATTGCGAAGAATACAGGTTTTCAAAATAAAATTTCAAAGGCATTAGAGAACCTGATGCATTAAGAATGGAAAAGTACTGCCCAATTCAAAAACATCCCTACAAGCAGAGAAACAGCACTCACCAGATACATACATGTGAGAGACAAAGCCAAAGGAGGATCCCCAAAGAATCCAGCAGCATTATGGAAACAAGCTGTTGCCCAGACACAAACATAAAGGGATGAGAGAAAACACCTCAACTGCACTTGCAGAGATCTACTTGTTACTGATGTTGCTTTTATTTGAATATTGAAATGTTACTGTAACTTGAGTTTCATTAAAAGCTCATTGCATTAAACCCCAAACAGTCAGATAACATAAGCCGGCTAAGGTAAGGCAGAGTCTGTGAGGGTTTTAACCTGAATTTAAGACGCTTAATTTTCATTGAACTTTCTGTCTCAAATTATTCTTTAAACAAACTGGAGGTTAAATGACATTGAGATTTTAAGTGAACATTTTCAGAGCTGCTTCATCAAGTAATTGAATTAAAGCTTTCCTCCAGTTATAAAGCTTCCTGGGATTTACTTTTGTCTTCCTGCAAACATTTTTAGTTTTGCTAGGTCAAAAAAAAGACTCACCTTTCTAAATAGACTTGTCAGTAGAACTAGCTGGATTATCTATGATAATTATCTGTGCTGCATCTTAGGATTTAATACCACTTGGCTCCATAATAAAAGCAGGTATGATTTGCATGGATGATGCAGTTTGCATCTTCCCCAGGGAATAAGGAACTAATATGGAGTTTTATTGCTTATTTTTGACACCATTTTTAATTTGAAGAAATAAAAAAAAAAAAAACAGATTTGTGATTAATAACTTCCATTTCCTTTGTTTGCTTACTTCTGTCAGCTTTTCCTCCAGGGCACGGTAAGAATCTTTACAGTATGACATTAACAGGACTGTCACATCCTCAAAATTGCATCGCATAAACAATTACAGGTAATGCAGTTCATGGTTTCCTCAGAGGCTTCCTCAAAGGCTACATTATTTGGTTCCTGACTCTAAAATATTTTCTCCTTCATATCTACCAACAATAAAAAGGATAAGAGGAGACTTCATCAAAGCTACCGTACAGTGGGAAAAAACCTTCTCATTCTTTAACGTAATGGAAAAAGACTAAAGGGATGCAGTCGCTGGGAGCTGTAGAAGGGTACATTCAGTTGAAAAATAAGGTGAAGGTTTTGATATTAGTTATCCACTGGAACATACTGTCAAGGAACAAGGAGAATTGCCCGTCATGAATGAAACCCCCTTCAAGGATGAAGGGGATTTTCAAGGCATGTTCTTGTTCCATC
Source organism: Pedionomus torquatus (assembly GCA_013398155.1). Lineage (NCBI taxonomy): Eukaryota > Metazoa > Chordata > Aves > Charadriiformes > Pedionomidae > Pedionomus > Pedionomus torquatus. The sequence goes on from VZRU01011234.1 coordinate 30,640, forward strand.
ATAAAGTCTGGGGTCTGATCTAGTATCACAAGGTGAAACTGTACAACCTTTCAGAAGGTAATCACAGGCATCAGCTGTGGCCTTAAACTCTACAAATACGGGGGGAAAAAATTTCTCATACGTCGGCCAAAGTGGATATCAAGAAGTAAAGTGGGTCACATAAAAAATAAAGGCTGTAGAGATATGAAACGGTAAAAAGGAAAACACCAAACTACTAATAAACAACACTGACCAGTTTGGAGGGTTCATCTTCAAGTGTTTTTAATTGGAAAAAACGGGTAAGTTTGGCTTTGGGTTAATGAAATAGAGTGGAAGGTTGTGAGCGGTCTGAGGAGTAAAAAGCCTGGAGAGTTGTATTTTAGCAATGGAATACGAAGGGACTAATTTCTGCTGTGGAAATGGGACCTTTTCCTTTCACCCCCAAATAATTTTTAGCAATTTTAACAACTATATGGAATACAGATTATTTTGTTTGCCATAACCTAGAGAAGCAAAAGCTTTTTTTTTTTATTATTGTCTGCTTGCGAAACATCATTACTCATTACATGCAAAACTCCCAGAATCTGTCTGAAAGGTCCAGCCCTTTCATGCATGAATGAAGAGCTCAAGTGGTCTGAGAAGTACAGCCAGGGCTTATGCTTGTAGATTTTTTGTCAGCCACCTACAAATACTTTCATACTAGTAAACAATATTGAAGATAACAATGAAAAAAAATCTGTAAACCTACATGCAGTCTAGGTTTTCGACATGTGAGTATTAATGCGCTTATCATTCTTCAGAATTGAGCCACTTCTAGAGGAAATTCAAAAATAAAATACAGTAAGCAGGATGAAATATTTTCAGTAGAGAAATATTTCCATTGCACCTTACAACTTGGGAATCCGCTGGATGAAAAATGTCATTTCCAGGAGTAAAATAAAATAATGTGACAACATGAGAGAACGATTGTTGTAAAATATTTACTCCCATCCATGAGCATCTAAGCTCTTGCTGTCCTTGGTGGGGATAAATTTGATAACCACTCTAATAGGTAATGCGAATGAAAGGTGTATCATCTCCACCAGTATGAAGAAGCGATCATCACTGCACACAGCCAGCATGTCTGCTGATGCTGATTCTTTTCAGTTAAGTCTGTGTTCTCCAATTGACTTGCAGCTTCCTTACTTCTAGAGCTATTAAAATCCTTTCTATGGCTTCCAGGTTATTTCCTGAAATTGTCCTTTTTATAATGTTAGTCTAGTAAGACTGGCATGAAATAAAACCCTGACAAGGAATCAAAGAAGAAGTTATTTTCTAAAGGAGTTTCTCTAGAGAATTGGGTCAAAAGCCTACTTCTGGCCTTGAACACTTGGAAGACATGAAAGAAAGCTTTGTTTTAGAGGCTTAGATGTCTACACACACAGTTGATAATTGTTTTCTCTTTTTTTTTCTGTTTATTGCTTTTGAAGAAATTCAGTCCGAGACCTGGGATGCATCAAAGAAAGATGTGTATTTGGATGAGCTTTGTCTGATGACAAGAGCTTTCCCTTATTAAGTCATCAAAACAGCCTGGAGTGAGTAGTCAGTAGAAGCCTTCTGGAAAAGAGTACCGAGCATCACTGAGGACAATCACAGGGCAGAGAAACCCGACAGCTTTTATGTTCTCTCTTTTTATGTGCACGCAACTAGGGAGCTAGATGTCACGTGTGTGAAGAGCCAAGATACCTGACCCAAACCTCATCAAGTCAATAAAAACATGCCCTTTGACCTCCAACAAGCTTGGTATGAGTCTGTAAAGATTTTAGCACTAATTAGAGCTTTTCCAACATCACTTGGATAATCTTCCAGGTAGGGGTGGTGGAGGGTGGCTTCACAAGCAGGTCTGAGCTCTGTACATTGGTTGTGATCCATCAGAGAAGAAACTTTCTTTGCTCAGAAGTGGATTGATTTTTTGGTACTCTATCATGGTGCAAAGTCTTCTGCAGGAATACCAGCACATATCTACCAAACTTCTTACTGCTGCAACAATCTAGGACAGTGATGATGGGCTTCTATGTTATAACATGGTTCATATCTTTTGTTCCATTTCCAAAAGTCCTTAATTTGTATAGAGTGCTTGGTATTTCTTACAGCCTATGGATATTGCCTATGGAGTGAACATGGACATGCTGCCTATGGCTTCGCTGCCACTGTACAGAGGGACGGGGCTATTCTGTTGGTTCTCTCTAGTCCTATGTGGCTTCTGTATTTAACAAAAAATAAAAGAAATTCTATGCCCTAAACCACCAACTTTTACAGTTGTATCAGAATATTCCTTTTTATTGCATTCAAAACCGAGCCAGCTCAGCCTGCATCAGCCAGCTGCAGGTTTCAAACCCAGTCCAATTTAGGGGCAACTAATGAAAAAACTACAAGGTCCTGTGCTCTGAGCCCTTGCCCTTCCTGCCCTGCTCTTACCCTGGCTCCTGGCTCTCCCTCCCTTGCTGAGAAGCCACCGCTGCTGCTCTCTGACAGTTAAGATCAGTGTAAAGATCCCGGAGCATGTTTAAGTTGCTGGAAACTACACAGAGGAGAGAAAGAAAGGCAGGAGTGTAGAAAATGAGCCATGGAAAGAGAGAACACCACAAGCGGCACCTGAGACAGACATCCCTCTGTCACTCCTTTCTGTCCTTTCCTTGCATCCCTTTGCTTTGTTATGTCTAAACCAGACCCTTTTTGATACTGATTTTCAATCTGTAATGCCATGAATTCCAGACATTGCCTTCTTCCAGTTATTTGGTCTTTTATACTATTGCATTGATATTATAAGGCCACGACATCACTGTATTATCTGCTCTGATCTCCTGCGTTACAGGCTTTTTCTAAAGTGTTCGAGTGACAGCATCCTTTTGAATGGCATGTTCTCCTATTCCTTTCTATTTTTTATTTCTAAGATGCCATGAATAGAAATCTGCCACAATTCTTCAGAATTTTTCCCCCAAATAATGATGTCCACTGTGGAATCAATGCATTTAATTTCTATAAAAATCCAGTGTAGGCTTAGATTTCATCCCCCAGTGCCTAAGAACTCTTTGCCTGATTGACTATTGAAGTACCTTTCCCTTGCAAGTGTTTTAGAGCTTGATTCTCAGCTCAGCCTCTGGAGAAAGGAGGTGGCAAGATATCCAGGCTACAGCCATGTCCTGCCACAAAGCCCTTGTAGGAATGGTGTCACAGAGTTTTGCTCTTCACTCAGAGGTCCTGTTTTTATTTTCTGAATTTGTTTTTGCTTTTGAGACATAATCTCCATTATCACATTCTTTCCTGTTCAATGCTTTTTAATGCATGTATTATTTATCTTAGGAAGGTCCTTTATGCTCTTCTGTGAATTCCAATTGTTATGCCTCATTTTAATTTCCTTTAAGGCCCTTGGCGGTTTTTCTGTTGGAGTACAGCTGGTTCCACTTAATAAAGTTTTCCTATGCAGATACATGAAGCTTCTGTGCCCCACCTTTGAATCTCTGAATAAGCAAGACTACTCTATCTGATATATTTTATACAGTGAAATTCAAAAGAGATGATAGAGCCTAAAGCATGGAAAAAGTTGTGCTTAACACTGAAATGTACAACAAACAAAAGAATTGGGGGTACGTGCCTAAAGAAAATCAAGCAATTCAATTTTCAATTTATTTTACTTTTGCCCAGTTTGGATGCTTATCTATCCCTATCAGTGGTGAGGAACATATACCTATCATACGGCCAAATATTTGCTCTAGATAAATCCTGCTGTACCTGGAAACCTTCATCAGAGGCACAATTAGCAATAACAGAATTCACAGCAAAGAAAGATGGTTCTCAAACTCATCCCAAGTCAACCCTAGAGGATTTAGCTCAACACTGCTTCTGAAGAATACTGTTGTCTGAACCTTAGATATTTTTCAAGCAAATGGCACTGCTTGACAATGCCAATAGTAATTTCAAGTGTTTTCTCATGTGTAATTTCTTTCTCCGCAGTTTATCATATCAAACAGTTTGAATAGAGAAAACAACCATGACTTTTCTATTTAACCAAAACCTTGTTTTCTCTCATTTATTTGTTGCCTCTAATCATGACACAATAAAGGCAAGTATTTGGGAAAAGGACTTTCCTTTCATTGCGTGTAACATCATTAGGAACTGTGTGATTTGGATTTCCATGTCTGAATAGAAGTAATTAGAAAACATGATTCAAGTATTTTATGTCTAGAAAAGATGCTGGGATAAATTCTGCCCTTCTCTGCGTGAGACGACAAAAATTAATTTGGGTGAAACCTCAAAAGCAGCCTAGAAAGCTGCATGCAAACCAGTGCATGGGACAAGAGCATGCAAGCTTCCAGGATATGGCAGAAGACAAACCAAAAGACAGTCCCCGCTAGATGTGCTGAGGTGCATCTGCCATTGCTGTTGTGTGCCCAGCAGGAATTGCAGGAGGTACCTGCGAATGGCCACCACCTCTTCACCTGGCACCTCTCTGAGATCTACAAGGGACAAGCCATGTCAGATATGACACCCATCCAGTTAATGCCCTGAAACCTACCCAGAGACGCAGACATTTTGGGATGAACAAGGGTTCATTCTTGCTAGTGCAAATTGCATGAAGTTCAAAGTGAAGTTCAACCAAGCCAAGTGCAGGGTCCTGCACCTGGGACATGGGAATCCCAGGCACAAATACAGGTTGGGCAGATAATGGCTGGAGAGCAGCCCTGAGGAGAAAGACTTGGGAGTGCTCGTGGATGAGAACCTCAACGTGAGCCGGCAGTGTGCGCTGGCAGCCCAGAAAGCCAACCCCATCCTGGGCTGCATCAAAAGAAGTGTGACCAGCAGGTCACGAGAAGTGGTTCTCTCCCTCTATTCTGCACTTGTGAGACCCCACCTGGAGTTCTGTGTCCAGCTCTGGAGTCCTCAACAGAGAAAGGACATGGACCTGTTGGAACGGGTCCAGCGGAGGGCCACAAAGATCATTAAAGGGATGGAGCACCTCTGCTGTGAGGACAGGCTGAGGGAGCTGGAGCTGTTCAGCCTGGAGAAGAGAAGGCTCCGGGGAGACCTTAGAGCAGCCTTCCAGGATCTGAAGGGAGGTACAGGAGAGCAGGAGAGGGACTCTTTGTCAGGGAGTGTAGTGATAGGACAGGGGGTAATGCTTTTAAACTAGAAGAAGGGAGATTTAGATTGGATATTACAAAGAAATTCTTTCCTGTGAGGGTGGTGAGGCACTGGAACAGGTTGCCCAGAGAAGCTGTGGAAGCTCCATGCCTGGAAGCATTTAAGGCCAGACTGGATGGAGCTTTGAGCAACCTGCTCTAGTGGGAGGTGTCCCTGCCCATGGCAGGGGGGCTGGAACTCGATGATCTTTGAGGTCCCTTCCAACTCTAACCATTCTATGATGCTGGCTTTCATGAGTGCTAGAAGACACAGTGGTAGGGAGCTAAGAGGGGCACTCCTATTGAGCACACACAGGGTTGTGTATCGCCAGTGGTACTTTCCATGGACAGTGGTGCATTAGAATAAATAGGGTCAGGTTTGCTCAGTTCTTAAGGCAGAAGTTACATGATTTGAGACCAGAGCTTTTACATATGCCTGCCTCTGCGTGAGGTGTGGCGATGTACTGCTATGAACCTTCTATCCCTTACCTAAATGCGTGCAAGTTTGGAACCTACATTTACATTCTCCAAATCCTCATCTAAAATATTGTTATAGGTGCCCCAAAACAGAAAACTGAATATATATCCTTTGTTCACTGACACAGGCCAAATTCAACTCAGTGTGTTCTTTATGATCTTTGAAAACCCCAGTCGTCTCGCACCAGAGCAGAACGAGAAAAAGCGTATCATACCTCAAATCCCTGAGATTTCATCAGAAAGAAAAAGATCACAGCACTACTGAGAGCAACTTAAGTGCCAAAGTCAGGTAGGAAAGATCTCTCGTTGGGAGCCTTCAAAGCAACTGTTTCTCCCCTGTGACTTTATAAGGAATTTATGCACTTATTTTACGGGGGCATCTTCACCAGCAACCTAAAATTTAGGTGCAAATTAGGCACCTATATTCCTACATATGATGCAGTGGTGACTGGCTTGGAGTAAAGAGACTGGCAAGGGACTGAATAAAACAGCCTGAAGGATATACAAAATACATGTATATAAAAATACTCCGATAATGAATGCTGGAGCTATATCCACAGACTCCTAGGACAGAACTGACTGCAGCACAAATGCTCACAGCAGCCAGAAGCGTGAACGCTCACACTGGGAGCCAGGCTGGACATCTCTCTCTCCACCTGGCACACGGGGATGGGTAACACTGAAGCCCTGCACAGCACTATCTGGCCAGAAATTGGGACTCATAGCCCAGATAAGAGAGAAGGGTTTGAAGCTGGGGACTCTGCCCTGCTCTCTCATGCTCAGTTTTTAAGATATCCAAACCCAGATAGTGGAGTAGGAAGGGAGGAACATGCCTCAAGGCTACCGAAATGTTCTCAGTAATAGGTTAAAAATGTGAAGCATTTAAAGTGTCTGATGTTCCCTTTGATATTCTCCAGGCAATTTCCTAAATCAGCTTCAAATTTTACTCATTTTCAGCTTTAAAACAAGCAGCACCACAAATGATTAAAAGAAACAACAACAACAAAAAATAAACACACACCCAGATGGTAACTATTATCTGAGCCAGAAAATAGAGACAAATACATCCACTTAGGGCAAACTAACATATTGTATTATATCACTATGATGTAGTGTAATGGGATATGATTTACATTAAAACTTGTTGTGAATTAGAGATTTAACTTATGGCCTTTCTCCACAAATTACAACAACAAACAAGAGCCTGAAAATAAGCTCTAATAACGGCTTGCATCCCATCATCATTTGCTGGATTATTTCTAGACCAAAGCCATGGACAAAATATTCAAAAGTGCAGTTCCGTAACATTATTCTAGAAATATGATTTAAGTGAAAATCCTGAATCCCTGCGGTCAGTAAAGATTTTATGGCAACCTTCCCAAGAACTGAGGTGGTTTAGCTGAGATTTTGACTACAAAACACTCCAGAGGGGTGAGGCTGATGGTGTGACAACAGCTTATAACGTTAATGTAATGGCCTCACTTGCGCTCCCTCTTTCTGTTTGCTCCATCCACCTCTTGTCTTCTATCATAACCTCATAAAATACTTATTTGAGGGACTGTCTTTTTCCTATGTATGTTCAAGCATCCAGCACAAAGGGAGCCAGCGCTTTGGGCTTTCCTTTGTTAAAGCAACTGAGCTAAACAGATAAACAACTTGTCAGGGATGAGTTTGCCACATTTATTCTCTGTAGCAAATTGTACTTCTAATTGGATAAGGTTCTCTTCCCCGCGTGCCATCATCTGGTTTTAATGTGGTGCGCCTTGTAAGCACTGCAAAATCTCTTGCTGAGACAGCTGCATTTTGTGATGGATACTACACAAACATATACATAAACATAACACATTTCGGTTCCCTAATTTATATAACAGCTTCCTACAAAGACCCTAGGACTGAAAGCTTCTCTGAGAGGGAGGATGACATGGTAAGTGGATTCCAAAGATTTGAGGTTTCTTCTCCCTAAGTGACCTGCCAGAGCCAAAGCCCATCTGTACATGCCAATATTCTCTAAATAATAATANTCTCCTGATGAATGTGCACTCAACTTTATCTACAGTGCTTTAGCAGCCCTGCAAGACTGTGAAAAAAATCTAATTTCCTGCTTAACTTAGCCTAGAAACAGTCACTGAGATCACGGAAGGCAACTTCTCACTGGTGAAAGTGTGCCTGCCAGAAAACTCGAGACTGGGAGGTAAATTATGAACACCCACCTCCCAAGTTAAAGCAGTCCTAAGTCCTTCTGGCTCCATTGCAAAGGAGGGGGGGGAAAGAAAATTTAAAAAGTTTGAGCCAGAATCATAGAATGGTTTGAGTTGGAAGGGACCTTAAAGATCATTGTGTTCCAACTCCCCCACCATGGGCAGGGACACCTCCCACTACACCTGGTTGCTCAAAGCCCCATCCAGCCTGGCCTGGAACACCTCCAGGGATGGGGCATCCACAACCTCTCTGGGCAATCTGTTCCAGTGCCTCACCACCCTCACAGGAAGGAATTTCTTCCTAGTATCTAATCTAAATCTCTCCTCTTGCAATTTAAATCCGTTACCCCTTGTCCTATCACTACACTTCCTGACAAAGAGTCCCTCTCCAGCTCTCCTGTAGCTCCCTTCAGACACTGGAAGGCTGCTATAAGGTCTCCCCAGAGCCTTCTCTTCTCCAGGCTGAACAACGGGCAAGCAATTTCAAATGCAGCACCTCCAGCAGTACTCGAGATAATGTTAATCTGGCTGCCTTGGGTACCAGCATGGAGCCTGGATGCTCACCCACATGGTGAGCCACAGAGGACATTTCTCCTGCTGCATGTCCCCTGGTTTTGTTACTGTGATTATGGCGAGGACGGTGTCCTGACTTGCACCATGGTCACAGCTCTGTTTACAGCATAAACTGACCTTTCCTTATTGACTGAAGAAACATGAATGATACATCTGTAAATGTTAGCCTTTTTTGTTTTTACGAAAAAGGAATGCTATTATCTACCCATCAATGACAGGAAAGTAGGAGCTGAGAAAAAGTAAGGTAAAATTTAGCTGCTGGTGTGTCCTTGGCTTTGGGAGAGATTCTCACACCAGCAAGTCATTTCTGAAATGAGGATGATAACAAGAAAGTGATGTGCGGAGAAGGGAGAACGAAATCCCACTCAGGACGAGCGTATCAGATACCCAGGCTGGTGTGACTGCTCTGCTCGGGGAAAGAGCTGAGATAGCTCCCATTGTTTGATACTTCTGGAATCTGTGCTCACTGCTGAAGGAAAATTAGGAAACTACTATGAAACAGAGACAACAGCGTTATAGAAAACTATGCTGGCAATGAAATGTCAGAGAAAAAGTAACGGGAAGCAGAGTAAGTCAAGGAGAGATGGCACATGATGTCACCACGGTTTATTCTGCAGCAAAGGAGGGATTAAGTTTTGTAACGCTCAGGGTCAGGCAGTAATGAGGGAGGCAGCGGAGCCACTGAAGTGACTCATGAGCAGGAGGTTACACCCGTCTGTGGAACTGGAACTTCTCACAAATTTCATAGTGTTAAATATATTTTTATCAATTACCCTACAGCTGTGGCTTATTTCTCCTTCATTTGCAACCGCCTGATTTTGCAACCGCTTTTAGGAACTGCAGCTATACCTGAGTTAAAATAGTAAAATAAAGAACACAGAGATTTTTCTTGTTACCATTTTTAGCATTTTGTCCCTTTTGGATGACACGAATCCTATTGTTTACTAAAGTCTTTCTTTTTAGTCCTCTGTCTCCTACTCCAGGTGGAAGCGCGTAGGATAACCAGCACTGTGCCCAGTTCCCTCACAGTTGGTGTTAAGAGAGTACCTAACACCTGGAATGAGATGAAAAACATACGAAGGAAGTCAGAAGGACGTGCGGTGGGGATTGTTTCTCTGCTTTGTGTCCAGAGGGACAAATCACTGCTCAGCAGAGCAACACAGACCCACCGGCTCTGGAGTCTGGCACCTGCCAGGCTCAGGTCTCAACGTGGACACGTGTGACCACCCTGTGTGGCATCAACGTTATGCTCGCTACAGGAAATTAAAAGGACAAAACCCACCTGGAAATCATCTTCAACTGTAAGCTCATACTTTTCCTGCATAACTTATGCAAGATGGTCCTAAAGAGTAAGGAGGGATGTGCTGTGACAAAGCTTCAGAACAGAACTGAACCCCCAGCTGCACATGCGCTAGGAAGAATCAGTGCCAAAGAGCTAAGAAAAGCAAATAGAAAGCAAAGATCTGAAAACCAAGCGGTAACAGTAACACAACAGAAAAATATCAGCTGTAACTCAGAAAAGCAAGCAGGATTTAATGCATGCTGGCCGTGTTGGTGCTGTATAAATGTCTTGTTCTGTTCCATTCTGGTGTTATTCCAGGGTCAAGCATATTCAGTGTCCTTTATAATCAAGCTGTCAATATACAGTCTTGCCGCTATACATTGATTTTCTGCCACAAAAAAGAGGAAGTTATCCTTTTGTGTTCAGCAACGTCGCAGCGACTTAATATGTCTTAGACCACAATATTCAGGATCACCACAAAGACCAGGGCATCTCCCTGGCCCCACACATTTTATCTGTGGTTTTTATACATGTAAGTTCTTTACAAACATATCGACAATGTAATGTAGCAATTTATTTAGTAGCAATGGGAAATCTGCAAAGTTCCAATTTGTATCAATAAACTAGTCACTCAAACTTCTGTGAACTGAAGGGGAAAAAAAAACGTGAATCCTCTCAAGGAAAATAGGAAAATGCTAGGACTTCAATAACAAACTGTTCAAAGAATTAAATGCCCATAACAAACATATTTCGCAATTAGGTCTCTATCTGTAAGTTTCTCCAAAACTTGACAAAAGAGATCAGACTGAGCCTCACGGTGGCTGAGGAAAGTGAAGAAGAGAGTTAAGTGACCCCAAAACAGTAAAGAATGCAGTTATGAATATTTGCACTCACAGTCCCATTTCTTCATATTAAGCAGGTTTTTGTCTCGTCAACTTTCCCATCTTGGGATGATACAAGAGCTCTTCCACCTGAATTACCAGCTACTTAAAAAGAAAATGAAATCCCATAATGTTTTTCCTAAGGACATTTAAACACTAGCAAAAGCAGACGTCGTCAGAGCAGTTCTATAAGCATAACAACCCCATCATCATAACTGTCAGGTGTATTTCTTTATTCTGTGTTCAGATAGTATTTGTCAAGAAATACATTATAAATTACAGGAAGGTATACTCAGCAGGAAAGGAGGTGTAGGGCTGAGCTCGCACAGCGCCAACGCTCCTCCATCACAGGGTATTGATCCGGTGAGATGAGAGCCCAGCCCTCAAGGTGTTATCCCAAAACAGAGCAAGTAGAAAGCTGGACGGAGCTCCACCAGCCACCTCAAAGGTGGTACCCACAGACACGGCCTGCACCTAGTGTCACATCTCATTAGTTTTTAAAGGTCTCCTAAGAAGATGATCCAAAACCCTGCCAAGGAGCACTGCTTAACTCTCTCTGTCACCAGAAGGATTTTCCCACCAGCTGACTTAAAGCTCCTCTTTCAGTATCACTTTCCAGCCAGTGAGCTCCCCTTTTATTTTTGTGCATTTGAGTGTATTTTTCCTTCCTACTTCCACTTTTATTTACAGAATTGTATTACACTGATAAACCAGGCTGAAAGCAGCCTTCATTTTCTCTAACCCTTTTGCCTCTTCCCTGCACATCTCCATCCAGAGGCACAGGCATCGTGTGTGCTGGGAAGGCAAGGAGGGGACAGCCTTGGCACAGGCCAGCCTGTCCAAAGCCTTCTCTTGAGCTGCCCTCTCAGCTCGACCACACTTCCTTGGTTTGCTTGCGAAAACACTACATGCGGCCATTTCTAAAACCTTATTTAATTCCCAATGTATCACCTTCATCATTCCCCTCTCTCCTGTTGGATGGTTTCTGACACCCTGCTACATACAAGCAAAATAAATTGGTCTTTGACAATAAACACCAATGACGTAACTGTAAAGTACTTTCAGTGAAAGGTGTCTTATCACACCAAATACTTGATTTTTTCAACTTTATTTGCTCGCCTGAAAGCTTACGGTTTGCTACTACCACCACTTTAGGGGGCCAGCTGGCTCACAGTGTTCTTCTAACAGGATCCTGTAGACCTCTGGCTACTTGTCACGAATGGTTCCCGTTTCCAAAACAGACAGGGAAAGACTTTGAACGAGATGCACAGAAGAGTAAGATCCATCTGTTTGAACAGGATCCAGCTGAACTGTTTCAAGTGATTACAAGATTATTTCAGAGACGTTTAGCAGCCAATTTTATTTGGCGTTGGCTAAACTTTGAGGTCTACCTTTTATACAGGAAGATTTCAGATCACAGTTTGTTTTTTTTAATTTTGCTGAATTGTGAAAAATTCTGGAAAAAAAGAAAAGAAAATCTGCGAATATATATATTATTTTTTATCACATTGGTACCCACGCTGGCAGCACAGGATATGTTACCTCTTGAACTACCAGCTACCGATACTAAAGACGTGCTGCTTTCCCTGGGGCTGTTCTAGTGAGAGCAGGAGGATGCTGGTCCCCAAGTGCCAAGTTCCCCGCCCCCCCCCCCCCAGCACATTTCTCATGCACGTTTTTGGCCTAAGCTGCAGTTTTGATCACATTTCCATTAGGCACCACCGATCGCGAGTACCCACGCATGCTGAGCGACACATTAAAACTACTTTTTAATGTCTCACTGTAGAACTTGCTTTCAATATCAAACAAAACATTAAAGATCCATTATTTCTCCATACCAGCTAAAGACTTTTTAATGAGATTAATTACAAGAAAAGAAGAACGCATTTTTCAGAAGATCAGTTGAATAACACAACGCCTAATGTTTAGCAACTTTAAATAGCGTCTATTAGATCTGATGTTATTTGAAAAAAGCCTGTGAACATTTATTGTATTTCAAGTTTTTCAACTGGACACATTCTAAAACTGCTAGAAGTAAATCTGTCCATTGTTCTGGCACGTGCCTGTTAATGCTCACTACACTTTTCAGAGCCCAACACCTTTCACACACCTTTAAGAAACCCATATGCACCTGGAACGGGAAATTATTTGATTTTGACAAATTGCTTAAGTAAAACGTCCAACATGATCTATACATAAAATCTGAGGTAAAACAGAAGTTATCAGCATTAGCCTCTTGTTCTGCTCCCAGGAGATGGTAAAAAAAAAAGTGTTTTAAAATGGCTTTATGGGATGGATGATGGCTTTGTCATGGTGGTGACAATCTTCCTGCATGAAGGACCAAATAGCAGATATTGCGAAGTGAAGAAAGAAGTTACTACATCATGAAATCTAAAAATACTATTTGCAGGCAGCAAAGAAAGAATATTTATTATTTTGTTTCTTAGTATCATTTCAGGAAGGGGGAAAAGAGACCAAGGGAGATCATGCTTTCCTGGCTCACTGGATCTCTTTGAGGATATCATAGCCCTGTTTGGCAAGGAAAGAACAGCAAAGATTAGCTCTCTGGATTTCTAACACATACCCCCCCACACACTTTGTTTCTCACTAAAGGTTAATGTCTAGGAGAGGAAGAAAATTGCCATACTTCTGCAAAAGTCTAAAGGTAAAAGACAAAGGGCAGTCTCAAGTGGATATTTCTCCAGCTAGAAAAAGCTGTTGAGCATCAGTGAGGGCACCAAGACGTACTTTGCTGCTATTTTTATCATTAATATAAACAGCCTTTATTTGCATGAAGAGTTCTAATTTTGCCAGGGATGCTGAGTGAGAGGCAAAGGAAATGATTAATTCTGAAGGACCGGGATAAATCAAATACCTGAGCACAGGGAGCTTCAAGCAAAGCAGCAGGAGACTCTGTTGCAATTCTTGGGAAAAAAGACCCAAGGAAAGTAGCCTACATCCTATATGCCCAACTAAGCTAAATATGTGACTAACCTGGCTGCTCTCGTCAAGATGTAGAGCTAAAACACAAGTTACGTGAGGAAGACAATGACAATGCTGAAATAGAGTAAGAAGATAGGAAACACCAGTCTGGATTCATCAAATCAAATAAAATGTCCTTGAATATGAAAGAATAGCACATGGTGTCTTCAGGGTGGGGATTTGGCTTCAGACCCTGTGACACAGCCAGAGGTGACAGCCTCACTGGGCTCTCTGGTGCCAATCCTGAGCCATGGAAATGCATTTCTCGGCACATGCAACTGCTTCTCCTAAGTATTCCAAAAAAAGAATACATTTGGGATACTTTTAATAGATCTTCAGTATTAGCCAAGAAAAAAGCCAAACATTCCCCCATAACTTCATAATTTCACAGCTGATGTTTTAGAGCCAGATGAAAAAAAGCTACATTAACAACAACCGTCATTCTCTCTTCCTCTTTCCAAATCAGCCAGTACTGCAAAACTCGCAATCAAATCACAAGGATTGGCTAACGTGAAAATATTTACAACACTATGAATTACATTATGTTTCAGAGACTTAAATCCCTGGGAGAGGCATGTATTCCACAGGCTGAGGACATCACAGTGACCTTACTTTAAGAGAAAGGACAGTGCCAAGGTTGACAGGCCCCCAAATTAAAATCTAGACCAGAAAATACATTTTTCAAATGTCCTCCTGATTCTGAAAAAATCTATCAGTCTGCCAAAGCAAGGGCTGCAAGATTATTAAAGTGCCAACTACAATTTATGCCCAAGACACCTTGCTGGCCATCTCTCATGCTACCAACTGCCAAGGCTGTGGGTCGCCCATCCTTGGAGGCCCCCCCCATTCTATTCTGATTGAGGTCAGGTCTTTTCACTTCAAGGGCTCTGACGACCTGTCCCTGACCATGCTTCCCAGCTTCTCACTCCTTTCTTCTCCAAAAATTCAGTGTAAGATCAAGCCAGATAGGCTATTCCTGACTATTTTAATTTTCTTTCTTCATTAATGTCCCACTGCTCTGTTCTAGGGAGTTGCAAGAACATTTGCTACAAGAACAGACTCGTAGTAATTTCTACTCACTGCTGTACAGCGGCGTGTACACGTTCCAACACTAATGCTTCATTTTGAGTGCATCAGACTCCTTCATTAGGCACTAAAACCTCACTCTCCCTGTACTTTCTTTTTCCTCTCCATTTTGCTGCTGCCACGTCAATTGGAAGACACAAACTCAGCACTGTTTAGTCATCTATGGGCATTTAAAATTACATCGGTGATGATTTTTTCCAATTTGGCAGACTAACAGATGGATCAATTATTTGCCAGGCCCTAATTTTAAAGCCATCCACTGCATCAACGGCAGGTGAGGACAGCAAGGGTTTGTTTTGCAATCAGCTCCTGTGCAAAACCAGGATTCCTCTATATTCCAATCCTCTGGTGACTCCTGAGCAGAGAAGGGGCTGTGAGGTTGCCTGTCTCACAAACAAACCCAGAGCCCCGGCATGGTGGTGGTTGGTCACCTTGCAGATTACTTGCTGCTTTAACTATGCAATGTCCCTTGGAGAGAGGGATTTTTCATGTATTGAAATATCCTGCTTGTTCAAGAAGAGCAGGGAGGACAAGGCAGAAAAATGGGATGGTGAAAGAGGCACATAGGCACCTCTAGCAACGCGATGCCGATGCTGTAGGTTTATAACATCCCTCCCTTCAATTCCCCTCGGAGCCCTCTTTGCTTCCACACACACCTCCCCTGCAAATACAGGCACTTTTATATTAAAATCAGCAGATTCATGGAGAGATGGACCAGAGAGTTTTCTGGTTCCACTGCGGCTTACGCTCTTCTGATACCGCTTTGCTGATTTCCACAATAACCCTCAATTCATTGCAACAGCTACCCCAGCTCCTAAAATCCCCCGTTTTGCTTTCTTTTACTCCCATTAGGCAAAAATTCCCACCTCATGCAAGTCAACCAGTGGGAGAGGGAGACACTAGTGAGCCGGGTGGGAGGGAAGGAGGAAGCAGTGCGTGGCTGATGTGCCACCGCATTGCCCAATGTCCCACCACGGCAAGGAGCCTGGATGCAGCAGGGACAAGCACAGAACAAAAGCCATGTGCTTCTCACCCAGCTTAGCTCTGCTCGGCCCCACTCCATGACAGAGGACAGGTCCCAGGTCCTTCCCTTCCTCGTGGGGATGGTGTAAGATCCCCCACGTCCATGGTGGGTTCAGTTCATATAAGGTGCCACCAGCCTTCTGCTCTTCACCTCATCCTCCATCTCACCCAGCCTTCAGGCTTAGAAAAGGAAGTGTCATTAGAGATAATAATGCTGTCTCTATCAGAAGAAATTCCCCCCTTCCCAGGAACGTTTCCCATAGGAAATCTGTAGCTGATTTTTAGCCCAATTTTGTGCAAGGGGGAGCTCTCACTGGAGAACACAAACACAAAAGCTTAATGGAAGGAGAGCAAAAAATTAATTTAAAATGCAGGGAAGACAGCGAGGAGAGACAGTCCTTAACTGTGAAAAGTTTGGGCTTATTTTCCAATTTTACTACAGGATGCAACAGATGAATCCAGCGCTATCATTTATTGAGAAGTGTCCCATGTGCACAGTAGGGCTTTGCACACAAATGAGACAGTGTCTGCTCCAAGCCGAGACACAAACAGTTTGACATCTGAATACACCAGAGACAAGCTCTCCGTGAAGTGGTGTGGATATTTTCAGAGATCATTGCTGGAAGTCTTAAGGGAAACGGGGTGTTTGCAGTCAGAAGGCGTTTCATTGAGAGAGGCATTTCTTACTGAATACATAACGCAAAGGAGTTTTAACAGTAAGCAGGACACAAAATGGGTGGGCGGAAAACAGATTTGGGAAAAATGTAAAATATGAGTGTGAAGCTATTAACAGAGGGAAGTTAGGAAAGAAACTTAAGGAACTATGAAGAGAGAGCAGAACTGCAGGCGAGAGTGGAGAAGTCAGTATGACAAAACTGAAGCGGTGGCTGATGCTGACCTTGGAACTCAATCCAGACCTGTTGACACCTACAAGCCAAGTGTGTGATGGATGACTACCACCCCAACACCTCCATGACAACAGGCTGGTAGGGTTTGCTATTCATTAAGCTGTAACAGCTGCGGAGATGAGGTACCACATGGGGACATGGGTCCCATCAAGATGCCGAGTACAGTTTAGAACCCCTCTGGAGACCAATTTCATCAGCATCATCTATATTTAAATGAAGAGTATGTGGAGGATGGCCTGAGAGCCCTCCATCACCACTTGGCTCACAGTGGATCTGCCCATCTTGAAGCTGTTAGACACCGACACAGAGCTGTTAGGGGCTGAAAAACTGCAGGGCAGCAGCCCATGTTTGGTTTCTTCAAACACCAAGTGAAGATGGTGATGGCAAAAGCATCCATGTCTCTACTCAGGGCCTTGATGTCTGTCTACACACAAGAGCTCTGTGCCAACCACTGACCATCCCAAGTCCCAGGGGTGATACAGTCGCACCAGCCTGGACTTGTCTCCATGCCTTGACCTTCGATGAACTGTGGGCAAAGCAACCACAAGGACAAGGACTCCAGGGAAGCTATCAAGGCCCACCCTTTCCTCAGGAGAAACAAGGCACAGGAGGTCAAACATCAGTTTGCGGGTGATTTTCACAGCCCTGTTGCAAAGGATTAGGGCTACCCCCAGTGAAACCTGGGGTAGCGAGTTGGGTGGAACAGCGAGTACAACCTGGAAACTGCACAAGCAGGAACAGAGAACTGAATTATGAGTGATGGTGCAGCGCTGATGGGTTAATATCACCCATCTGAGAGACAAACGGACAGTGTACAGCTTCCTGGGGCTCTCCCACTGCAAAAGGAGAAGTTTGTGGGATAACCACATCTCAGAGCCCTTCAAAAAGTGTGTGCAAGGATACACATTGCCCTGGCCAGACCCCAACTGCTGCAAAACACCTCTTCCCCAAACAGCACCTTACAAAACTGAAGACACTCAGCACAACCCCACTGAGTCGTGGATCCTCTCTGCCTGCCTGCAGGAGAAGGCACAACAGTATGACCAACACGATCACCAACCCCGACCCATTCCTGATGGGAACAGGTCACCACGATCAGAATTGTTTATGGAGAGAGCAACGCCCTTTCCATTTTGGAAACACAGGGTACTTGCAGCGAAGGGAAATGCTGTGCAAAGTTAAGCTGTTTCACTCGAGGTTGCAGAGGCCAGCAATGCGATGAGCTATCAAGGGCCAGAAATGACTTGCCGACTCCACAGCCCCCAAGTCAGACCACCTACTTCTTCTCCTTGCCAACCCTCTGAAAAGTAATTCCCAGAAATAGTTGGATTTGACAGGCCCTGACTCAGAGAAGCGGGGGCAGCCCCCTGCCAGCCACCACCAGCCACGGAGGACCCACTGTTTACAGGATGCACTATCAACAACCTCACCTCTTTAACCCCATCAATCTGAAACGAAAGCACAGGAAAAGAACATGGGAAATTCTTCTCGCGGCAGTGAATTCCCTTGGAAATGCACGTGGTCTCAGCTCCCATTTAAATTTGGCCAAAGTGTTTATTAGCCATAATGCATACAAATGTATTTTGCCGGAGAAATGCAGCATCAACAATTAGCTCATCAGGCTGTAGCGGAACGGGCTGTACCATTGAGTTCTGTCAATTAGTGATTGTGTCCTGCCAGCACTATCTGCTTAGGCTCCACCAGCTTACCTCATCATCTCCAGGACTTTGAAGGCTGCAGCCATGGGTATGGGGCTTCACCTGAAGAGCTGCTTCCTTTCTACTTTTAAGCAATCCATGAAACCAAGGGTGGAAAATCTCATAAACTGACCTGCAGTGAGCAACCTCCAACCGACCCATCTCAGTGAGCTGTGTACTACAGGCTTTGCTTCCTTGCAAACACCTCCTTATGTTCTTTAGGGTGAAAAAAAGTCCATGTTCTTTCCTGTCTATGTTTCCCCTGCACATCACACAGGGGACCTTTTGTTTATTTGGCTGAGCTCTTTATTCCTTTGGGAGAAAAAATCTTTGATTGATACAGGCAATTCCTAAATGGCAACAGGCGCTTTCAAATGCATGGTCAACTTCAGTGTCAATACAGGGAACTGTACTCAATATTAATGAGTATTGACGTGTGAACACGTGCGCACGCACAGGGATGATGGAAACCTGATGGCATGAAGCTTTGCATAAAGGTGCCGTGGAAAAGAATACATCAGTATTTAACAGGGAGAGAAATTATGATAGGTTTTGTATCTTGGTACATCAGGAAGATCTAAAATGCACTACAAGCTAAGGGTGACTTTCCTGGTATAGGCAGGATGGGATGTGTGGAGGAGGAGGAAGAGGGGAGAAAGGCTTCTGGGTCACCATGAGGCAGGGGAAGGGGAGTTTTTTACCCTTTGGAGGGTGAGAACAACCAGGGTGTCACCGCTGTGTGAGGCAGCAGAAGACAGCTACTAGAGTACAGAGTTTGTGACCAGTGCTGTGTGAGAGTAGTGAGGCAAAAAAGTGTAACTGAGTTGCATAAATTGGAGCTCTTGGGTTGAAAATACCCACGTTGGAGGGAAAACAGAACAGAAAGGGTACACAGGAAGACAAATGGATACAAGCAAGATTTTATACTTCATCTGACAAGCAGATTTGACCATATAATTCAATACATCCAACAGGAACAGGGCATCCAGCAGGAATGGGGTTTTCTCTGAGTCAGAAAGATAAAAGGCACGAACCCTACAGCAGGCACATGTGCCAGCATAAGAAAGACTCAGGCAAGACATTTTAAGGTCATGCAAAAGTCACTTGCATTTTTGATTTCACAAAAGGATTTGATCAATAATCTGACACATTCTTCCCTCTTCCTGGAATACATTAAATTACAAGAAAGGACCGAGACATTGTGGGGAAGGCAGGTCGTACTGGGAGGTTGGGGGTCCCACAGCATGGATGGACTCCTGCAATGAGAAACCACTTCTTTCTTTAAGCAAAATACAATTGCTGAACATAAAGACTTGCACAGCCGGTATGGCAGTGATAAAACTGGAACTTCTCCTGTACTGCCAGCTTCATGTTTGCCCAAGAATGTTTATTTTTTAATACAGTACTTTTTCAGACTCTCAAAAGATATGGTCCAAAAAATCGAAATCAATTGCCATGCTGCCAGCTGTAATAATCCCACACTGATGTGTCACACCAGGACACACATATCTCTCCAGTCTAGTGGTAGCTTCTGTTTTCTGTTGAGCACCAGCCCTTGGTGTACAACAACTAATGAGGAATATAATTTTCATTAGTGATTTCTAACTGCTTCAGTTGAGAAGAACTCAGTCACTGAAAGCTTGAAACCCAGATGGTAAACACCTGAGCTTCAGTTTGGGGGTGCATTTGTAGTAAGTATCACAACGGACAGTAACTTTCTTTTTAATCCTCCTTGTGTGTCAAAGGGATTTTTCCCTAGTTTTCAACAATCTAAGATTTAGCAAAGCTTATCTGGGGGAAGAAGGGCTCCCTGTTTCCGCAGTAAAACCAGAGTATCTATAGAAAGCACTGTTTGCTCATTTGTGCTAAGAATTAATAAATGCATCCCACTGTAAATGTGTAAAGTTTAATGAGTCGTCCAGTGAGTCTCCCTCCAAGACAGACCATTTTTGCTTTAGTTGACTATTTGGAATATGGAGGGAAAATGACAATTTTAAGGTTGGTCACAACTCACGAAACTGGGACAAGACTATAATTTTTGAGAATTAATTTAAAATAAAGAGCCTTCTGTGAAACACTTGGAAATTATTTCAGGGGCTAAGCCACCCCAGATCTAGAGTTAAAAAGCAAATATAATGAAATGCAAAGCAGTCTAGTTATATCCAAAAGAGCCAAAGCTGCCCATAGGAAGCATGAACCAAAGCCCACGTGTGTGCTCAGCCCCCAACATCCCAACTGAAGTAAATGCCAAATCTCCTTGATGTCAGCTGGGTGCATCTTACCCTCAGTTTTTATTTAAGCAGGAAGATTTCTGTACTTGCTGGGCATAGAAAAACACAAATTAAGGAAAAGGACCTCTTCTGATATATGCATAGCATGGCTCATTCCTCATTTTATGGCTGTGCAGCTGGAAGCATCTGAAGTTCTTCAGAGGCCCAGCAAAAATCTTCCATTCCCTCTCATTTTGGGGCTTATTTTGGGCAGAGGAAAACACGGCCAAGGAGCTTGGCTTGAACGAATACCTTCAAGGGCTTTCTGATCCTGCCACAGAACTGCCTTTGCAGACCTCAAAATCCCTTCATGCATCATTTATAAATAATCCTATCCATTGCAAAAGGTGGGGAACATCGCCTCGGTTACACGCTGGGAGCAGACTGACCAGCTCCTGGCCTTCCACGTTGACCTGCCGGTTAACTCGGAGCTGCTGCTTGCCTGGAGCACTCCTCTCCACGCTCCATTTCACGTGGAGAGTAGTGAGAGCCGAGAGCTCAAGCTCAGGTTCGCTCTTTCCTTTTTCTTTTATATTTCTTGCATGCCGGGTGGGAAGAAGGATGACTGAGATTTGGGTTGGCGAGCCAGGCCATGAGCAAGTGTGTTCCCGCAGCACCACGGGAGCGTACGCAAGTGAAAATGAGACGGTGAGGGATGTGACAAGGCATTTTTATCCAGAGAAGCTCCTCCTGAGCACATCCACGTGCCTGCTCCATGGTTTTGCTTCTGCTTCTTTGAGCGAGCCGCCCTACCGCCACGCTAGCTGCTGTGCACCTGTATTTACAAGGCAAACTTAGCAGGACATTAAAAGTCAGCGTTGGAGGAGACAAAGCAGGAGAGGACATGCTGCCTGGTTCTCAGCCTGCTCTTGGGTAATTTCAGTACTTTCCTTGAGCACCTAGATGGCAAGATGACTTCAAACTGTGGCCACCACTGTTAGCACAAAGAATTAAGTACATAAACAACATTAGCTGTAATGGTGTTATAATGTACGCAACCTCTTACTAGGGAATTGAAAATTTAAGCTGATGTCTTCTTTCGCAGCAGAGGTAGGAAGCCAAGACGGCACGTTAGGTGGTGAAAGTTAGAAGGGAAAAAAGAACAATTTTTTTCAGACACTTACTGCAGAGTGCTACAATAGTGTACAATAATAAGCAGAAAATACAGACTTTATTTCCCTTTGGAATTCAAATGCTTGTACATCAACAGGGCACCTCTAATATCTAAGTAATAAGCATAGCTGCTCCGTAAGGACACTATTGAAACTCAAATTCCCTCAATACAATTTCAGATTGAGAGTGTGAGCTCAGGGAAGGAGAACTTTATTACATTTCATAAGGTTCTCTTAAGCATTTTCTGAATTTAAAGCTAAAACCACAGTCTCTAGTGGGAGGAAGTACTGCATTCTTCTCCTTTAAATCTGCATTCACTTATCTGATACACTGCCACTGGACAAAGCAAAAATGCTTTTATTATTTCTGCAGACCTTGAACATTGAAGAGTTCATGGAGGCCGAGAACAATGACTGTGCAATATGTATTTATAATGCAACTATTAAGATTTTCTGATTTCTTTGCTTCACTTTGCTACATATAATGCACTGGCAAGGCTGATAAAAATTGTATGTTTTCCCTTTTGTCTTGATAGTTGATTATACCAGGCACGCCTGGGCAAAAAGCACTTGCCACACTGCTTGAAGAATCCAGCTACAGTACAGTTTGCTGGCCACTAGGTATTGAGAGACGGTAGTGAGCTGCACCGGTGAAATGAGTGCCCACAGAGCAGCAATTGAAGAGTTAATGTCTTTTAGTTGTCACTGGATGAGTGCAATGTTTCTGTATCTTCTCAAAGTTTAAGATTAAACAAGTTAGGAGTTCAAAGCAAACAAACTCCCTAATCAAACAGCAGATGCCCTGCGAGGATTCTCTAAATAAATACTACTGCATTTCATAGCACTACCTCCAATCACACCGAACCTCTTATTTGTTTATGGTATCCCTGGTTCACATGGCAGAACCTCCAGATCCAATTTAAAATGCTGAAGAGGTCACTTAGAATTGTTGACTGAACGCGGATCAAACCATAAAAGAGACTTTGTAATGAAATAAATATTTACTAATCAGATTATCTACCCAGAGCAACAATCTTTGTTGGTAGGCTGCCATTTATTACGCTTTCAATCAACCCCGTGGCTTCTAATAAGCTGCGTTTTCATGCTTTTTCTTAATATAGAACGGCTTGTGGTTCAGCGTGGTACAATGCGCCGTTGTGCTGCGGGAGGGAGGCGATGCCCGGGGCGAGGCGAAGGCTGACGGCGACGACGCGGAGCCGCTCGGCTCTTTCTCCCTCTTCTCTCTCCCCGCTGTGCCGGGGGCGGTGGCTCTGTGCCGGTGTTTGGCAGGACCCCTGGCTCCCCACAGCGTGTCTCAGCAGAGGTCAGGGCTCCGCACGAAAAAAAACCATGGCAGCAAAAAATCTGTTAGGTCGTTTTAAGAGATGCAAAGGGGAAAATTGAGAGACTCCTACCTGCGTGAGGATGTGAGTGTTACTATCCACACGTGGCAGGCACAGGCTGTTAATTAGGAAAATGAGTAAGAAAAAGGGTTTCATGAGGTGCACGGGTAACGATCCAGGTGCTGCTAAGTGTAAAATATGCTGAGAAAAAGGAGCCCTCGCAGAGTTTGAGGAGATGGATTATCAAAAACACGCAGTTGCGCTGACAAAACACACACATCTGCTGTGCCAGTACAATTAAGATGCCTGAGCTCATGAAACAGGGAGCAGGATAAATAAGTGCTTGGCCATGCATCTTTCTGGTTATTGCTGTAAGAATATACCTAATTTTTAGTGTCGGTACCACATCCACAGCAAATGCATTCGCCCATTACACGGCTGCCCGCTTGAGTTGGAAGACGCAAAATAGGCCACCTGCAAATGTCTAAAGTCACAGACCTGCTAGAAAAATACTCACTACGACGATAAAGCACTTCCTAGCCAGATAACTGACTATTTCACGTATCCAGGATTAGTAGTTTTACAGAAATTTCCTACATTTATTAAATCTGTGGATTTTAATACCTCCTCATAAACCAGCCGCAGACTCCGGAATGCCAGCTGAAGGCTGTAACCATGTCCTTAACTCACCGCCATGTGCATAAAAAATCCTCCAAGCTCATCAGTGGTTAATCCATCCTATCAAACGTGCGACAGTACATTGACAAAATTAGAAATACAAGTTTGTTATTTTAATGAGTCACTGACATCTGCTGCTTATTCTTAGTTTTCAGTTGTACTCCCCTGCTCTGACATCACGGCGCGTGTGATTTTCATTTGGTTACCGCTCCTAGCGCTGGCTCGATCCTTTATATTACTTTGACAGCATTTCTCCTCATTCATTATTTAACAATAACTTTTGCTTACCAAGCACATTTCAACACAACTAACTAAACTAAAAGCATGTCGTAATCCTTAATGAAGTCCAAATGCTTCTCCTGGGAGGCAGGTAAGTATCATCATCATTTTCTGGATGGGAAAGCAGGTATTAAGTAATTTGCCAAGGTCATGCAGCCTGTCTGTGGCACAGCTTGGAAAAAAACCACTCTCAGGAGCCCTGACTATCCATCCCCAGGTGTAAGTACCAATCTTTACCAGCAAAGGCTGCTCCATACCCAGGGCAAAGGCGCAGGGAGAGAACATGAGGGCATCAACAGGCATCGCAACCATCCTCCTTAGCAGACTGCACCAGGAGAGGCAGCAAATTAAAACCATCACATGAGGCTTTTGTCCCACCCCTGATGAGTTCAGGGCAGAGACACATAGAAAAAGGTCCTGCAGAGGGGTCACCTCATCACCAGAAGGCCATGAGCCTCCGTAGTTGGCCGATGACAGTATTTGTTATCAGATAATGCTGAAACAACAGCAGCCCAGTGTCCTGCTTGGGAGACCAAAGGTCTTGAGATATTAACAGCGGATTATTTTTTTTAAGCCCCACATTTCTCAGTCTCTTTTCAACTCCAGTTTTTTAACAATGATGTTATTTAACACATGCCAGTATGAATAAGTTTATTCTTTTTTTTTCTGATCCGCTCCTATAAAAGGAGCTTGTGTTACACAGACTGCCTATAATTCATTAAGCCAAATTCCCTTCCATCTGGAGGCTTATACAGTTGTTGAAAAGCTGTCACTATAACCTATTGTCACTGCAACTTTTTATGAACCAACCTACATTTTTATGTCAAAATTTATCTCAACAATTTTGCAGTACTTACTTTCAATTATTTCTATATCATCAGTCTTTAGGTAATTCAGCGTTCAAGATAATACACTGGGATAAACTTCTCTCTCTGGCTCTGTTAATACCGAAAATAAATACGGTTTTGTATTTTATACAGAAGGAGGCACAGCTTCATGTGCACATCCCAGTGGATGCACAAACCAAGGGCATTTATTGATTTCATCCAGCCCCCAATAAAACAATCATAAATAAATGCAATGGTCTATGTTAGTAAGAAAGAATGGCTAGAAGAAAGGAATTCTCAATGAAAAGAAAGAAATTAGGCTGTCTTCATTTTGTTTTACTAGAAAAAGGCACACACACATGCAAATTCCACATGTTCCACAGAACATGTAGATAAAACGGTGAACTGAGGTAACAAGGCCAAAGACAAACAGCAGCTGCTTTATTTGTCCCAAGCCACAATTTACAGAAAGACCTGCTTTCCTCCAGCATCCCACTCTCTGCCAGACCCACCTGAAACCCAGAAGGAGATTAAAAATCCAGTACTCAAGGAGTCATAGCATCCTCAGTTCTCACCAACTTGGGAAGGAGCCAGAGCACCTTGTTGCCTGAAACTCCAGTGACCAGCACATGGAACTAATCCTAAAACTCCCTAATAAAGTCCTTTAGACCACCTTTTCCCGACCTCTCATAATGGCTTTACAACAGATTATGGCCTTGCCTATACCAGAGGGTTGTACTGACATAAACTGTACCAATATGACCAGGATTAATTCCGCAACTAGAGAAAGCCAGAACATTAACACACAAATTAGAAACAACACAGCAATATGGCTGATGGTAGAAAAATAGGTTTGGGCATAACACTCTAATAAAAAGATTAGCTAAGGGCGTATCCGTGTTTGTAATACGGCTTCATACCAGCATCGCTATTAAAAATCCCAACCTGAACTGGCACGGTTGCATCAGTAAGATTTAAGCCTTGACTTAAAGCAGGGGGGGAAATATCAGCATTTTTCAAAAGCTCAGTGTTGTCCAACTGAAATAGTTTAGAAGACAGGACTGGAAAAGGAAGTGTCAGTTTTGGCAGCGACAAAGATCAACGCGTCTCCAATATGGTATTATCTGGCAAACTGCTGTGCAGTAAAATAAAGCATGACACGTAACTGCTGAAGCAGTCTCGGGCCAAAACTCACGATTCTTACTCATCTCGCGCTAAAGCAAAATTCTGTCTAATTGAAGTGATGGAGAGAAGCTGAGCTGAGTAGGAACAGTAGGGCTTGGCTCATGCAATATATATATATATATATGTATGTTCTGTTGGTAGCTCGACTGCAGACCATACAAGTAATTTAAGGTTTTATCTCTTTGCTAGAAGTATGCATGTTTGGGTGGGGAACTGAAACAGATGGAATAAAAGCAATGGCTGTCAGGTCTTATGTTCACAAGACTATCTTTCTGGATACAGACACAGACATCCTTCCTATGTACTGCGTTTTCTTCTTGTAATACCTATCAGCTTATGAGCTGTGGCTTGAGGATGCGCTGTGTGAAGTCCTACAGAGATGAGCAGCAGCAGGGCGGCCTCATGCTCCTCTGTCTTACCTTAAAGGGAATAGGAAGGCTCTTCAATCAAATTCTCACAACCAGCTGCTCCAAAATGGTGGAATAATCCCCAAGGAAAAAGACAAAGCCCAGTGGCTCATATCTTATTAAACTAGGCTGGACCAACACTGCAGGACCTCATTTCATCAGAAAGGGGAACAGAAATTCCTTACATCTATGGATCAGCAATATCAGGCTCTTGTGTGTGCCAGGGTATTGGCTACGTGTTCAAAGGCCTTCCACCTTGTGCTGACTTGGGCTTAATTGCTGTGGTTTTGGATCCACTTTAAATGCTAAACCTACAGTAGTCATTTCAAGGACTGATTCAGCTACAGAAAAAACATGTGCATTTGTATACTCGTGTGGGTACCAGCAGCATGCACTCCNCCTCTGGGCAAACTCACCCTTTTTACTCTAGATCTTGGCACCAGACACGCCACGGGTCTGCGTGACTTTTGCATTGGAAGGAATAGGAAGAGGAAAAATATCCCAGTGAACTCAAAAGGGCATCCTCCCTGTTTCTGTTTTTGGGACCAAACTGCTCTCAGTTGCAGCTGTAAGAAGTTAACGCTTCTTTGCCTTTTAGCCATGTAGTAATCCGATGAAGAGTGTGCTCCAAGTGGCACAAGCGGATTTTTCTCCTTCATCCAGAGAAATCTCTAGCCAGGATATTCTGAGCATTTTTCTTACCTTCTTCTTGACATGCTGTAGCTTGCATGCTGTGGTCTCCTTTCAGGTCCAATTTTCATAACTCAGATTAACAACGAAACTGAGAGGATGCCGACAGGAGGAAGAGAAACAAACAGATTAGATCATCTATTTAATATCCTCCCGGTGAGCCCACCAGGTCTGAAATAGCAGTGTTTTATAACAGGTATAATCTCAATTTAAAAGCTGCAAACTGTGTTCTCCATCAGAGATAAGTTCATGGTTCAATCTGGCACTACGGAAGGTGGATCTTGTAGGGAACACGTGGCCAGGAGGCCGGCAGGAGAGAGGTACCAGCGTGAGGGTGTATAATTGCTCTCTGTTAATACAGGGGGTAAATACAAAAGGAGGTTTGCTCAATAACAAACGGCCATGAGCTGCCAGCGAACACACCAGTAGAAAAATGATTCTGAAAGGGATTCCTTAGACAGCAACGGGCACAAAAACTCCACCTGGTCTTTCGGTAGTGATTCAAGCATTTATGAATCTACTTCAAACAGCGTGATTCCATGGAATTTCAGGAGTTTAGATTCAAAGAGCAGAAAGATCCTTTCCAGGACTACATTTTACGGGGGAGTGGAGGGAGAGGAAATCTTGTCCCTTAGAACACTTTTAGATCAGTTTCTGTATAAATAAATGCAGGTCCATGACCAAGGAAGCAAATCCCTTTAGATGGCTTAATGCTCTTAAAGGCCGCAGGAACTCCAGCTTAGATGTAACGTGGCTACAGGCTGGCACAATAGGCATATTTAGGATTATTTCCTCTTTTCCTTTTCCCACTAGGTCATCTCACCACAGAATTTTTTGCATAGTTTAAAATAAAAAGACATTACAGAAATCTTCTTTTAATTAGGGTAACTGATGTTCTATGACCACAAAACCCACAGGTTTCTAAAGAATATGCAGACCTTTTTACATGTATAAGGGAAAAAATCCAGCTGAGCTAGATGTGCTCTCAAGGGAAGGTCCTTTCTGGCAATTTAACTTCAAAAAAACCAAGATCAAGACCTTAAAGGAGCATGAGGAAGCCATCACTCACAGCCTTCTCAACATAGCAACCATATCTCCAAAATACATTATTATTCTGCAATATCTGAAGGGGATATTCAAAGGGAATAGAACAGAAAGATTTAAAAAATTATTTTCTTTTGCTTTAATGATGGGAAGATCAGAAAT
This sequence comes from Pedionomus torquatus, assembly GCA_013398155.1. Classification (NCBI taxonomy): domain Eukaryota; kingdom Metazoa; phylum Chordata; class Aves; order Charadriiformes; family Pedionomidae; genus Pedionomus; species Pedionomus torquatus. Next base: position 58,882 of record VZRU01011234.1, read on the forward strand.
GGCAAGGATCTCTAGGATGACCCTGAAGACAAGGAACTGAAACGGGAGCTTCTGTTGCTACCAAGAGAGAATCCCGCTCCTCTGACAGTTCAGATGGTCTGTAGGAAATGAAAGGTCTGTTATGAAATGGGATTTTGCCTTTGGCACTAGACTGAGTGGCTCCTCTACACGTCCTCTACAACTGCCAAGCGGAGCTCCAGTCCTCAAAGGGATGCTGGATCTTAAGAGGAGAAACAACTGATGAATTGAAGGAGAGGAAGTAGAATAGCGCTTGTTTCTTGTTATGCATGATGGCCACACATCAGGTTCTGGATGTTTTAAGAGAGCATTAATTACAGATTTTTTATCCCTTGTATCCTGTCTTCAGTGGCTGCTGAAGGGTGTAGAAGTCCAGGGTCCTTTGCCAGTGGGCTCTGTTAACATCTCTGGTCTTTGGTGAGATCAAAGTCTCTAGGAAGCCAAAGTTCAGCCCCTTCTCCAATGACTAAAATCTAATCTTCTCTTGTCTTTTGACTAAAACTGTGGGATAGATGTCCTTTGTTGAACTGAGTTTCAACTTCATTCCAAACAACCCATTACAATCCCCACTGCTATCAGGGTAGCTAAAATCAACTGCCACCAGCCAAACAGATCCCAAAGCACTAACTGCGGAGAGCGTCCAACAGAGAGCAAACCTTCTGCTTGGAAGTCTCTCATGATTAGGCATAACCCCACATCATTCACACGCATGGGAAAATGCTATGACATCAGAAGACAGGAACCGAGTCAATTCCGGAGGTCGGCAACAGCTAGCTTTGCATTTCGTGTACTTCAAAGAGACTGCTCCTTGTGATGTGTCTCCATGGTCTACCTGCTGCAGGAAGACCTCAGCTGGAGAAGCTGATATTTCCCTAGAAATACTCAAATAGTCCAGAATGAATGCACTTGCAGGATGGGACAGGGTTTCTTCAACTGGTTTCCAAGAGGAAAAGCTGCCCAGTAGAAACTTGCCTCAAATGGGAGCATATACTATATTTTTGGAGGAGAGGGCCCTTCCTTCTTTCCCCCTCACAAGAAACTTTCCAGGAGGAATGTGTAACAAACATGATTAAGCCTAATTTTAATTACTACTGAGGAGGTTATGAAAAGAAACACCTTCACCACAGGCTTATGAGCTAACCACTCTCCTTCTCAGTTGTGACTGAAACAGCTCAGACCTATTCATCTTCAGGGCACACCATAAACCCCATCGATTTGTCAGGTAGTTTCCACAGGCATCTTACGCATATTGAAACTCAGTTAATTATTACTGCTGAACAACTCTCCTTCCTTCTCCTTTTCGGATGGAATTTCTCGTTGGTTTTGCTTTATTGTTGTTTTCTTTGCTACAGATTTTGCTTGCGATGCCTGCTGGGGTGCTTCAAACATTGAAGACATTTTTTAAAATGCTGAAAGGAAACTAATAATCATAAATAAATAATTCTTTAATTTCTCTGAGGAGTTGTCCAGCAAAAAGAGAGAAATCGCTGAAGTAGTTCAAATGTACAAAATAAGACAGGAGGAAGAAAAATGGTTTCCAGAATCTCCCTGCAGGCTTTCTTTCAATGACCCATTGCAAGAAAAACAGACAAACAAAAAGGGCAAGACAAATCTGATTTTTCACTTATACTGTGAAAGTGATCTACCCAAGTCAAAATTTAGACTTGTTGTATATGATGGAAAGCAAACCCAACCCCAAGATACCTTCTGGCTTATGCCTCTAAAACTATGTTTGCAGTCAAGGTACCAAAAGGACAAAGACACTGTGGATCTGAGGGGAAAATAAAGAACCAAAATACAGAGATGCTGCCTTCAAAAGCCCTCTGACATGAGGCAACAAAGCTGGTGAGCAGTCTGGAGAACAACCCTTATGAGGAATGGCTGAAGGAGCTGAGGGTGGTCAGCCTGGAGAAAAGGAGGCTGAGGGGAGACCTTCTTGCTCTCTACAACTAACTGAAAGAAGGGTGTAGTGAAGGGGTGGTTGGTCTCTTCTCCCAAGTCACAGGTGACAGGACAAGAGGAAATGGCCTCAAGTTGTGCTAGGAGAGGTTCAGATCAGATATTAGGAAAAAATTTTTACACCAAAAAGGTTATAAAGCATTGGAATGGACTGCCCTGGGAAGCTGTTGAGGCACCATCCCTGGAGGTATTTAAAAGACGGGCTGATGTAGTCCTTAGTGACACGGTTTAGTGATGGTGGTGTGGTGGTTTTTGGGGTGGTTTGTTTTGGTTTTGTTTTTTTTTTTTTAATCAGAGTTAGGTTGATGGTTGGACTAGATGATCTTAATGGTCCCTTCCAGCACACACAATTCTATGATCCTATGATTCTATAAAAGTGATAGAAAAAATGTATTATTATTACTTCATTTTATATATGTATTCAAAACAGGTTTCTTTTTTCCTAAATTCCACATCTATGTCTTTACAATTACCAAAAAGAAGTTTGTCAAGTGAAAACAGTCTCTTGCTAGAGACTTCTACTATTGCCCATCATTCTGGGGGTCATCTGTTCACTTTCCTGCTTGAGAATGAGCAAGGACAAGACATGGGTTAAGCTGAACAGGTATTAAAGAGCCAGTGACATGAAATGGAAGTGTACATCCCTTTGACAGCTGCATGCTGTTTTAATTTTTTTTCTTAAACTGTGCATTAAGATTGTGGTTAACATATCTTACATTCCATGTAATGTAGATTTTATGGCATGCAGCTTTCAGCAGGAAGGTCTTCCAGGGGAAGACCTTTGGGCTGACACAAAATACAAGCAAACCAGAACCATAACCAGAGCTACAAAGGCCAAACTGAAATGAAAATTTAATAGAATTTTTTGAAATTACACTGAATTCTTCTGCACAGGACTAAGGTTATACACAGATGACCACAAGCAATTGAGTTACTGTAAAATAACAAGTAATAAGCGAGCTGCAGTAACATATCATGTGTTTTCTCCTAGTGTGCCTCCCTGGAGAAGCAAAATGAGCTTAAGCCACATGTGTACATTTGAGATGTAAGTTAACATGTTTTTCTTTATCAGGGAGGCAGGTTATAAGAAGGCCCATAGTCTGTTACTGCAGCGGTGCTGACAAAAAGAAACCTCGTCACATCACGGTAATGCTGCCCACTGTGATCAGGGTCCCCAGCACCGCTCAGACTCAAACTGGCTTTAAATTCCCAAGGGAGCTAAACCAGCCTCCAGAGAAAGCCAGTGGAGCACTCAATTAGGAGGCTCCGGTATTGCCTAAATAATTCATTTTAAAAATCTTTCGTTTTAAAAAGTTTGCTTACCTGCAGTCTCTGGATTTGCAAGCTCGTTATCTTACAGGGCTCTTAATTTTTTATTTATACATGCACTCACGGCTCGAAAAATTGTGAAGAAGAGTAGCACTAACAAGGGATCATCTTGACACCAAAGGGAATGGACTATTGTATTTCACAGAATCATAGAATCACAGAATGATATGGGGTTGGACGGGACCTCTGGAGACCACCTAGTCCAAAGCAGGTCCTCAGAGAACAGGTTGCACAGGAACGTGTCCAGGTGGGTTTTGAACATCTGCAGAGACAGAGGCTCCACCGCCTCTCTGGGCAGCCTGTCCCAGGGCTCTGCCACCCTCAAAGGGAAGAAGTTCCTCCTCATGCTTAGATGGAACTTCTTATGTACACGTTTGTGCCCATTTCCTCTTGTCCTCTCACTGGGCACCACTGAAAAAAGACTGGGCCCTTTGGAATGGGTCTTTCCCTTTGGAGAACAACAGCTAACAAAAATCAGTCCAAAGTAACCAAAACAAATAAACCAGATCATTAGAATAAGCCTTCCCTAATTCAGGAGATCCTTTCTCGTGTTGCTTAAGTTCTCCCAGCTCCACATTGTTCTTATGACTTTCTCCATCTACTCAGGGGCCACTCCTCACTACTGAATTTCAACAAAAGTAGCAAAGACGCCTAACGATTTTGGAGAGCACATTTAATTTTCCCTATCCCTCACTGAGATGGCTTTTTACAGTTGCTGTTGAGCAATTTTTTGTTTCTTTACCAGGCAATGTACACTCAAGACATTTCAAACCAGTAAGCAGACCAGAGCCATCTGGAACCTGGAATTTTATGCCCCACTTAAGAAACCTAAAGTTGTTATTCTAAAAATTCCTGAAAAACCTCACTCTATTGTCCTACCCGTGCACTCTTAAAACTTATATTGGTGGTCTTTTCTTATTGCTATGAACAATGAATTCTATAAAAATCTAAACTAATATTTCAAGCTTTCAGAAGTTTTGTCAAAATATACAATGAAATAGTTTACTATAAATCTGCAGTAGTTCTCTGCAGCCTCCACTCTGTTTATACAAAGTTTATGAAATGATATTATTTAAAAAATATTGCATTTAATTGCTACATCTTAAAGCACTGCAATCAAATTAACTCCAGTTTTATTCTTCAAGTGCCACCGAGATCTTTTAAGTATTCTAAGTAGGTGCAATAAAACAAAGCATGTATGAGGACATCGATCAAGCAGTAGGATTATGTGGGTAAGAACAATAACAAACAAGAAAGAAAATAAGCCAGGTGAAGCAGACAATAGCAGCCGACTTACTACATTTTGCATTTCCTGAACAGTGAATCATCCAAAGCCGATGGTATAAAAAAGAACATTTCTCCTATTGTTTGAAGTCATTTTGCTGCAGCATACAGAATTCATGCAAAAGAATTCTTTGTAGCCTAAAGTTGGAAGAAAAATGTTCCCATTCAAAGAATTAAGTGATTTGCTGAATTACTCGTTTTTGCCCAACATAATCTCAGTTTTCATTCACTGCAGTGGATGATAGTGTTGTTACTGTAAAAAATGCTCTTCAGGAGCCCTTTTAAACTCACATAACTTTTTCATAAATGTACCTCTAATAAGACTATGAGCAGATGTATCTTACATAGTCGAGAAGCAGAGACGTTCTTCCCACCCTACTGCAGTAACTCCCACTTTCAGGGGTCTCTGATCTTACCCCAAAGGCGTGGGATGAAATTCTGATTCCTACCAAGTCACTTCAGCTGGGGTGGAACTGTACCGCTTCAGGTAGAGGTTAGTTTTTCTCTTAAGTCTGAACAAACCACAATGAAAATGACAATGCAAATATAAAGCTGAAGAGTTTTCAACCGATCCTAAACCACCCCAAACCAGGCTAATAATCAGGCTGACATCCTGTACCTGTCGGAGCAGCTCCCAGTAGAGCACTGACCAGTGACTCACACTTGGCTACAGGCAGGTTTTACATCTCAACTAAAAGATGTGTGTACACTGGTACCTCCTCTTTCACTGTGGGAGAGGGAGGTGACTTGGGGAGTTTATTTGGTTTGCTCCTTTTTTTTTAAATTATTTTTATCCTTGAGCTTGGCTTTCTTCTGATAATATGTGTCGCAATCTGTTTAGGCTTGAAAACGCAAGCACAAGAAACACACTTTGCACTGCAAATAGAACTCAGTGAAGATCACCTGACATATATCATAGAGTCATAGAATAGTTTGGGTTGGAAGGGACCTTAAAGATCACTGAGTTCCAACCCCCCTGACATGGGCAGGGACACCTCCCACCAGACCAGGTTTCTCAAAGCCCCATCCAGCCTGACCTTGAACACCTCCAGGGATGGGGCATCCACAGCTTCTCTGGGCAACCTGTTCCAGTGCCTCACCACCCTCACAGCAAAGAGCTTCTTCCTAAAATCTAATCTAATTCTCCTCTCTTTCAGATTAAAACCATTACCACTCATCCGATATGTTGCTGGGGAGGCATCATCTTCCAGCTATTGCCAGCAAACGGAGCCTTAATAACGAATTAAAAGAAATATCCTCTAGAGTTACCTCAAACTTTTAACTCCACAGATGTGAGGAGGTCTCGAGGTTCCGAGAAGACTCCCAAATGGATAAGGACTACAAATGCGTATTCAAATCTCACTCCAGCAGCACTAAATCCACACAGGGTGACCTTTAACTTTTCAGTAGCACTGAAGTGAAGGCGTATTATTGCTAAATAAATATGCAAGGCAAAAGTTCTCTGTGCATTTGCAGTAAACACCGTCTGCCCAATACTGCTCTTGCAAACACAGGATACCTTCTTTATCTTCTTGTTTGTTTTGCATGATATAAGACGAAGCCAAATAAGCGTATACCCTTCCCAGAGGTTCACTAGATGCTATCTTACCTATGCAAGCGCTTTTACAAAAAGGCCAGGCAAATTCCAGCAGAGCCATGCTAATCACTGAGATTCTGGCAGAAACCTAAAGCTTGAGGGGCACTTCTGTTTCTAATATTTATGTGCACACTGCATTTTTGCAAAATGAAACACAGCTAAGGGTGTAAGGACAGAAAGGTGTTTGTTTAAGTGCAAGAAAAAACCTAAATATTCACAGGGAAAAGAAAAAGTCCAGAGTGAACTTGCATTAGACTCCTTCAGCCTGGAGCTGGTGGAAATCTGTGGTGTGTGAACAGATGTATTTGTTAATACAATTTATTTTTATTTATTATTAATGTAGAAATTTAACACTGGAAATTCCTGTAACAGCAGGAAATTAACACCGCGATAGCACTTTCTCATGCATTGCTGGGCTCACGCAGATTGGCTTTGTTCAACCGCATAATGAGTTTAAGCTATGAGGATCTCCCTCCACCAAACTGACACAGACCTTAAGTGTCAAAGTACCTTTTTGGCCATAAAGCCAGGTTACCCTCTACAGCATGAGATTACAGAGGATCCCAAATGCAGTTTTGGAATAAACAGGTAATAGTCTATATCTTTTTACATCTGACCTTAAAATACTTATGGTTACCACAGTGCTTTATGTAGATTACTTCACAGGAGGCATATTTAATTGCAAATCATACTACGTAGCAGGTTGGGACTCCAGAAATCATGTTGCCAATAAGGAAATAACCCTACAAAGGTGTCTCACCAGAAAAAAAACCAAACCAAACCAGCACAGAGCCCTCACATACAACTTACTCATTTGGTGGAGATTACCATAGGGAAATGTTCTTTGTAAGTTGGCTGTACCTTTGGAAAGTGTATGGAGGTAAGAGAGAATTTTACTATCTTTAGTCAGAGTTATTACAAGGTGAGTAACGCACTATTTTTTTTATACTACCAGAATTATACACTATCTGGTCTTTTTGCCTCTTCTTTCCGCATGGGAAAAAAACCACCACAAAACCCTCTAATTTAAACATCCACAAAAAAATACGCCTAAAACCTAAAATAACCATATAGAAACACTTGGTGTTTCTACAAATACTAGGAAAAATATTTATAAGTGTAAAACTGTTGTTCTTGGTGGATACCAACCACTTGTATAGCTTTCGCTGTGTTTAGGACTATACAAGTTCTTCCTCAAATGTATATTTGCAAACATTTTTATTTGAACACAGACTTTCCATATCATAACTGCTTGATTACATTTCCAGAAATGCTAAGATGTTCTATGCACATTTCTATTTGATGCTACTACAATTTCTAACGCTAGGCACCATCTGAGCATAAAATGCTGTGTTAGCTGGGAAACAAAGACAAGAGATAGTTCTGCAAGGACCAGTAAAGAAAAACGATATTAATTTGTTGAGTAAACACCTGAGTTCAAATTTGGAAAATTAAAACACTGGGTTTTCAGCGATGACTGCTTCAATTTTAGGAAGTGTTTTTTGGTTTTTCTTAGCCCTGGCAGCACTAAAAGGACATGTGTGAAAATGACCCAATCAAAGAAAAGATTCAAAGTTTCCTACTTTAACACCAAAAGCAATCCCAACCCTCCTGTTGACCTCTGCTCTTCAAATTTATATTCAGGAGTGGAAGAAGATAGCGAAACCAAACTGGAGAAGTAGAGAGTACTGCTGGTTGGTGTCTAAATTCAGCCACCACCTTGATAGCTGTTTTTCCAGCAGAAGCTCTCTCCAAACTGGGGCAGTGAACAGCAGCCACCTCATCAAAGCTTCGGCGGCTCCGCTCACTTCAAGCAAATCTTCTGCAGCAACAAATCGTTAGGAACAAAAGACCCAACGGCGCTACCAAGAAACAGCAAGTCCAGCACTTCTGCAACTCCATAACAACATCGAGGCTTCAGCATCACTGGTGAGAAGGCAATTGCCAAAGTACTTCTGCTTAGTTTGGAGTTTCTCTGCTTCCTCGCTCCCCCACCCCNCCAATAAACCATCTACTTTTAATTTCTTTTTTTGCTGCTTTTATAATGGAATACTGAAATATCTTTGCAATTTAACTGAGTAACAGCTTTTGTTATTCTCTGTCAAATCCCAGGTTGCACAGACTATTATTTCTCTGAAAGAGAGAAAGAGCAGGACCTATTGAAAAAATAAGGTTATTAGTATTAGTGTATTGACTATCTCAAAGGCTTCTTTCAGTGCTTTTCCTTGAACAACTTTCTTCAGTTTCCTTAAGATAGCTTATCTTTACACTTTTATAACTTGTTTTTAAAAAGAAAATTATCTCCAATGAAATTTAGTTTTAAAAATAAAAGAAAGTTGATTTGGAAAACATAGAACCAAAGAAAAAAATAAAGTGAAATCCCAGTGTCATCCTTAAGACTAAATTAGTAGCAGTGAGTATTCAGAGGTGGCATTAACCACTGATTTTGAAAATGACATAGTTTGATCTAATAGAAGTTAATTTAGGTATAAATTAACTTATGGTTATGGTACAAACTGTGTTGGAAAATTTTTAATAAAGAGACATGAAGTGTCTCCAGCAAAGAAACGGCAATGCAACAATCTTGAATACTGTGTGCAGTTCTGGACCCCACAATTTAAGAAAGATGTGAAGGTCCTTGAATGTGTCTAGAGGAAGGTAACAAAGCTGGTGACAGGGCTGAATGTCCTGTGAGAAGTTGCTGAGGACACAGGGTTTGTCTAGTTTGGAGGAGGCTGAGAGGTGACCTCATGGCTCTCTACAGCTTCCTGAGGCGGGGACATGGAGAGGGAGATGCTGAGCTCTTCTACGCGGAATCCAGGGACAGGACACGTGGGAATGGTTCAATGCTGCAGCAGGGGATGTTCGTTCTGGACATTAGGATGAATTTCTTTATCAAGAGGGTTATAAAACACTGGAACAGGCTTCCTAGAGAGGTGTCAATGCTCTCAATAACATGCTTTAACTTTTGGGGGCTGGATGATTGCTGTAGGCCTTATCCATCCAGAAACAGTCTGGTTCTATTCTATTCTATTCTATTCTATTCTATTCTATTCTATTCTATTCTATTCTATTCTATTCTATTCTATTCTGTTCTTTCTGATCTTCCACTTCAAATTCCTTTTCCTTCCTTTCTTTTTTTAATAGTAGAAAGCCACGGTTCAACCTGACATCAATTTGCTGTCATTCAGCCACTGAGTACCCAGATGGACAAACAGAAATGTGAGTAACAAATAGTATCAGTCACAATTTGCAATTATCACTAGCAGAGATAATTATTGTTATTTAACTGACCATGTGTCCTACCTCTGGACCACAAATGTACAGAGCAGTAATCTGAGGGGCACACTGACAGGACACTCAACAACAGAGAAGCTCCTAACGTCTCACACCATCTTCCTTGCAAGGAGGACATTAGCTGGAGTCTCAGATCGATAGTGAAAATACAGTTTCCATGAGAAAAACTGGTTGGCATCTCAGTTTTTCTCTGTTCGTTCATGATGAGGAGCAACTCACCACCCCAAGAACTCCTGCTGATTTCCAGAGTGATTAAATCTAGTGATTAAAGGTGTCTCTAGCTGCAAGGGCTACCCCTTGGCGCAAGCAACGGAGTTGATACATCGTGCCAAAATGTGTATTTTTAAAGATGCAGAACACCACGTTATCTCTTGGGGTTGTGGAGACGCAAAAGGACTGAATATTAGATCAAAAAGGCAGCGATGTTTATGTTAAGGGATGTAGATTCTTCTGGCAACCTGAATCAAAAAAAAAATACTGTGGCTGCTACCACGACTATTAATGTTTAGGCAATCAAAACATTTTTGTAATTCATCCTCCTGACATACCTACACAGGTAACTTTGATCTGATGGAAGTGGGTGGTTAAAGTGCAGAGGAAGTGTATCACCTGGAATAAATGTGAAACGGACTCTCCCAGAGCATGACTGAAACCTTCATTTCTGCTCTAAATGATTGTTTTAATTTACACGGAAGAGCAGCAGCAAATCTTCATAAAATTAAAAACAATACTTTATTAATAACATGAGCAAAAATTTAAAAGTTCAGTTGCTTGCAGCTATCCAGAATTACACGAGTAGCAACAAAATAATTAAAACTACTTGTGTTTCAAAAATAATAAATATATGTCATGACCCTAAGCAGCAAAACAACATTAAACTCCATTCGGTATGTAAATTAACTCGAATAACAAGTCACATCTCAAAAAAGAAAAGAAAAGAAAAAAGAAAAAGAGAGAAAGAAGAAAATATTTACTACATAAATTATGAAAGGAAAATCAAAGAATATAAAAAACTCAGTTGTGTCTCTACTCATTATTTTGCTTTAATTTCAGCTAACTTTGTGAAAAGCCCCATGGGTTAAGGACATTAATTTCTTGCTTTTGCTGTTTTACTAATTCCTAATGGAGAATTACAAAAGAATTTCAATCACATGAATTGGAATCATGGGAAGGAATGGGAGAGAAAATTGAAGGAAACTGCAGGATACTCAGAAAGCTAAAAATAAATTAGTATATTCTTAAACGCCTTTCAAAAAAGAGGAAAAATGTCCATGTCACAACCACAATCCAAGCTGATTTCAGCACCAGCGAGACAGAAAGAAAATAATCTAGAGGAACTTAAAAGCAACAAATCTCTAGGACCAGATGGAAGTTATCCCTGGGTATTAGAGAAGATCAAGAAAGAAACTTTCGGGCTACTGGCAGACATCATGGAAAGGCTGATAAGTTCCAGATGGAATACAGAAATCAGTAAATATGGCACCAGATTACGAAGCGATATGAAATAACATTTTAGTGTGAAATTAGCAATAAATACGGTTTGTAACACGGCAGCATATCACAATTTTGACATAATTTGACAAGTCGCAATATAAGACACAGTGTCAGAAGCTATCAAAGCAAAACAAAACAAATCTCCCAGGTGGTTTGCTGGGAGAAAAGCAGTTATTTTGCTCAGAGTTTTCACACAGCAGTTCCCGATTTCCTCCTGCCTGGGCTGGCAGAGTATTAAAGTATTATTGCTTTTAATATGGCTAGGGGTCCAAATAGGAGTCCAGCTGTGCTGGGCACTGCCCCAGTGCTATAGGAGGTCACTCGACTCCAGCGACCTTATGTCCTAAATGGGTGAGATGGACGTTCCCAGGACAAGGTGTCAATGCCTGAGGTCAAGCAAATTTTTCAAGGTCACAGAGCTGTTTGAGGCAAAAAACTCCTATTTTCTCAGCCCAGGCCCTAGCCATTAGGTGACTATACCCAAGTGTCATTGCCTATCTGTGCATTCAATGACAGTCCTTCAATTCCTCCTTTTTCATAACTATAATTGCATCTCACTTCTCCTAGCACTATTTCCACCTTAGCAACTTCTACTTCTGAATCAGATCACTTGGAAGAAAGATGGTATAATAAATAATATTCCCCCCTCTCTTTGTTTTTTCCTTTCTTTTTCTTGCAAAATAAGCCATTCCGAGAAAACCACCAACTTCCTTTTCTTCTGCTGGCTTCCTTGCTCACCTCCTCTGCTCATCACCTGCCACAGGACCTGGTAATTAGCAGAAAAAATAAACCAGAAGCAATCATTCATCACCATGATAACAATGGGGTACAGGTTTTTCATGCTAGCCTTCTACCCTAGTCAGTGAGTGATGCCATCTATAGAAAAAGAAAAAAGGAATGTGGTGCTTGGCAGCAGAAAGAGGGACAATGAAGAAGATTCATAAAGTTTTTGTGAAACAAAGTTTGACAGAAATGTAAAGCAATGCACTGTGCTCTCTGAAGTAGGAAACACATGTCAAAAATAAATGGAATTGAACTTGACCACAAGAAGGACTTTGAAATCGCCCTGGAGTAATAGCAGAATTCACTCTTGAAAACAGCACAGCAATGCTGGGGAAGAGTCAAACAGCAGAGTGACCGGGAGGCAGAGGGCTTAGGCACCAATGTCAGACACAAAATAAAAGCCAAAAAACTAGCCCATCACAAAAAAACCTCACTCAGAGTAATGTTACAGGCTGCATCTAAAATGCAAGCAGAAATCCAGAGTTAAGGCTCATACTCTTGCTTTCAAATCAGCTGGAAGTCACATTTTTCAACTTAGTAATAATTTTGGGTCAGAGGAAGGTAAGAAATATACCCTAATGAAGAGTCTTCCGTAGTGGTAACACCGATGGACATATTATCTGTGTGACCTCTCTCTTTTTCTTTTAAAGAAAGCAGCTGTATCATAGAATGCCACAATATTAAGACAAGACCTACTGATCAAAAACCATCCTTCCCTCAGCCTGCTAAGTCCTTGCCTTGTTTTCAGTCTGCAACTTTCCTCTTTGCTCTCCCAACAAATATTTTCACTGAAGCTAAGGTATGAGAGAGAACAAAGCTGCTTTCAGGATTAAAGAACGGAATCTACAAAAATCACTCCAAGAAGCTTAATTCGTGTAGCTGAGGAAATAAATGACAAAAAAAAAAAAATCTACTTAATTAAAAAAGTCTTCACTCCCAGTCCTGAAACAGTGGAAGGCACTGGCAGATAATACATAAGGAATATATAAGGATCAATCAACCCGATGATAAACCAGACTGTGATCTGCATACAGCATCTTTTCCAGTGATGGCAAAGTAAAGACATTGTGTCTGATTGAGAGAAGAACGCAAAGGTTAGGTCATACCAACCCCTCTTACCTCTTTCCATATGAAATGCAGGGAAAGTTACAATTTCAGTGTTTACCTGCAGCAAGAAATCTGCCTTTGATGGCAAAGAAAAAAAAAAACCTCCACAACTATCGGAAGGTTCTGAAAAAGTGAAATGCCCATGCTGAAAATAACTGTTAAAGCGTCGAGATCCACCGCAGCTACTTTCAAGGCTTTTTAGCTGCATTGATAAAAAAAAAAAAAAAAAAATCACAGGCAGCCATCCTGTATTAAGCTACTAAAATGTTTTAAGTTTGTGACTCCATTAGAAACGCTGGAGGTACTGCGTAATGACTGGTGGATTGCATACTGATAATGTGCCGCGAGCCTCCTGTCAGCGCATCGTAAATCTTTGTTCGGCTACAACAGTCATCCCGAGCTTGCTTATGCTATGCAATATAAACTTTGCCTTTTCTCAAGGTAATGTTTGTTCTTTATATATATTCACGTGCATTTTCCACGCATTAAGCTTTAAGATTTTCTTCACACTTCTCAATTAATATATTTTATTAATTGCAGCTTTCTCAGGAGCCTCTAAATCTGACAGCTGAGCATCCTTATTTATTTTCCTTCAGTGACCTCTGTGTAAGACTTGCTTAGTTTTCTCTCTGTCAGGCACCTTGGGATCCATATTTCAAGCCGGATACTTTTTTCTTCTTATCTCTAGTTATTATTATTTGTTTGTTTGTATTACAGAGGCATCTTACAATCCCAGCTGGGGCTAGACATGCCATGAATACATAAGAAACAGTACCTGCCTCAGGAGAGAGTCTCTGGCTAAAAAAAAAAAGTACAGAAAAACTAAGGGCCAGGAAGAAGATGGCAGAAAGAGATGCAAAGAGGGGCTGTGACTTGGCTAATGTCATCCACAGATAAGACCTGCCTGGACCCCATCCTACTTTGTATACACTGCATCAACAACATCAACATCAGCAATGACAATAATTTTAATTTTTTTTTTTTTTTTGCACAAGAAAGAAAGAAGTGCAACTTTGCCATTATGTAGCAGTAAGTCATGCAAAATCAACACAAGAGGCTCGGCATTATCAGTTTGGACTCATGCATGACCATTAATAATCACAATGTCTTTATTTTACTGGTGATACAAGTCTCTGATATTACATATCCCTGTAACTACACCAGCATTAGGTCTTTTGTCTTCAACGAACGTGACTCATATCATGAGCCTAAGCCTACATTACTCTCAGTTTTGAGGTGGCATTTCTGCACTTGCTTAAACATCCTGAAATTGTCTCTAGAAAATATTTGTTTCAGGGAGCACAAGAACAAAAGGACAACTGGAATGGAAAGAAAAAGAACCCTGCATTGCCTGGCCTGTTCGGTGACTACATGGTTACATAAGTGGGAAGAATGAAAAAGAACTTAAGATTAGAACATCAGCAGCCTAAACTCTGGAACTAGGTTACTCTGGAACTAGGAGTTACTAGGGTTTTTTTTTTCTGGGCCCTTCACTACAAGAAGGCCATTGAAGTGCTGGTGTCCAGAAAAGAGCAACCAAACTGGTGAGGGGTCTAGAGAACAAGTGATATGAGGAGAGGCTGAGGGAACTGGGCATGTTTAGTTTGGAGAAGAGGAGGCTGAGGGGAGACCTCATTGCCTTCTACAGCTACCTGCTGTAGGAGGTTGTAGAGAGGTGGGTGCTGGCCTCCTCTCCCCAGTGAATAACAACAGAACAGAGGAAATGGTCTGAAGTTGAGGCAGGGGACGTTTAGATTATACATTAGGAAGAAGTACTTTACTGAAAGAGTGGTCAGGCACTGGAAGGGCCTGCCCAGGGAGGTGGCTGACTCGCCATCCCTGGAGGTATTTAAGAAATGTGTAGATGTGGCACTTCAGGGCATGATCTCATGACTGAGATTGTAGGGAGTGGGCTGTGTTTTTTGTGTGTGGTTGGATTTGGTGATCTCAGAGATCCTTTCCGACTGTAACAATTCTGTGATTCTGTAATTCTGTGATTAAAAAATAATTACAAGATGCTGGGGCTGTAACATGTATCCTGCTCTGTTCCATGTAATACTTTGCTGGAGCTGCCATTGCGTTCCAGCACAGAGTGACACTAAAATCACTGGGAATTATTCCACAACTGTTGTTCTCCAGCCCTGCTCACCTTCAGGGTCTCCATGTCTCAGGGCAGCAAGGACCAGAGCAGGCACCTCTGCAGTCACTACACACTTTGACATCTGCAGTGACGAAAAATATTGCCTGCTGGAGACCAGGACACTCAACACTTTTGGGCTGTGGTACAGAAGTTGTGCCTACAGCGAGATACAACTCAAGTTGTGTGTTCCCCCAGCAGCACCAACCAACCATCACAAGGATGTTCCAACGTACCTTCTCTGTCTCCTCTTTTACTTTCCTAGCAAACTGGACTTTTAATTCAAGGTCCGGGTCTCTGTCTAAGCTGTTCCAAAACTTTGGTCCTGAATATTTGAAAGACTGAACAAAGCTATTGAGTGAAGAAGGCAATTGACACTTCAGCTCTTCAGGTGAAGGCAACATGCCATGTCCAGAAAGCCGCAGAAGGGAATCTTGCCCTATTCCAAGGCGGTAAAAAGCATTGCTACTCGCCCCACACCATGCTCCATGTGGAGGGGAAGTTTCTTTGACCTTGTTATTACCAACAAAGATGATACCAAAGTAAACCAAGCAAAAGCAAACAAACAAAACCCCTAGAACTGCACTGTATGCACTTCCCAATACACTAATCCTCAGCAGACACTGCGGTGTCATCTGTACAGGAGAGAAAAGAGCAATTCACACGTGGGTAAGTGACATGGGACTTAGAATCTCTATTCTAAAACTATGTTCTCGAACATGTAGACAGAGAGATAAATTATCACCATGTGGGTTATGAATATATATTTATTGTACTAGAAGTAAATTTTATTTGCTTAACCTCAAAATAAGGTATGTCCTTGTCTCCAGAATAGCTGCGATTTCTTAATTGTGTTCTGATCAATCTGCCAGATTTTTTCAAACATGCTTTTGCAAATTCTTTAGCATCAGGCAAGAGGAGAATTGTATTTTATATGAACTGTGATTTTTTTAATGGTCTTTTTTTTCATAGAGAAGGCCAGAAGGGACCTTTAGAAATTCTCCAACCTGACCTCTTACATAATAGAAGCCACAGAACTTCCTTGAATTGATTATTGCTTGATCTATAGTGTATCTTGTAAAGAAGCATCTAATCTTCATATAAAAATCAACAGTGATGGAGATTTAGTGCAAAAATCTCTTGGTATATTGACCTTTTGGTCAATCGCCCTCACTGTTGAAAATCAAGGCTTAATTTCTGAATTTATCTGCATTTGTCAAGCTTCAATTTCTCAACACTTTGTTTGGCAGACGTATTACTTTTGTTTCACAAGGATAACATGTGCATTGTTTATAATAAACAAGGCAGGCAGAAAAATGCATCTTCTTTCCAAAAGCAATGTCAGCAACGATTAAAAATGAATACGTGCCAAACAGCTGACTCATTCCCACGCTTCAGTCAGAGCTGGTGCTACCAATTGCCTCCCTGATATTTAATGTCAAATTATTTGCTTCATCAAACTGAAGACATGCTTCCACCGCAGTTATAGTGCCTTCAAATCAGCTAACTCAGTTCTGGTAGCAGCCTGGCCGTTACAAATCAGGCTGATGGAGAAGGGAGGAAGGGATCAGTTGTCTCAGACCAAATGCGGCTTCAGAGTATTGCACAGCAAACGGGACTAACTCAGGAGGCTTTCTACATCCCAGCTCACACAGGGCTTCAAAACCCACCTGAGAAGGTGGCAAATGCTGAAGAACTTGATAGTGGTTACAGTAGAGACATACACACAAGCAGAGGGGAAACCTTTCTCCATGCTCTTGGAGCCTTCTAACTTACTAGTCCAGCTCCAGGAGACCTACAGAAGGCCTTCAGTTACAGGATGCAAAACCTGACTCTCCTCGCCATGGAGATTTCCATCTGTGTGAATACAGCAATGCCACGTGGAATTGGTCTGGCAAGACTTGTTTGGGGTATTTTCATTATCCTTGGAAAAATTCTTAATAATTACCAAATCGGTACCTAAATAACAACAATTAACAAGCTACAGTGGAGAACAGACCTTTGATCTTGGCCAAATAACTCTCTTGTCCACTGCCCTAAAAAGCTTTAAAATTAAGTTTGCCTTTACCCAGAGTTTATCTTTTGAGTGATAATTGCTCTCCTCTGCCCAGTTTGGAGTAATCCTCCTCTACTGCTTTTATGCAATACTTTTTTGCTGGCTTTTGGGTTTTTTTTCCTTAGTTGAAAAATCTGTTTTATTTTCCAGGATTAAAAGGTGAACGGGAAGGCTTTTTTTTTTTATCTGCCCTGACCACAGTTCAAGTTTCTTTGTATCCCCAGAAACTACCAATGAATCACTCACACCTAAAAACAAAGCCCAACCTGGATTCTCTGCGCCACCCCGGGTATTGGTGATTCATCAACTCCCGCACAAGACCTGACACAACTTTCAAGCCAGTACTTTACAAATGCAGAAAATGCTGTTTAAATATTTTGCTGTAAAACACACTTGCAAAGTTCAAGGCCGCACAAATACACTGCTAACAACCTGGAAGGCTAAAGCGTTCTATTTCTTTTAAAAAAAGTTATTTATTGATGTGATTTCAGTGCATTACTAAGGTGCTGGCTGGCTGGTTTCAGCGAAGCTATTTCTCTTTGTGGATGTGCCGGTTTATAAATCGCTCACTCATCGTGAATCCGGCTGGATACCAGAAGAATCCTATTTAAGCTTCTGGTAAGCAATTTGCTTGGTTTACTAAATTTTCCAGTCACGCGTCCATGCAAAAGCTGCTTTTGCTTCCCATTCAAATTCTCCTTTCCGCCCGCTATTTGTCTTTGCCACATCTGTGTTTATTGTGCGGCTGCGGGTGATGGCGTGCCTTCCCAGCCGGGATCTGCCCCATAACCACTGTAGGACTTGGCTGCCTCTCAAAGGTGACCTGCCAATCAAATTGCCAATTTTTTATTCTTTTTTTTTTTTTTTTTT
>VZRU01011234.1:77281-174780 GCA_013398155.1 Pedionomus torquatus
TTTTCCTCTTTTTCTCCAGTGTTACTACGCAGAAAAACTTGAAAGCAAGGAAAATCAGGTCACGGTGTGCAAAGGGAAGGGAGAGCACTGACCGTGCTCCTGGAGGAAGGCTCTGGGCTGAGCCCACCACGTTCACCCCAACGCTGGTGACCGATGGCGCAGGGCACAGCCGGCGTCTCTTTGAAGGGTCATATTTTACTGAACGGGCACATTTTCAATCCTGTTTAGGCAGCCCATCTCTGCAGAAAGCCTTTGGCCAGGGTTAACACACGTAGCCCAGAAGTGAGAGACCCAGAAAAGGGACCTATTTTGAGAAAGCAGCTCTGAAACTTAGTAAAAAGTGCTCAAGTACTTTTTTTCCATGTACTGGAAAACACATCAACAACATCAACCACAAATCACACCGGCCACATTAATAATTAAATATAGGTTTTTCCCTCTCCAATTTTACCTAGCTGTCATGAAAACAGTTTGATAAAATAACTCTTTATGAATAATCAACAGCAACAACATTAACCCAGCCAGCTATAAATAAAAGAAGCGAAGACCATAGGCTTCCTCTGTCAGACAGACACGCAAGCCACTTGGGAAAGACAAACTAAGACAAAGCCAGAACATATATATTTCTGTATAAGAAAATAACTTGGAAGCAACAATCCAGGGAAACAGCAGGAATACTTCTAGCCGTCTTGCACGCCAGATCTTATCTCGTCCATATACAACAGGTGCCCTCGTGCGGATCATCCAGCGTCCTGTAACCTCCTCTGACGGCCCGTCCCAGCCACGTCAACCAGCGGTTTCATACAAAACGGCACTGACAGATACTGGAGGCATTTGCCGAATGCAATGAGAGGCTCTTTGTGGCGTCTGATCTGCTCAGATCAGGGTTCCGCGCTCTGATGATTACTTCCCGTTGTCTCGTCTACACTTTCCGAACATTAAGAAGTAAAACCAAACAAAACAGCCCTGCACCCTCAGGAAAACAAATGCTTGCATCATTGTTAAGTTTAAAAAAGAGAAAGCTCCCACAGCAAATTGTTGAGGGTGCTTTTGCCCGTGTGTTTCTGAGCCGTCTTCTCTTTACCACAAGGCAGGGTGATAATAACCGGGTCTGATTTTTAATATTTCCCACTCTTTGATTTATTTTAGATGTGTATTTGATAGTTCAATGTAGAGTTGACTTAATGTCATACCAAACCCCATTCGATGCCCTATGACTCTGACCTGACTGAAACCAATTCCCCTGAATTTTTGTTAGCATTACGCTAATTTACCAAGCTTATTCCTAAGAATAAGGGAAAATTTCCAAATATGAAACACCATTTTATTCCCTGTTCACCAATTATATTCCAGAGCACTGCTGCACTACACAGTGCAGACCATACAGCACAACAGGAGCTCTGCCAGTAAACTAAAATATTCATGAGACGTAGGGTTGTGCGAGACTGTTAACATGACTTGCCTCTCGTTTAACACTCCATCGGGCTGCACCGATGGCAACGTCGCTGGTTCCAGACGGCTCTTCCAGGCACCAGCCAACAAGGGGAGAAGGCAAGAGACCCATCGTGCGCAAGCGTGGAGCAGACTGGAGGCAGATGGGCACGGGAGAATATTTAACCGATGTCTCCTCCTCGTGGTACACACCGACCCCATCACCTTAAACGGCGTTACCCAGAAGAATTCCCTACCTAAACACCAACAAAGACGATTAGAGGTGATAAACACACCGCCAGGATGACAGGGTATCAGGGCTTTGAAGACTGCGGCGGCACAAACAAACACATCAGCAGGAAACATTGGGGGAAAAGCTGAAGTCTATAAAAGCCACATTCTGCTGCAGATGTAATGGAGGAAAAATAAAACAACCAAACTGCTGGCTTTCCCAGTTGGCAGGTATTTTAGAATCTAAATGGCCCCGAAAACTTACTACAGTATAAAATTGCTGTAATTTAAAAGACTTCTAATTAAAAAGCTATAACATTAACTTTTGGTCCTCTCCCAACCCCCCACTTCTTTTCCTTAAATATTTGCCTCAACTGTACAATAAAAATGAAATAAAAACCGGCATCTAATCACTGAAGGAACTACATCAGGCTGAAGATTTAGAAAGAGAAAAGTAAAAAATGCCAGAAAATACACACAGGTTTAGATTTACTCAAGACTACTGATATGTACAGCAACCCAAAGCTTTAATTTTCCATGAAATCCACTATGTAATTTCTTTTTTGCTCATTCCAGCTAGATTGCCATTCTGATTTGATCACAGGCACTGCATAGGAAAAACAGCCATTAGCTCACCCAGTTCATGCTGATAGTGCAGGTTGTCCCCTAATATGGTTTCTGCAGCGATATCCCATCCAATTAGGCAGTCAAGAGTAATAGGGCTTCCTCCACATCACTTAGCAATACCGTAAAGCTCACTATTAGCAGCTGTCCCCTCGGCTTAGTCTGAAGCTGTCCTCTTTGCAGTTTTTGTTTAACTTTTAAGTCCTCAAAATCCCGTCACCCACTGGGGGGAGTCTCTGCTGCCCCTCCGTGAGGCAGAGCGATGCCCATGGTGGATGGCCGGAGGAGAGGACACAGGGGTACCTCACTGCTGCGTGACTCACTAATCCCGACAGCCTGCTGACTCGCTGCGCTCCTGCTGCCTCTGCAAAACGCTTCACAATTTAGTACACAATAAATTAACGGTGCTGGAGGTTCAGCTGCCTACGCTTTACTGCTGATTTAAATGCCGGAGGTAACTCAGACATCTGCACCAGTCTGGATGACTACAGCAATCCATCCTACAGGAGATCGACATCCTCGTCAAGCTGAAGACCTGGTGGGGTGCCCCACTGCACCTGTAAGATCTGTAGTAACTTATTTTTAAGGAAATGGAATCTCATCCATTCTATCTGAAGCTCAAATGTTTATTTTAAGTGAAAACCTCAACAGACTTATCTACTGAATACACGTTATACTACCACAGACTTTCACTGAGGTAAAATCATAAAGCTCACAGCTCAGACGAGCTACATTTACAGGCTGGATACTCATCGCAGTTCTACACTGCAGCCTTTTCAAGTGATTCATGGGGTTATTCCCCTTTTCACACTTATTCAAAGGTAGCTGTGTTGCAATGTACTTTCTGACCTGTCCAGGTACATTTCCACTTATTAACACAACTGTGTTACCAGCTCTTTAGTGTCACCACTCCAAATACTGCTCTAGTCCTGCTGCTTGGGAAAATACAATACTGGCTTCTGCACAAATAGTGCAGAAAAATGCCAATTTACTTTCCTTACTGCTTTGTCCACCTCAGTCCTGCACCAAACTTTGTGTAGTCCTTTTTTTTTAGTATGAGAAACCACAGAAAATTGCACAGGATGGTATTACCGGGAAGCTGTACAAACTGCCAAGTATTTTCATTTAATACTGCATTTGCATGTGAGGTTCTGGAGGTTAGATACTAAAGCCTGGACACGGAAAATTGAAAGCCAGATTTAGGGACCTACATAAATAGTCTTCTCAGCATGACCCAACTCAGCCTCACAACATAAAATGCATCTGGAGTGGGATGCAACAAACTGTAGATTTCTACAGTGCATAGATTTCTCTGCATCTCAGTCACCCTGGGCTTCCTTTGAGCTTCCCCCAACCCCTGTCTATGCAGTTTATTTACTTCAGTTACTTTCAGCTGCAAGAAAAAACCTTTTGGTGAGCCACAGACAGTAGCCACTTGCTTGGAGAATTTTCCATTTATGAAATACTGTCCATGTCCCTAAACAATTTTAGATACCATACCTGCTCCAGCCAGGAACACCGAGACATCTGTATTAAGCTATTCTAAGTTTGTTTTTTTTCCTATTGCAGCAGACTTTTATTACCTGAGAGTCTGCTGTATAGGGCTTGCTTTGCCAATCTGCATGTTCATCTCCTTCTACAACAGGAATGACAGTTGCCTCCATTGATAAGAGGTAGAATTATTAAGAATTGTGAGGACACAGTAAAAAAACGCCACAGTCAGGACTTCGCTTTTATACTATTCTTTAAAATGCAAATAGGAAGTCAATGAGAAATTCCAGCCCAGTTAGTTTCTTGCATTCAAAAAGTAAACAACTGATACTGACTAATCAATTCATATTGTGGAAGCAGTGACAGCAGAAGGATAGAGGGCTGGATAATTCAGCTGGACACCACATGGTAGTCTTCATAAAAGAGTTATTTCCCATGCCAGGAAATACGGACCAAGAAATAGATCTTCTTAACTACAATTAAAAATATCCTCCAAAAACCCATCAGGTCCCAATAAATCCAAGAAAGATCCAAATGGAAACAATGGAACTAATGACTCGAAATGTCAAAGCTCACAGCTTTCAGAAATGAAAAGCCACAAATATTCTTAACTTGTGGCTTCACAGAAGCAGCACCATTAACCCCTGTCTGTTCTGGGTTCCCCAGGTCAATAAGGACTGGGATCTGCTGGAGAGGATACAGCAGAGAACCACAAAGATGATCAGGGCCCTGGAGAATATCTGTTATGAGGAATGGTTGAGAGACTTTGGTCTTTTTAGTCTGGAGAAGACTGAAGTGGGGATCTGATCAACACCTATAAATACTTAAACGGTAGGTGTCAAGAGGAAGGGGCCAGACTTTTTTCAGTGGTGCCCAGTGAGAGGACAAGAGGAAACGAGCACAAACTTGTACATAAGAAGTTCCATCTAAACATGAGGAACTTCTTCCCTTTGAGGGTGGCAGAGCCCTGGGACAGGCTGCCCAGAGAGGTGGTGGAGTCTCTGTCTCTGGAGACATTTAAAACCCACCTGGACAAATTCCTGTGCAACCTGCTGTAGGAGGACCTGCTTTGGCAGGGGGGTTGGACTAGGTGATCTCCAGAGGTCCCATCCAAACCCATATCATTCTGTCCGTGATTCTCTCCTTCTGCATCCGATCCCCGGCTGCCCACACCCTCTTGCCCTGACCCCACGACCACAGCAGGGATGGTCTGGGAACCAAAGACCTCCCTTAAAACACATTCTGATGTTTGCTTCCAGTCCTCTTTAGGTGCTATTGATACTGCTGCAGTCTTGAAACCATAGCTTTAAAATTTGACTGCTGAATATGTGTGAGACTGGGAATTGGAGGAGACTATTTCTTGTGGCTTCATCTTATATGGGGGGGAACAGGATTTTTAGACCATTTTTGCTCTGACCCACGCTGGTCCAAGAAGCACCCAGAACTCTTCATCAGGCATTTGGACTAGATGTACCATATTATATGTACCCTGTGTCACACAAAAGCCAGCAAATTCAGCTGAAAATTCCCAAAAGGTAAGAACCTCATTAAGTATCAGCAACCCAAGAGGAATGCAGGGGGAAGGAATGAGTCTCAAATGTGCTGCACTTCACGAAGCACTGTCTGGCTCTGCAGTCCCATGGTGGGATGAGGAGGCAAGACGGAGGTTCGTAGCCCTGCTCTTAGAGTAATGAATATTAGTTAGAATGTTAAGTATGTCTGTATAGTCCTGGAAACTTAGAAAGTGTAAGTCTGAATCTTCTCAAACTGAGGAAGCAACTGAAGTAGGTTTTCTATTTCATAGGCCAGTGGTCTGATACTGTGGTTATTTTCTAAAATTAAAGGATTTTTTCATACTGCTTCATACGTGACAATCTAGGGGTTGACTGGTGCACTGAGAACTTCTCTGCCTCTTACAAGAGCAGCCTGGCTTCTATCTACAGGGAAATGCTTGTCTCCAGAGCCCAGCAACTTGTGATGCCAGCTCTCTTACAAACCCTCATTATTCAGATCGAGATAAACCCACCTCCCAGACTTGAAGGTTCCCCGACGCATGCTGCTGTAATTGGATTTTTCACCTCCAAAGGACACATGCATCCTGGATTTGCAAGCTTCAGACAGACCAACTTTTAATAACAGACTGACTTGAGAGTGAAAGCATCACAAGCATATTCTGGCAAGGCCGAAAGAGTTATTCTATTATTTGCAAAGTTGGAATCATGTTTACAAAAAACCCACCCTAAATCACTAAAATTAAATGTATAATTGCAGCAAGATCCTTTCTTAACCATAACATTACAAAGTGATGCATTTTATCAGCTTGAATGACTGAGAAGCAACTGAATCCCCAATAGCTTTTACCTTCATTTCACTGTCCATAGGACCTGAACCCCAAAATCGCTCTGCAGCTCTGAAGCCTTACCCCC
Organism: Pedionomus torquatus; assembly: GCA_013398155.1. Lineage (NCBI taxonomy): Eukaryota > Metazoa > Chordata > Aves > Charadriiformes > Pedionomidae > Pedionomus > Pedionomus torquatus. The sequence continues at coordinate 83,485 of VZRU01011234.1, forward strand.
AGGACTGTGCGTTTGGAGACTACTATTTTCCTTCTCTGATTTTAATGAAAAATATTTTTCCCCCCACCCATTTGGTTTTTTATTCTTTTAAGCAGCAGGATCACACCCACTGGGCTTGAATTCCTGTTGTCAAATACAGGACATATCCCTTCGTTCTTCTTCAGACCCCAGCTTTTTCCTTTCCCTCTTAAGTATGAGCAGAGCATCCACTGCCAGGTCTTGAAGGGAAGAGCTTCTCTGGAGAGCACACACCTGACCCCAGAGCAGAGATGATGAACCTGCCACTTGGAATGCTCTATCCAAAAATCTTCGTTCCCCACAGTTTTTGACAGTTTTAAGATCTCCTGGTGATATAGTGTTTTTTACAAAAAGTTGCTGCTGACCCTACGTCTTGCATTCAGATTTCTCTAAATCCTCTTTTTTTTTTCTGGTAAGGCATACTCTCAGAAATGCTGCTCAGTGGATTTTGGTGCAGGAATACTTGGTTTCCAAGTCCTAGACAGGTTTAGTTGTAAGCCAGGGACAGTTCTGGTACATAAAAAGATGCCAGGGGTATTCTGAAATTGTCAAAAAGTAAGGCACCGATCGAACTTGTAGGTATCCCCTCGGTTAGGCAGCAGGGATTTTGGGGTTTACAACTCTGGATTTTGGTGTTTGGGTTTTGCTTCCCGCTCTTCCCTTTGGGAGCAGCCTGTTTTACGGCTGACTTGAAGTGATGTGGCTCTAACTGATTCACGGAGGTCAGCTTTGCTTTCCTTTAAAAAAGATAAACATTTTCTAACCCTGACTGTTACAGGGAATAATACGAAAGGCGACCCAACCATACTCCAAAACCTCAGTCATAAAATAAACTAAAGCGATCCCAAATTTTATTGTGTTGTAAAAATCTTACGATTTTGTAGACTGTGTGACGACATCGGAACATCTGGAGTTGGCAACACTAGAAGTCACTAATGCTAACAGCATGAAAAATGTGATAAAATAGATAAGCAATGTGTACCATGACAGGGCAGATGTCTGAGTGGTTTATAACTTTATAAACATTTGTTAGGAGACTAAATGAGATTTGTCATGACTAAAATCTGGATTTCTAACACTTGTCATGATATATCTACCTACAAGGCTCTCAGAGCCTTTGGCCTGGGAAATATATGATTAAATATAGTCAGGTAATGAGGCAAAACCCAAAAGCTGAGACAAGTCTTATGACCTCCAAACTGCACTACCCTGTGTGGACTCCTACGCCCTGTTCGACCAGCAGCTCGGCAACATCATGGAGTGTCTCCGGTGATGTGACAGGGACAAACATCTGTCATGCAGTTTGTTTTCACATCCCTCTCCTTCCGCGTCCAAGTCTTACAGAGAGACCTACATGGGTTTACATATTGCAAGCCACAAGGAACAGTCTCCCTGGTGCCCTACTGTTGAATGATCCTAAAATACTCAGCGCAATCTGATTAATTGCTACATTATGTTAACAACTGAGTGTAATCCTAGTTACCATGTCATTCCTATTTAGATAAAATGAGCAATACGATTAAAGAAAATATTTAAGAGCTACAAAGGCAGGAAAAAACCTGGGCTGAAAGCAGTATTATAAAAATAAAAATAGTGTAACAAGAGAAAGAAAACAAATGTGGACATTTAGCAACACAATCCAGCTGAGGACCTGACATTTGCAGTAGACCTGATAAAAAAGTCCTAAGTAGGATTAACACAGCACGCCTCTTTCTCTAACCGTAGTTTTAGATCCCAAACAGTGCTGCAGCTACAGGAGTTTCATTTTCAGTCATTTTCCCTACAAAGGCTTTGATGTCACATCATCCAATAATTTTGCATTAGAAGAACTGTGCTCTAATGCATGTACTGAAATCTCTAGAAGTAATAGCGAGAGGTTTAAAATCAAGAGCCCTCATGGGGGAAAAAACCTATGACTTGTTTTTCCACAATTTGTACCACTAAGAGAATGCACTCTACATGAATCAGCTAAATGTTTTCATGGTAATTGCAAAATCCATCTTTGGAGTCAAGACTTAGTAAAGACTAAACCTTTCACGAAGATACCAGGAAACACCCCAGGACGTAAGGGGAAGACTGCCATCCTGTCGACATTTGTAAGTGCAGTTTTAATCAAACTTTTCTACTTCTTCTAGGTTCACCACCTAAGGCTGGAAGAACTCTCAGAATCATTTGATATGACTTGATGTCTTCACCTCATCAAGTAATCATAAATGCTCCTTCAGTCACTCAGCATTGTTTGAAGATCTACACGTTCTCCACTTCAGCTGTTTTTCCATGTGTCAGCCCCTAAGTGATCATCTTCTAACCTTCCTTCAGCAAACTGAATAGACTGAAACACATCTTATGGCTTATTTTCCAGGCCTGAATAATTTTTGTGGTCCTCCTTAAGACTTGCATTAGCTTTTTTTCCATCTTCTTCAATTATGGACATTAGATTCAGGCACAGTATTTAAGCATCAGTCTTACTAATAGAACAGACTTTAATGAAAATACTTTCTCTACTTTTGCTTGATATTTCTCCTTTTATACAGCCAAGGTCTTTGCTGGCTCTTTTAATTACCCTATTATACTGACAGCTAATTTTGAGGTGCTTATCTAGGAAACTCTGATGCCCTTTCCCGAGGGCTTTAAGCGATAAGTCCTGCAGGTTTAAGCCACGAGGCCTAGGCTGTTTCTGGCTCCAAAAGCCCATTGCATTCAACAGCAGAACAGAAGATGCTTCCAAGCTTCAACTGCAGCAGTTGAGCAGATCAGCTTTGAGCAAAATGATGGATTTCTATTCATAAACCAAAACAGTATCTTGGGCAACCAAGCTGCAGTCACATAGCCTCATCCTGCAGTGCTCGCCATAAACGAATCTGTGGCAAAGAGGGGGACAGCTGAGGCAGTCATGTTTAAAATCAGTGCCATTCTGTCTTCCAGAGTTTACTTTTAGAAACTCTTCCCAAAGTTTCTAAAGCCTAGAGTCATGTTTTTGCAAACACAGTCATCCTAAGGGCATATCACAATCTCTTGGTTTCTTGTTGTCTTATTTTATGTTTTCCTGGACTACAGAACATTCCAGATTATCTGTCTTTATTTTCCCCAACTCCCTTCAGTCAGCTGTAATTTTTTCTATCAATGGTGATATACTATCATTTGATAAGATCTGGAAGGATTTAAATCAATTTACCTTCAGGCTGCTTAGAACAATTCCTTCTTGCACTGCTGCAAACATTGGGCCTATGCCTTGCCTGTTCAGGGTAAAGGTAATGTGTCTAATCCTCAAAAAATATCTGTTCAATGTGGGTGCTTTCCCCTCTTTCACAGTTACTGAAACAAAACACTGAAGTCCCAATCCACAACTGTCCACACCTAAATGCTGCTTAAATCAGGAAGCGATATTCAAACTCCTGGATGATTTGCCCAAGACCTCTGTGAAGCACACAGTCAAGAGCTAAACCCAAACTCCTCACATCTCCCACTAGTTCCGTCACCATTTCACTACTACACCAGTCAGGATCCTCCACTATCAGGTAAATGGAGATGGAAGTTGTTTACCTGCCTTCATAATTATAGAGATGAGGCACCTACAACAGGGACAGCATCCCCTGGCCAGCGTTATTCAGCATGGTGGGCCATCACAGTAAACACACTGTGGAAAGAAGGACAAGGTGTGGCTTGTTGCAGCTGAGTTTCACCCCTTAGTGCTTCACAGCCAACCCAAGAATCTCGCTTATTTTTGTCCTTTCTCAGTCTGAAAGCAGTGCCCCATCTCCTCAATAGCCTCAACGCTTCATTGTTCTTCAAATTCATCTTCCAGCTCCCCATGGCCTCTACAAATACTCCATCATGTTCTGTTACAGTCTTCCCACATAACTGAAAATGAGCAATTTGATCAGAGACGGTAAACTGCTTTATTCGTGTGGATTTACCTCAAAATTTTGAGGTTGAGTGCTGTCTCTGCAGAGAAAATAATTTTCAGTAACGGCGAACTCCAGTGTGATAATGTCACCGACAATCCAGAATGAAATTTTCTGACACGTTTCTATTCATGAGAAAGAGCAAATACCTTGTTTATGCCTAAGCTATGTGTAATGGGCCAAGCGCTCCCTACTAGTGTCACAAATGAGAAAAATTTGCATTAATGACGAACAGCAAAAGGAAAAGCAAAATAAAAAGGGGAAATAAATGTATGCAGTGAAACATTGGGCAAAGTTTCTGCCACTTGAACGATTCAGTGTAAGCAAGATGTGACTACTCTCCCTCAGCAGGTGGATAATAATAATAATAATAGTACTTACAATATCAATAACTGTTTGTAGAACATGTATTTTTTTTCACATTTAGATCTTTAAGTACTGACATAGCTTTTGCTGACACAGATGGATAGAATGATAACAGAATGTGAGGACAGGCCTTGTTTCAAAACTTGATAGCCAAAAGAGATCTACAGGGTCCCTCTGTGGCCAAAAGAACAGAAAAGCATGTCAAAAGAGAGCTTCAACCCACCTCATTTTAGGATGAGAAAAATCATCTTTTGGAGAGTGCTTTTCCTCTCTGCTGAATCAAAAGGGAGGCTACAAGTTAGCTTTAAATAGATGCCTAACATTTGGATGGATAAAGATATACAAGGTGAATCAAAGCTTCAATGATTCATCAGAAGCTGTCAAGTAGAATTGTATTAAGCTTTGGGTTTCCCTGAACTTTTCCTTGTGCCTCATCTGCTAGACTTAGCCTGTTCCCAGGGGTGCAACAGAGAGCTTTCAGGTACCCAACACCGTTGGAGGTAAAAATAAACGGAAAGGCATGAAAATGGATAAGAAGCAAAAAGAAGTGCATTATATAAGACGAATCTGTATTGTAGGCACAAAACCATAAAGCTTTCCAAGATCAGGAAAGAAACAAAAGATGAGATTTTTAGTGCTTAAGTAATAAAGCAAAACAAAAAAAGATCAATGAGACAATTTGAGATTTTCTGTTTTCATACAAGAAATTTTATTAAAAAGAAACAGCATTTTCTTTTTTCTTTTTTTTCTTTTTTTTCTTTTCATTAGTAAGAGTGCAAATACAGTTGAAAGAGTTGATGAGTCAGGAGAAAACTTGGCAGAGAGAAGGAACATTTTGTCAGGATCAGGAGAGAGGATGCAGATGTGCAGAATGGCCCCAGTGAGCAGCAGAAAGATTGCCGTCTTCAGGAAGATCACTTTTTAAGGGAAATGTTGCCAAGTCTGTTCTTTTGTTCTTATCACGAGAAACAGTCCATGAGCTCAGCCCTTTCAGGGTTTGGTCTTGATGACAGTGTCAACTTCTCCATTTGGTCACGGACTGACAAGCTCAGTTTCGGTAGCAGCGAGCATCACTGAGCACTGTCGCTTTGCCATGGGCCTGACATCATCGTATTTCCCCATATAAGGAAAAATCAAAGACTTGCTGCGAACTTGCACTTTTTCAGATGCTTCTCTTGAAGCATCTCCCTTTAGTTCTAGACAAGTCTTTTCCAAAGCTAGGCTCCAGTTTATAACAGTACCTAAATATTCAGACAGATTAATACCTACAATTGTGTGGCCATGGTCCTGACCCTACATCAAGCTGCTGCCTGCTTTCTCCTCAAGTCAGTTTTTCAAACACTTGTGCTTGTGCCCACTCGCTTCTCAGGCTCTTTCAAAAGACCTTCCAAGATGGTCTGAATATCAGCAAGAACCGGACATTGTGCTTGTGCCCACTCCCCAGGCTTTTTCAAAAGAACTTCCAAGATGGTCTGAATATCAGCAAGAACCGGACCTCTGCCTGTGTAGGAATTTCAAACTTGTCCATGTTCAAACAGTCTGTAAAAGTTGTTCAAGGAATCCAACAGAGCCAGAATAAAGAAACATAAATAACGTTAGTCCTGTATCTGTAGGAGGTGGAAGGGAAAAAAAAAAGCGTGGGAGTCCTGAAGTCCAGGAGTCCTCAATGCCAGTCATTAGCTAGTTTCCCTGAATTCTGATTTGTGTTGGGTTGCAAATGCCATTGATTTTTCATTTATTCCTCTGAAACCCCAAACCTGTAACACTAAATATGGTTGAGGGAGTTTCATTTTGTATCCAGAATGCACTAAGCAGACAGCAACCCACTATTGTCTGTCCTAGACCATTAACTTTATTAAAAAATGCAACAGAGCTGATTTCTGAAAAAGCAATTTCTCAGTCTGCAGTACAAATACGGTAGCAGATGAAAGATGTTTTATTTGAATTCAGGTGTTCCTTGGCCAGGATGCACCATCATACTTTCTAAGCTTGTCAAGACCGATAAAAACACAGGTCAAAAGGGTATGATAGGTATAATTGCCTTATTCTTCCTTATCTTTCCTTTAAGTAAAATGTGTACGCTTGTATTGCATTTCTTTACAGAAGAAGGTAATTATTACTGTCACTGTCACATTCGTTTTTCGGTCTTGATAACAAATGAATTAAAGCTGGCATCTGACCAAAGATCCTTCAGTTGCCCTGTCAATGCTAATTCATGATACAATACATTTTGCATAGATTGGTGTAGGGAAGGAAAGATGGATGGATCTATACTGGATGAAGTTCAGAATTTGGTTGACATGGAAGAATATGGTCCCTAGTTACACTATATGCTGCAACAGAGTAGGTATGTTTCCAGAGGGAGGGGAAGAATTTCAGATTACAAGATTCCCTGGATATTAATGGATAAGATATCACCAAATGCTAAAACTCATTTGAAATAATTTCCCACCACTCTATTTGACCTCTTTACACTTACAAGTCCAACAGGTAGGGTTTAGATTTACAAAAGCAACCGGATTTCAAGAGCACCTTGAACTCTTTTATGACTTACTGTGGCTACAAGAGATACAGTAGACTGGAGACAGAAATAATCACACCTCATGCTTGAGAGTACACATTAATTTGAAAAGGAATTCTCCTTCTAATCAGCTTGCTGCAAATTTACTGAAAACATTGCTTTTCCAAGACATCCCATCTAGCGCATCAATATGACTCACGTATATGACAAGTCCTAATTTACTGAACAACTGTATCTAAGCTTTTGGCAGTGGTAAAGTTTGTAAGCAGCTGTAAACTTTATTGACAATGTAGAACCAAATAAAGGTTTGCCTAAGAACTCCAATTCATAGCTCGATGCCAAATTAGCATAAGTGAAATATGAGTATTTAATATAATAAAACATGAGCTGCAAGCATCTAGCTCATCCCAAGAAAAAAATGTGAAACCAGAAGGTAGTTTAATGAAAAACTGGAAGCAAATATCACAATCTAATGTTTAAAAGCCATAAGAGTTAATTTTAGTTTGAAAGGAAATCATTTTTCAAAGTTCTGTACTCTGTTTAAAAACAGATTGAGCAAGTTTATTAAATTAGCAGACCACTGCATTTATGAAATCCATAAGTCAGATCAATGGTGCGCAGTCAGCTCTAGAAAGTAATTGCTGGCTTCTCTTAAAATGGACAATCCAAAAACTTCCAAGGACTAGTTTTTCCCTCCATTATTTATAACGAGCAAAACATGGTGCAATAGATTCTAATTCATAATGCCTTTTTAATGTTTTTATAGCACAACATTTGGACTCATTTCTAATCTCTGTGGATGACAGGTTGCCATTATTGAATTTCCATTAATATGAATTATGGTACAATATATTTTACCCAATATTTTCTACCCCAGGACTAGTGTGATTCTACAATAAAAAATCACATGGTCAGCAATTTTTTCATAAATAGAAAGCACTAACAGCCATCAGACATTAGTCTTGCTACAACACAATGCATCTGACCTTGACCTTGCTTCCACCTGACTCTAGAATTGCCAGCCCTAATTTACATGCACATTTATGGTTGTTAAAATGCCAGTATTTAGGTCATTGCCTAACTATGGCTTCCAAGCAGCAAGTCAAGGCTTGCTCAGGGGGGCTTTCCTCCTCTGCCCAGCTGGAAATTATTTGGTCTTTTGGGCCAGGCAATGCAAGATGAATGGACATGAGCTGAGCCCTGTTCCTCTTGTGCACACCTCCAGACTCTGATGTGTCTGAAGAACTCATTCTCCCTAATGAGAACAGCTCTTAATGACCAGGCAGACTCAAACACACTCCAGCTCCTGGGTTTTTTTACTCACCAGTTACGTGCCATGGTTACCTCTCCATAGGAAAGTCTCAATGCATCTGAGGAATTAAAAACATACTGAACAGCTGGCGTGAAAATACCAATCCTGAGGTCAACGGGGCTACTTGCGTGCTTGAAGGCAAGCACATACTTTGCATTTTACTAGATGGTTGACAGATAAAGGTACATATGGTTAAAGAAACCCACAAACTGCAGGCTGTGGGAAGAGCCTATTGGGGAAGTACCCGTATAGCATACTTGACACCTGAGTCTCCCACCGGGGGCAGAATACCAAGCTCTGTGACTGCAGAGCCTCAACTCCTGCGACTGTTCTTATCTTTTATGGCCTGAGCCAGGATTAGCAGCATATAATACTCTTTCACATTATCACTAATGCCAGTAAACTATGGCAGCTGCTTTGGAAGAAGTCTTTGTTAATGGTTGCCAATGAACTTCGTACAGACCTTGCCCCCACCAAGGCAGAAAGCCAGGATAGCTTTTCTCTTTGATCTTTAAAAGACATGGAGCAGTAAAAATCTAATACATTTATTTGTTCCATTGAACAAAGAACTTCCCAAATGCCAGGAATGGCAGAGTCTGCTCTGAGGAGCTCACATCCAAAAATGACAAGAAAATTATGTGCGAAGAAAATAATAAAAATAAGTAAGTAGGTGACGGGTACCAACATCGAGTAATACTCTATGTGTTTCTGCACACACACTCTGAGTGGGCATTTGGCAAAGTCTGCTTCTGAATGCAGATGGATTCAGAAATACTCACAGCCCAGCCATAATGAGAGGATTAGTTTTTGCCAGCATCATGGTGGTAAATAGTTCTTTAGGTGAAATCCACGTACAAAGAGGGCAAGGGGCTTCCAAACAATCTCTGGAAGCACGGGCCAGGCATAGAAGATAAACAAAACATTTATCAGATAAGCAAACAAAAAGGTAATCAAAACTGGAGTCCTTGGGATAACAGATGGCAGGACTGGGGACACAAAAGGATACATGGGTGGAAGCCGAGCAGGGGTTTGTTTGAATGCTTCTGACATTTCTTTAAATGTCAGCTCATAATTATGACATCTCCACCACCACCTTGTAGGTATGAAGCCACTTCTAGCAGAGGCCTCGCAGCTCGGAGGGAGCTGCACTTTAGCATTTTGAGCTATCCGTCATGTTCCCACCTTTTATTCTGGTGAGAATGAACAAGCAAACACCAAACTCCCACCGAACACCTACTACTGCAGTTTTAATTTCAAGGTTGCCTCGCTGTTCAGTTAAATCTCTGGGTATATTATACAGATTTATATGGAGTGCTACACACTGAGAAGCACCGTGAGATAAGTGGGAGCAAGGGCAATATTTAAAGAAGTTTGGAGAACCCTGCGCATACAGCATAGTCTATAAACACTCCACTGGAGAAGGAAAAGTATAATCTTTTGCATAAGTTTACATGTGTAAAACCTCTGTTAATAAAAATCAATCCTTGTTCACTATTTGAACACAAATCCCATTAATAATTCCATTAAGCTACCACTTCAGTTCATTATTTTACCCGTTTGCACTTCACTATATTCACTGTCAACATCTGCCGCTTTCCCCAAGAAAGAGGGCAAACAAGGCCACGCAATCGCATTTATGTTCCGCGCCGTACCCTGGGCTCGCTGGCGAGCGGCGCTGATATAAAGGGCATTTCAACTCTCTCCTACCCAGAGACAGAATACATTGCCTTCCAACACAACCAGCCTCCAGCCCACGACTTAACATCTAACAGCCATCGCCGAATTCAAATTACCTAATTATCAGAGCTACTCAGCATGCTTGTTCAATACTTTACTAAGCAGATACTTTAAAGAGGAAAGGGGGAGGGAGGGGAAGAAAAAGAAGAAAAGGAGGACTGACACACAGAGTAATAGATAACAAGCAATGCAAGTTTATAGTTTGAAAGTAAAAGCTTGTAGAAGGATGGCGGGGTGGGAGAATAACAAACCTAGACAAAAACTCTCCCCAAAACCAAGCCCCACAACACAAGGCTTTGATCACATTAAACATACAGGGAGGCAACAGATAACATAATCACAATGCACAGCAGGGTCCTCAGTGAAGAACGGGTACATGACTCTTAAAAGGTTATTACAGCGAATTTAAGCAAAGCAATTGCACCGAGACCAGAGAGCAGCTAAACAGAGGTTTTCAGGACTTCTGTTCTGATGACTGAGGCTCATTCCAACTGGCTCAATTTGATCTAACAATCAAAAAGTCAAATGATATGAAGAGAGATATTTCCTCCAGTAAATTGAAAAAGGTGGAGTGGGAGCTTATTTAGATTCGCTTCCTGCAACTGCCATTTCTTTCTTTCTCCAAGCAGTCTAGCTCTTGTAAAAGGGCTTCAGCAGCGGTACGCACATTTGCACATTGCTCCATCTATGTACTTTGATTCTGTCCAGGAACACTCACCTCCAAAGGAAAAACGAACAGTCAGGGCACTGAACACAATGAAGCAGAAACACAAAGGGAAAAGAGCTGAGAAACAGCACTGAACAACTACCCAGTGCTAATAGCCTTACATTTGACTGAACCTGACTGGCAAAACACCCCACTATTAACCCCTAAGCTCTTCATCAAATAGACTTGTAAACTGTTCTTCTACAAAGGTATGGTAGATTTGGCAGATTTTATGGCTGATGGGATGAAGAAAGAGAGTCACCAGAGCGCCTCAAGCAATAACATCACAGGAGAGATGCATCAAGCTCTGTTTCTGCAGCCTTTTCTGAGAGAGGGAGCATCCCAAATACATGGATTTCTGTCCAGGGGCCATCATTAGTGGACCAGCGGACACACCCCACAATAAATACTTCAGGTAAAATCTCTGGCACTGACAAGTCCCCAGATTTGTTAACACTGACTGAAAATCGAGGCCAAATCCACCCCCACATGGAGACACACACATTAACGATGCTACTTTAGTTTTGTTTGTGCCGGCTGTGGACTGTGCAAGAGGGTGTACATGGTCTGTGAGAGCCACACATAGAAACACTAGATTTAGTTCATACGATGATTAAAATGCTGAAGGTAAAGCATGGTAAAGGTAACGAAGGTGTCTTGCAGTGCTCGAAGGATGCACCAACAAGGCAGTTTGGAGCTCCTGGCTCACGGAAACAGGCAACTTCTGTTAATAAAAGGCATTCATAATTTATCTCCAAAAAATCAAGATGTGTGCATAATTGTGTTTCAGGCAGATGGAAATGAAAGTGTGAGATAAAAACAGGGCAGGACAAAAGGATATAACCATACTCTTGGAATTTCCCCAGTCCTGGCAACTGTCACAGGTTTATTTGGCCTTCATTGGCAGGAGGCAGTATTATTTTCTATTCAGTGTTGTGGTGAGAAAGGAAGAGAATAGACAGTCTACTAAGTGAAAAATCAATTCTGCAGGTAGTGAGAGGCATTTCTATTTCAACACTTAACGGTTAACATGATCTTTCATACTAGCCCTATGCCAGCATCCATCCAATATCTAACACATTCTCTTATTTCCAGATCCAACAGAAAAGAGAAAAATCATTCCCTGGTACCAGAAACATCTGCAGAACATATTCTTCATTCCCATACAGGAACTGAATTTGTAAGCAATTGGTTGCCCATGTACAAAACTATGACAGAGAAAGACAGCTGATACAACTCCCTAGAAGATACGCTTCTAGACTCTCTTAGACCACATATTTCTATTTATAATGGGAAAGTGGATTCACCAACCATTCTATTTCTGAGACAATTTACAATAGGGACAGACCACAGCAAACTAGAGCACAGATGAATCGCCTGAAAGAATAGACAAAGCGGAGATGTGCTCGTGCTCCTTATTGTTCAGATACAACTCGGTCAAGTATGAAACTGTAGAGTCAAGTAAAACCAATTACACTTGCCTCAAACACAAAGCCATCCCGGTAACTAGAAAACTAAACAGGGCCAGGACCTGTTATACAGCTCTGAGGCCAAATGACACGGCCTGGACACATTCACGGGATTATATACTTTTACCCTCCAAAACAAGGTGGCTATATCCAAACTGCCGATTGGGAACGGCTGCTGGCCCTTGCTAATCCCCAAGCCAGGCCTGGGAATTGTTTATGACAGCACTAGCTGGCCGAGGCTGAACGCAAGACGAAGCCTGTGCTAACAATTTAATGGTATAGATGGTCAAGTTCCAGCTCTTGGGCCCGTGCCCTGGCACCGCTTAATCTACTAGCATAGACCCAGCCAAATGTGGTTGTATTGTGAGCAGAACTGGCTGGAAAACAGACACAAAAAAAAGCAGTAACAGTATCTGAGTAAATTTAAAATCTCCTTGCATTTTCATGATTCCCTTCCTTATTCTTCTGTTTTTTTTCCCCTCAAGTTTTCTTTTCCAGACAGCTTTATTTCCACTGAGGTCTTCTATTGGCCAAAACAACAGAAGGTCAAAATAGCTGTGCTAAGTACCGAGTGTCTTTCACTTCTTACCCATGACTCAATGGTACTTGCCAGCAACCTATGGCGCTTCCAGTACAGCCAGATACACTGTGGGATGCGTCAGAAGAGTTTAAATCAAGTGTCTGATGGTAAATGGTGGAGAAGGACAACAATGTCGAGAGTGAAGTAGAAAGGCAAAACGATAAATGAATGGAAGCATATATTAGTCTACAAACTCTGCAGCAATGCCTAAGTTTTGTTCAATCTCCTAGTTCAAAGAGTTGGATACAAAAAGACACAACTGATGCAAGTGCCTTATCTCTGTTTTTGAACCACCTTCTTTGTTACATACGAAAACAATGACCCAAAAGGTCTTCACTGCCGAGCAAATCTGCTTCCTTGCCAAAAGGCTAGGTAAGCATCACTGGCTTTGCAGACTTCTTGCCAAGGTCAAGGTAACTTCCATAACTACCTTTGCGTGGCAGGTGCCACCTCTGTTCTCTGAAGGAAACCTTCCAAGAGAGTCTAGACTGACTTTTCTCAGAGACTCCTCTCCACAGCTGTTTGCAGGCTTTCACTACCAGAAAATAACCAGACTAGTTTCATTGGAAGGGGCTTTTAAAAGCCACCAGCTACATCCTCTGCTCAGAGCAGGCTAACACTACACTGGATTGCTCAAGGTCCATCCACATGAGTTTTGGATAACTTCAGAGTATGCAACAATATCTCTGGGCACCCGTGCTGGTGTTTGGCTACTCTGGGTGTGAGCAATTTTTTTTTTTATCTTTCTAACCAGGATTATCTCTGCTGACTTTTGTGTGCATTGCCCTTTGCGCCTCTCTGAGACGACCCCAGCAGTGTCTTCTGCATAGAATCACAGAACAGAGTTGGAAGTGACCTTAAAGATCACCTTGTTCCAGCCCTCCTGCCATGGGCGGGGACACCTTCCACTAGACCACGTTGCTCAAAGCCCCATCCAGCCTGGCCTTGAACACAAAAGCCTTTTGTCCTGTCGTTGTCCACACTGAGAACATTCTGGCAGTGTCTTCTCCATAACCACCCACTAGGAAACTGAAGAGAGTAATCGCATCCCCCTCAGCCTGTTCTTCTCCAGGTTGAGCAAAGCCAGCCCTCAGCATATTTCCTCCACCACAGACTCCGCTGCCCTGTTGTACAGGACAATCACCCACCACAACATGAGGAGCAACGTGGCCCACAGGGAAGAGAAGAGGAAGACAAAGTGAAGTGGTCAGCTTGGGTTTGTCTGGATGCATTCGCAAGTGTCTTGCTTTACGCTTTTACTTCTGGTTATTTTAAAAGGGTCCTCTCTCCCTCCACTTGGTTCACTGTATGAAAGAACACGCTCCAGTCTTTGCAGAGCACTGACACTGGGCCCTGGCCCTTTACAAAGCAGTGATGGAAAAAACAGCAACTTAAGAGGAAAACTCAGGCATTATCTACATAACGTGAAGATGCAAATGAAGATGGATGTACTGAAAACTTGAAATGGCTGTGTAATCCATAGATTAGATGACATCTTATAAAACTTAAACTAGCATTATCCTGCACTGCTCCAGAACTAAATGTTATTGCAAAGCAGTTTGCATTTCTAAGCAGGCTGAGGAAAAAAGGTGAACGGCAGCTTTGTATGTGGCAACCAAAGTATCTGTGATCCATGTCTTCAAAAACTGTATACTTGTGTATGTCTTAATCAAAGCAGCACATCTAAGATAATTACGCATATGTATGATGACCTTAAACTCATGATTGTACACATCAGACACTTTGGTCACAGGAAAACTACCAGAATTATTGAGAGCAGTGGAAAAAATGTTTATGAAATGGAGTTTAAAACCTCATGAGCAAGAATGGAATTAATACACTCAAATTTTCCTCTATAATCCAGTTTGAAGAACCTTGCAAAGATAAATGCTAGACCTTTAAACGCAGGGATGATAAAGATAATTAATGGAAGCTTAGAAAGAGAATAATGTCTCAAATCCATGTGGGGTATAACTATTGCTCAGCTTTTGAGGAAAAGGAAGATAAATTATTCAGTCTTACTCCAACTCAGCATGAGGCAGAAATTCTAAAGGAAACAAGCTGTTCAAAAACAAAACTGTAACGACTATGCCAAGATAGGAGTTAGGCCCAGAAGACCTAAAATAAAGCCAAAATTCTAGTATTTATTGGCCAATGAGGATTCTGAGTATTGTCTTAAAGCAAATAGACAACACCTCTGCCTTGTGAAGTATATTTAAGTGGTGACTCAATTCTAGTACGATGACAGATGGCTTTACAGAAGGTTTATGGTTGGAAGGGACCTCTGCAGATCACTCGGTCCACTCCTGCTCAAAACAAGGCAAACTTTGATGCTAGATCAGTGTGTTCCTGGTCATGTCCAGCTGACCTTGCAGTTACTTCCAACACTGAAGATTCTGCAGTTGTTGCGGGTCTTTGCTCCAGTTTTGGACCCTGCACAAATCATGTTTTTTTTCTTATATATAATCAGAATTTCTCTTGCTACAACCTGTGCTCACTGCTGCTTCTCCTTTCACAGGGCACTTCTGAGAAGAATATAGTTCTTTTCTTTATACTGTCTCATTAGACCAGCACAAAGAGGAATCAAACTCACCCTGAGCCTTCTGTTCACCAGGCTCAACAGATCCAGCTCTCAGCTTTTCTTTTTATGTCTTGTGCTCCAGTCCTCAAGTTATTTTGGTGGACCTCCGCTGCACTCGTTTCTGTATGTCAGTGTCTGTCTTAAGCTTGGGAGCCCAAAACTGGCCATGGTACTCGAGATGTAATCACAGAAGTGACAGAGGAGAATGAGCACTTTACCTGGACTGGTCACTGCTCTCTTGATAATAAATCATGGCATTTGGTTGATCTCTATTGCTACTGCCAGTCATTTTCAACCTTGTCGCCACAAGGACCTGCAGATCTTTTTCTGCAAAGCTGCTTTCCACTCATTGCTGCTCAGCCTGTACAGCTGCACGGGACTATTTCTTCCCAGGTGCAAGACTTTGCCTTTGCCTGTGCTGAGCTTCATGAGGGTACTAATAGGCCATTTTACCAGCTCATCTGGGTCTTCTTGAATGGTAGTACTGCCCTCTAGCATATTTATTGCTCCTCTCGATTTGTTATTTGTGTACTTATTGCAATGTTCATTATTAAATATTAAACATCATCAGCTCAGTGAGATGCCAGTGAGATTTGAGTGCCAGTGAGAACAGTTGCTGCTTACTCTCCATGAGCCTGGAGGTTCCGCCAGTCTTCTACCTACCTTGTAGTGAACCCACACAAGAGTCTCCCTTGTCCATCAACACAGTTGCCTCATAATGGCAGGCCATCAGGTTGCCAGGTCAGGTATGATTTGCCCTTGGCTGCTCCAGTCACTTTCTGGTCCTTTGTGTACCTGGAAATAACTTTGAACAAGATTCGCTACACAATCCTCAGATATTCAGGCTGGGCTGACCAGCTCATAGTTCCCCGGATCCCTCTTGCCCCCTTTGAAGGGGGCCATGAGCATTGTCTTCTTTCATCATCAGGAACCTTCCTTTGACCATCATGGCCTTTAAAGGATGACAGCAAGTGAGTTCCAAATGGCATCATCTGTCTCGCTCAGCAACCCTTGATGTATCCTGTCTGGTCTTATGGACTTGTGTATATCCAGTTGCCAAACAGATGACCTTCAGAGGTCACTTCCAACCTCAATCATTCTGTGGTTCTCCAGGATTTCCCTCTTCAGCCAGGATGGCCTCCAGCCGTGCCTGCTTGGCTCATATATGCTGGCTGAGCAATTCCTACAACAACAGGAGGTTGTTACTGATGAACAACTGGATCCTTCTGGGGGCACTGCAGAGTCTTGTACAAAACTCCTCTTACAAACACTGGCAATTCTGAAAAAGAATATGGATTTGCAAGGGAACACACAGTCAAATCATGCTCAGCATTGCTCTTTGGGAGTGTTCCACTTGCTGGCTGACAAATGTACCTTGATGCATTACTTCAGTGGTTTTGAATGCATGGACTTTGCATAACACTTTGAGTTCCTTTGGGATAAAAGGATAACTTTAATTATATATAATATTATCATATAAACAGTATATAATCTTAAACATCCAAATTACCCAGCCTTTCTTGACATGTTTGTGCAACAACTTAGGAATAGTAAATATTATTCACATACTTCTCAGTGCTTTGTTTCAGGATTACCATAAAAGAACTGGGATCATAAGCGGTAAGAAATAACGTTGTGATATGAAGAATTTATTACTAGTTATTATTCATTATTTATACAGTGAGTGCATATTGCTTTACACACAAACACCACTTTACAGACAGCATATATTTCTCTGCAGAACTTCTACAAGCTTTGTTTTCCAAAGTGAACCAGTTGGGTGACACTAAATTGTCGTGGGTAACAACCACATATATTTCAGCTTGACAGGAGCAGAGAACAACCAAAAACAGAAAAGGCAGACTGACTTTTAGGAGAATTCAGAATAGAATTCCTCCAAACTAAAGTAAAATTTGCATTTTGTTTCAGGAAAAGTGCTCATTTCATCCACAGAGTGCTAGAGCAGTTAACCAACACTCGGACATTTAGTAATGCTTTAAATTCCAAGAGAAAACCCAATGAAATAACTTGGGTGGCTGCAAGTTTATACTTCTCCTACCTGCTACCTTGCAAAGCAACGGTCGCTTATAAATCTCTGTCATAGCTGCTTCTAGAGAGTGAAACTGGAGTCAGGAAAAAAGAAGAGGAATTCCTTTCCTGGTCTCCCCTGCAGTACTTTGTCAGGCACTGACAATAAGCCTGTGTTTTGCCCACTCACAAGGCTGTGAGTCACCACATTTCCATTTATGCAGAAGATATCTGCACCTTGTGCACATCGTTCAGCATCCCTGGTGTAACGTAAGCAGCGTTCAGCATCTCCGGTGTAACGTAACTCCTGGCACTACCGACGGAGCAACCCTCCCTGGAAACGGCACAGGCTGCCTACCCTTCATGCCATCGAGTCACAAGATCTTTGTGCTCCTCTTAAAGGTCTGGGCGCTTTTTCAAGAGGATTTTCAGGACTGTCGACAGGGCGGTGGTGCTGCTTTAATGTCAATTTGGAATGTTGGCTCTGGCTGATCCAAGCTTCCTGGTGTGCCCAGAGTGCATCAGCATCAGCCTGTGTCCAGCATTCGCAGGTGCAGCGTTCATCACCACAAGGAGCCAGAGAGCAGAATTTAATGCACTGTTTATCACTCCCAGGGCCAAATTTATTTTTATGTCCATCACACAGACAACTGTTGTATCGAGCAGGATCTCAAGGCTCATAGAAATCACAGGAAGAGGTGAAGCTTGGCTCTCGCTTCTATTTCTTTCCTTTTATTCATTTGGTTCATTTGTTTTGCAAGCAACTTGTAAATTGAAAACGGCGAATCAATCGGCAAGTTGAGGAAACCAATGCCATCAAGAAAATATTATCTGCTTGGCAAACAATTTATTTTCCTTCTGATAAGCATTTAAATTGTGTTCTTAAAAATGACTGCTGTTTTCCCATCACTTATAACAAAAATGTTATGGAGACATCCCACCTAACCGCTTCTGCACCCTTCTACACTGGGCTACTCCATACCCACCTTAATCCACTCATCTCCTCCACATACAATTTCTCTGCCATTAACCTCTTCATGTAATGTCAAAATCAGAAATGACCTAGTTGAGAAAGGATCAGCTTTCTTGAAAATAATTTCCAGGGCCTATCTAGCAAAGTTAGGCATTGACAGCAAAAATAACAGGAAACTGCAAAGTGATCCATTGTAAAATTCTTTCAGTAGCTACGTTTGCTGGCGACAATAGGAATACATTCCTGAATGACAGCAACCAACCTTAGGATTTTATACATTTATGACTCAGGTAACCTGCCCTCCTCTAGAAGTACCGCTTCTTGAAAATAAAACCTCTAGTAATCAACAGCAAATCATATCCAAGCAAGCTCTCAGGGAGGCCTTTTTTAGCCTGACAGGAGACTGGGACAAATTTTCTAATGAAGCACCCATGCCTCCTGAATAGCAGAAGGATATATCCAGCTGCATTTTTAAGGGATAATCTGCAACTAATACACGTGAAAACGAAGTAATGATGAGAAAGAAGTTAGAATATAAAAAGAACCTTAAATCGTTTCAAAGAACCAAGCACTTAAACCTGGCCAACGCACACTTTGTTTAGGTTACTGTTATTACTGATATTTATCCTTTTTGGAAGCCAAGATACTTTTTGATCAAAGTGCCAAAGCCTAGAAATATTCCTTTTTCTTTATCCAGAGCTGTCACGTTTGTGACCTTGTAAATACTTGGCTATGTCAATTAGTGCTTCAAAAATGCTGCCTTTCATCTTCAAATGGAACTGGGCCTAGAAACCAGCCAGACCTCTTAGCTCTTTCAGCAGACGATAAACACATTGCGAGTCAAAAAAAATCCAAGCAGCTTTTTATGACTTTACAGATTAATTAGCATGCCAGGGTTTTCAGACCAATTTCAGTCCAATAAAGTATCAGCAAAAGTTGACAAACTAAAGCCACATTTTTTTTATGTTCCAATATCTACACTATGAAAAATATGTAAAAATACATCTGAGAAAAACCACTAAAATCAGATGGTAAGAGGAAGTGACAGATCATCAGCAGAAACTAAGCCCTCTCTAGGGCCACAGATCATTAAGAACAGCCTTCACAGAGGAGTCTGAAAACTGCCCAAAGCATCTCTCCAGTTTGTTCAAAGGGAAGAACTGGTTCCTCTACTTCAAGGCCTTCAAAACATCACTTTTGGAACCCACCACTGATCTCATTTTGCTCTCTTGTTCCTTGGTGGCACAATTACCCCCCAGTAGTTGAGATGCTTTTATAGTAGCTTAATATGATTACTTCAGCAGAAGCCATTGCTGAGTTCAACTTGCAGAGATTTTTGGTCAATTTGTAATATGTAAAAAGAAAGTTTTCTAGTCAAAGATCAAATCTCTTTCCTCATCTCATTCCTGGTACAAGCTCCGTCCATTTCCCAACAACAACTCTCAAAATTATTTGGGGATACACCAGAGAATACTCTATAGAGATATTTTGTTGGGGTGAACTGTGCTGGTTTCATACAAGCTGGGCTGGTGTGATGGCACATCACCACCAACGTCACACACTTTGGCTGCCTTTCCTTGCTTGCAGATTCCTTACAGAAGGCACAGTCTGGAAGCTGCACTCCAATTAAATGGTGTGTCACCCCAAAAGTTAAATTGTCCAAATTACTGAACTTTCAAACCTAGAGAACAAGACAAATGTGATTTGAGTGCCAGGGAAAACCTGTCCTTGTCTTATGTTAGAAACTATTGAGGATTACATACTCTGGGCATTACTCTGAATTCCTATATATTCATGTAATATTCTGCCGTAATTAGAGCTTCATATACACCAGAAGTCTCTGCATGGGTGGGAACAGGCAACAAAGCTGCTGAGAGTTCTGGAGAACAAGCCTTATGAGGAGCAGCCAAGGGAGCTGGGCATGTTCAGCCTGCAGAAAAGGAGGCTGAGGGGGGACCTTCTCATTCTCTACCTGAAAGGAGGGTGTAGCCAGGTGGGGTTGGTTTCTTCTCCCAAGTAGCAGGTGACAAGACAAGAAGAAATGGCCTCAAGTGGCACCAGGGGAAGTTTAGGATGGGTATTAGGAAAAATTTCTTCACTGAAGGGGTTATCAAGCACTGGAACAGGCTGCCCAGGGAAGTAGTTGAGGCTCCATCCCTGGAGCTAATTAAAAGATGGGTAGATGTGGTGCTGAGGGACACGGTGAGCTTGGTAGTGCTAGGTTAGTGGTTCAACTCAGTGATGTCAAATATTCCAACCTAGGTGGCTCTATGATTCTATAATCCCAATTACCAATTAAACTGGACAAAATTATCTACAGGTAAAAATATGCTCCTGGAAAAAAATCAGTTGTACTATTTGACATCCAGCAACTGAAGCCTCACTTTTCATCACAGTAATTTGCCAAAAGGATCAGGAGGATCTTTACCACAGCTTTTGCCACTCACTATTGCACTCGGGCTGGTCTGCTACATCATGTCCAGATCAAAGAATTGACTGGCTACTATCTGAAATGGCGACAAAAATATGCCAACTATCAATATAAACCCTCAGGGGAGTGGCAGAGTAGCTTTGCACAGAGAAGCTGGAAAAGCAAATCCTATATGCTTCATCACTGCATGTTTTGACTGTTTTCTAGCAACTGTTGTATTCCAATATTTATAATCTCTCTCTTTATGCAAGCCTCTTATGTTTTATAATAAAAAGAGTACATAAATTTCAGTTACCGTTGCAGAGCAAATTGTTGTATGTAATTAGTCATGTACAACATAAGGCGTAACTCGAAAAACAATTCGTGTTTATTCTTCCTCTGCTTAATCAATATTTTAAATATTTGTGGAAGCCATATACCGGCTTAGCAAATCATCACCTCAAAAGCAAGAGAAAGAGAAGAGACAACACAAATTCCACAACCTACGACAAATCATCTGCATATGACAGAGTGCTGTTGAGGGAACTGAAGGAGTGCCGTTTTGGGACCTTAAAGGAAAGAAGCATGTAACATTTTACTTCTGTGCCATCCCACATTATTCCTTTTTACCATGAGTTCCTCAGCCATACTGACTTGCTTTTCCTTTAACATCAGAATTTTGCTCCCTCCCCAAGCACTTTTTTAGCGCTATTTATTTGCAGCTATGCACAGGGATAAAGACAGTGGGGGCGATTTTTTCCCCTGCAATCCTTGCCTGCCTTCCCAGGGAGGTTAACAAATGCTTTACCATCTCTGTCTTCTCTCCCACACCATAACCGTGGTTAACCACAGTGGGATCGCAACTACAGGAGCAGCAACACACGCGTCTTAAATGCTGCGGGAGTACTGTAAGTACAGGAGGCCGGGATCACATCTCAGTTATGCTATTTAAAGACTTAAGACTATATAGTTATCCCTGAGCAAGACTAGAGGAAAATCTTACCACAACTGAAGACTGGCATTTTTCTAAAATTTGTCATAGGTTTAACCTTGAGAATAACAAATCATTAAGTGTGTGGAGGCTTAAAAATCAATTTATGTTCCAAGCAAAGGGTTTTTAAAATTAAGGTTGAAAAAACCCAAGAATCAGGTTTCGCCTGGCGTTGCACAGATTCTGTTGATGTATCAATCTTTTCAGGCATTTAAAAATAATATAGAGATGATAAAAGTAAATGTTCTATAACCAAAAAATCTCTTGGTAATAAAATTTCAAATTACAGCCCATGACAACACTTCTAAATTGAAGCTGTGATACAGGAGCTTTGATGGAGAAAATTGTACAAGTAACTCGCAAAGTAATTCGGAAAAGCAACAAAGAATGAAGGTGCTGCTGAGATGAACAGAAAACATAGCTGGAATGGTGTGCAGCATCCTTAAATGAATTTTAGACTGTTTTGTTGCCAATATCTTAAGCAGTGCTGCAGTCTTATATGGATTTCTTTGATAGCTTCCTTCTACCAGCAAATAACCTCACTGCAGGAAAAAAAAAAGCCCAAAACTCCGCCGCACACAGACAAACCCAAACCTGAGCTCAATCATCATACATGACTGGGCTCAGAGTGTGACAAATTGATCTGAATACATCAGTTTAATGGCAGGAATTGCACTCTCCTATGAACTCCTTCAGGCATTCAAGGGGTTGAGGAAGTATCTTCAGGGAAGGACTCATCCCTTCAGACTGCGCAGACTCTTAGTGCTGGTCTGTGGCCCAAAGCATTGGATACAGCACCAGGGAAGAAAAGCCAAATTGAGCAAAAGAGCTGGAACTTTGCTCACTGTGGCAGAGAGTGAGCATGTGATCCAACAATCCCTACCTCTGAGTGCCTCAGCTTTCCTGTCGGTATACTGGGAGTCCAACATTAAACTATGTCTTACAGGGAGTTGAGGTTTCAATTGCTTTTCTGCTGTTTTCAGATGAAATGGGTTGCAGCAGCGCAAAGTATCGTCGTCATTTTGCTCAGCAAAAAATAAAGCTCAGGAAAATACAGCTTTTTTTGTTTAAATAACTAGGACCAAATGTCCGTAACCACTCGAATGTGGCAGATCCACTAAGTGTGATTTGTACCAAAGCATCTGTGGTAAGAAGGTTACAGGTATGCTTTGAGAATAAATTTCACAGGTCTGCAAAGTATAATTAGTTCTAAAGTTCTCCTACACATTAATAATTAGCAATAAAATCCTTCTAAAGTCCTCCACAGAAAGATGTAAAAATCTCTTCCAGAAGCATAAAAAACACAGACCAAACCCTGCCCCCTCACAGCTGGTGTTATATATCTTAAGCTTCCCTCTGAAGATGATTTCACCTCTCTCCAACAGTTAATTTGATCAATTTTTTCTCTCCCTTCCAATGCTTTTTCTGTTCGTATCACATAACTCAGGCTGAAGTCTTTAATCTTACATACATTTACATAATAATTTAAAGACCAAGTGGTTCAGCCAGATTAGACAGTCTAGTGGTCCTTAAAACCATTTATCTATGAATTCCATGACCAATTCCATCACCAACACAGCAAGTTTCACAGTCCAGTTATGTGGCAGAGAGAAAAGGAGGTTCTTCCTCCATTTTGAATTTGTCACTTTAGGATTCCCTTAACTGGGAGCTGAAGGACAGGAATGTGGCCAATGTTTGCCAATACACGTGTCCAGAAGCCAGACCTTGTCAAACAGACCTCAGTCTTTGACAAGACTATGACTCTGATAATATGTAATGGAGGATGATGGCATGTATATGTATTTTTAATATCTATTGACTAAGCACTTATGCTAAAAAGCCCGGAGCTGTGCAGACATGAGAACAGAGGAAGGGAAGAGTTTTATGGCCACGCAAGGGAATGGCCAGTCTCATGCTGAAAGGATGCATATGGTTTTGATACCTATATTTGCAGAGGCAAAGGAAGTATGGCAGGGATACCAAAGATACACACTTAACTGGATGCTACTAAAGCTGGTAAAGAGCAAGAAACCAGAGGAATCAAGGACCAAAATTTTGAAGACAGACTAAATGGTTTAAAAAAAATTTTTTTACCTTGGAGGATAAATAGGAAGAATACAAATAAAGGGAGGTAACAGGTTGGCCTCTGCACTGAGAGATCTTCAAACCAGCTCAGGAAGATCTGCTAAAGTCAAAACTGGTAACTGGATGACACAGAGAGTCCTTTGTGTCCTCAGCCTGGAGGAACATTGCTGGCTGTACCCATATCCTTGAACTATCACACAAGGAGAACCAGGTTCTCAATTTTCTTGCTCTGTAACACCATGATTACTTTCTTGATTCACCATGTCACCTCTTGTGTGGGACACCCTCTTGCCACTGGGTCTGCCATGATGTCGGGGAAGGTTCAGACTGCAGGAGAGCTGCTACACTATCAAATATCCTGCTCCCGACCTCAGAACAGAACTAAGAAATTAATCTTACGATGACACCACCCCCTGTGATCTGGTACCCCATAAACATGCTGACAAAAAAGCTGCACAGAATAGACTGTGACCTCTCCACAGCTCAAGGCAGCTAAGTGCATTCCTGTTTTTTTAAAATAAATCAAGCAACCGTGTTATCCTTCTGACTAGTGATTTCCTCATTGTAGGAATTTAATTTTTTATGCCTAACCATTAGCTGTTTTTTAGGAGGAGAAGGCACCGGCTGGTTACACTGTGAACCACAAGCATCTTTCTGCCGTGTGTGAAGGAGAGAGACGGAGTCAGGTGGGGTGAACATGAGTATGTATGAGCACCTGATGTTTTTTCCTGACATCGTTCCACATCATTAGTTGGAAGCTTGCTAGGCACCATACCCTTACATCTCTGTTCATCCTATCTACCTCACTTCTCTTTCGAAGTTTTCTCCTCTTTAGTACATGCAATTTTGAATTTTGAGAGCTGTTCATCTGATTCTCAAAAGAAAAGGCCAGGGCAAAGACTGCATGCATTTTTACACATTTATTTTATGGGATATTACACAGCTGATTAACAGTTCTCAGAGCAAAAATTGTCCCATGTAACCTCCATTCTTGTCTATTTATTGCTTTTGATCTATTCTTGCCAAAACATTCTAACTAATGAAAGTCATCAGAAAAATGTCTAATAAGGTAATTTAGAAGACAGTTTGCATTGAACATATGACCAAAAGGCATTGAACTTGCTATTCCTGACTCCTCTCCCCCAGTAAACACATGGTTTACTGGCACTGCTGTGCTTCAAAATGGTTTGGAACATCTGGGAAAAGGGCTGATCAGCCCCAGACAATCATTGGACTCTTAGCAGACCCAGGAACAAAGGTCATGATAAATGAAATGACTGCTTTGGCTCCAAAATTGCCTCAATCTCCCTCAGACAAAGCATGATTGAAATGCATCTATCTGTGGATAGCATCTGGAGAACTCTAAATATGTTTTGATCAGAATCTGATTCGCTTCTTCCAAATGAAAATAATTTGAAGATGCCATGCAAAAATTTTAAAACCAATCCCACTGTAAACTTTGGCTTAACGTTTCCTTCTGCAGTGTTGACCTTGTTTTTCTACAGTGGGAAAAAAATCACTATAATAATGGTACTGCAGTAAAATTTCAGCTTGCTCTTGGCTTACTTTAAATAACTTCATTGTCTCCTTTCCCCCTGTCTGCGTCTGCTGTATTTGGCACTTGCAGTTATTAAAATGAAACCAAGTTGAAAGAAAATGTTAAATATCATAAAAAGAAAACCAGCAGCGCTTCTGGCTCACTTTGCTAATGCTGTGGTCACCTTTACAATTTGCCAGCGTTTTCTACTTCCCAGCTGTTCTACCTGAATTTGCATGCAGAAAGAACCCCCAACTTTCTACTGGAATAACAACTTGTACTTTTCAGATTTAAGAACTAAATGTTAAAAAAAAAAAAACCAACAAGGAAAAGTCACCCATTTCCCTCCAATTAGATATTAGAGCAAAAAACCCCAATGGTTTACTAGTGATTTCAATTCTTTGCCACTTAACATTTTCTTACTCCTTAGTGTGTATTTCCGCACAAATGAGAGCATCTGGTTATAGCGGTCCCACTGCTGGACTCCAATGTGAACAAAGAACGAGGCTTTGAAAACCTTACATGAAAGTACCAACTAAAGAGAAGAAAAAACACCATTCAGCCAAAATTACGCCCTTTGGTCACCTTTTACTCCTTCTGGATGAAAACTACATCCAGTTGTTGTCAACCACAGCTCCACCTTGGTCAACAGACAAGAGCATTCCCAAAGTGGGAACCACAGGTTCCAGGGAAAGCAACAGAAAGCCAGAATGTTGGCAGCACTGAAAAGAAAGCAGCATTTGCTCTCCTTGGGCCTCTCAGGATCATGGAAACCCTCAGTCTTGGAGTAAGAATGACCTACTGTAGCATATGCACAACACATAAAAGAATAATAAACAAAAAGTAAAGAGGTTACCCATAGAAATGTATCTTCCTTCTCTTGGCTATCCCATGAACAAAGATTTTGCAAAGGGACAGATGAAGCTGCATTTTTAACACCCCTTCAACACATCCACCCCAGGAAAAAAGAGCCAAATTCTTACTTTGGTAGTTGAAGCTGGGGAGGAGTTGGCCACTAGGCTCGTGATGACATCGCTGTTGACAGTGGTGCAGGCGACAGTGGCCGGGGTGGGGAGGCGGGAGGGGACGATGGGCAGGGGCAGCAGCCCGGGACGGTTGTTGCTGTTGGTGCTCGAGGCGCTGGTGCAGTTGGTGCTGCTGACGTGGTTGCCGTTGGAGCTCCAGTCCCGGCGATCCCACCCGGCCCGATAATCTCTTTCAAACCGGCTGTGGTGCCGTGACATCGCGATGGAGGGCAGCTTCTTCTCAAAGGGAATGTGAGAGCTTGCCTGAAAGATGAAAACCAAAGAAGGGTTAGGAATAAGGTCCCAGCCCAGCGACTGTACTCTATAATCACCAGGGCAAGCTCCTGGCATGCCTTCTCTGCTTTAGGAGAATGCTCTTTCGCCCCTTTTCCCAGCTAAACCTCAGGAGAAGAGAGGGGTGTTATAGTAAATCTTTCTCTAGGACAGAAATGAGAGAGTTCGGACAACTACAAGCAGGTAGTGGAGAGACCAATCCTTCAGACCTAAGGAGACACCATCACCCCAATCTCTTCAGCAGCAAAGAAGAACACACGAATTACAAAATCCCCCATAGGAAGAAAGGCATCATTCAGGGGTTCTGATAGCAGAAAAATGTTCCCAACAGCTTTGCCTGGCAGTTTTGATGGCAGTCTGCAGATCATTTCTGTGGCTCTCTTTGGTATCTGATGTGCGACCAAATATGAACCCTGAAGACCAGAGAGAGGAAAATCTACCTGCAAAATCTATCCATTACTTCTCCGCTTCCATAGCTGAATATTGTTTACGCAGACTCCTCTCCTCCTTTTTGTTAGGCCTCCTTCCTGGAAGCTCCTACAGGAACAGTTCACCCTGTGATGCCTGAGCTCTCTGCAGCATGGCTGCTCTCCAGGGCAGGCCAACGTGCTGTCTCCTCCTGTGCTTCAGGCTAGACTTAAAACACTTAATATACCCTAAATGATCAAATGACCAAATCGCTTTGTGTGATCACCCTGTCCTTATGATTACTTACCTCCTCGGTCTTTGCTATCCATAGATTTTATCAGTCTGGAGCAAGACGTCTGCACACAATGCTGGGAGTAGAGACTCCCAATATCTAATCTAGTTCTGATAATTATACATGTTATGTAGCCTAGAGCAGTTCCTTAAGTCTTCCTGCCAAGGTCTCCTAACCTGCAGAATGGTGGCAATAACACTATTTTCCCAGCAGAGTCCAGAATAAGGGAAAGTTTACAGCAATTGAAATTGAAAAACAGTGTAAATAAATGCTAAATATATTTATTCCCATAAATAAATAATGCGTATCTAGGTCACGGCAGCATCTGATTTATTTTATTTGCATCAGACGACCCAGTAAGTTCTTTGTAATAATAACATCAGGTCAGTTGAAGCAATTTTCCTTCACAAATTCTTAGACACAACAATGGACAATAAAAATATCTGCTTATAATGGCTGAGGAGGGAGCTGGAACTAAACTCACAGAGAAACTTAAAGATAAGGAACTAATTCAGAGAGATATTACTTAGAAGTAGGAAAAAATAGTGCACCTATCCACACCATTAATAGTTATTCACCCAGTAGAAATCAAAAAGAAAATAAAAACCAAGAAAACTACTGTTATGACCAAATAATTAGAGGTTCGCCCGGTTCAACAGAGAGTTATTAGCTTGAGATGAAGAAAACTTGTTTTCAGTTAAAAATTCAATAATATAAAAATGTATTAAAATACAAAAAACTGTCCCATACCGTCCCCGTCCTCCCCCCCCAATCATTATCTTCAACAGAAGGCTGAACCAACTCTCCCAAGACATAGCATTTGTGATGGTTCTGTTGCTCCTCCGCAGGAGTGAGCACCTCCAGTGAGAGCCTATATTGGGGATCACAGAGCAGTATTGTAAATGCTGACCATAAAATTAACGTTAATCCATCAGAGTCAGCTATTTCATCTCCGGTAGGACCTGGTGCAAGATTTGACTTGATGATCTGAGGGTTGAAGATTTATTGGCATTTACTATAGAATCTTCTTTCTTGTATTTTTGTGGCCATTAGACACTTTAATTTCAGAAAGCTCATTTCATATTTTCTGGAGGAACATGTGGAAATACCATCTCTACACTGAACACGGCAAGAACCAGAGACACAAGTGCTGTGGAAGATGGTTCAGTGAAGACAGACACTTTTGTTTCGGTAGGGATGAAGAAAGCAAGTTTCTCCTCCAGTGATAACCAATTCAGAATAAAATCAGACCTAAAGATACCGTCTTTAAAGGTTAGAAATTCCGCAGGTATAAACCCCCTTCCTTTTGTTTTATAAACCTTTTGTGATGCCAGGCAAAAAGGCAGACTGTAAACTGCAAGCTACAATTTCAAAACATCCTTTATTATTCCTTGCCTTTGGAGAAGTTTCTTTTTAAATCTGCATGGCCTCCACCTCTGTATGAAGCGATCTTTTTTGACTGTTTGGATGGTGGCTGTCAAGTGAATGCCCTTCTCCTCCCGAGCTCGAGGATCTCCATTAGCTGTATTAGTGTACTTCTTGACAAGGCAACCAGAGAGAACCAAATCACATTTCCCCCACCCACCCACACACTTGAGTATATCTGACATTTAATTCAGCGGAGAGCAGAGGCACACATGCACATAAGTCAATAGCTAGCAGTTTTTGCCACACGATCCAAGACACCATGCCCCCAGCAATTCTACTATCAGATGAGACTGACAGGCAATTACGTCAATAACAAGCAGGAAAAAAAGCCTGCGACTAAGCCACGCATTAAGTATTTTACTTAAAACCCACCACCCTCTTCAGGAACAAATTCACTTCTTTGTCCAGCTACTGTTTTTGATGATATTTCCAATAAAAATTAAAAAAAAAAAAAAAAAAAAAAAGCAAGCCAGGGCCATACGTCATGTTTTTTCTATGCATTGCATTTAATACACACTGCTTGTTTCAACATGTCATTTTTGGCTGGGTACAAAGATACTTGACAGCAACAAGATGTGCAGAAAAACCGGAGGGGATAACCATCTAATAAAGGAGTATTCGACTGCTAGTGCTCGCTATTAATTGTTTAAAATTAGAAACAATATAAAATGTTCTCATAAATAGCTGCTGGGTGAGGTAAGAAATGGTTCGTGAACAGGCTAGCTAATTTTTAAATAGATTTTTGGATCCAGCGCTTATGCTTAGTCTAGGCTATTTTTGTCAAGGATCATAATCATCATAATAATGCCTTAAACCTATTCTGTACTCAGAAGGAAAACTTCTCCAACAAAGTGTGTCCCGAGCCAAGCATAATCACCGCATTCCTCTGCACAGAGCTTGACACCGGGCAGCATAAACCATCTTGAGAAACGGCAGTGATGGAGGCCAGTAGAAACACCGACAAAGAGCGAGGAGGGCAGCAGTCGCTGTAACCAAAGCTCTACGAGCATTTTCATCCTTACTCAGTCGTTCACCGCTTCCAAAATACTCAATTTCAGGCTAAAATTTTCCGGATGTGGATTCTTTTCGGAATATTTTTTTTAAGAATAAACAAAAATAAACCCCCAACCATTCTGTTGGGAGACAGGGAGAAGGAGGAAGATCGATATCTAATACTTACAAATACCAGTATCAATAGCTACCATTAATTCATATGTTTTTCCTTTTTAAGGGAAATTTAAGTTTTTCTCAGCATTCGTATGCATGCGTTTTTTTCTTACGTCCCTCTATGTCTCTTTATGTACCTCTAAATGGCACTAAGGAAGAGAAAGGAGGTTTTTACCTTGTTTTTCAGACTTGGGGAACTCCCAGTGCTGTCCCCACCGAAGCCACTGCCCTGGCTAAGCTTTGGCTAATTATAGATATATCAGCCTCAGTTTTGGGCACGATTTTTCAACTAGCATGCAGCTCCCCACTGTAACATCTAGAAGGCAGTTCTTGAGCAGATAAGCTTAAAGCTATCTCAGATATGTCTACCCTACATTAGATCCATAAAACCGTAATGTAGACGTAGCTGGCAACGGCAAGTAGGTACGATTTGTGTATCTTGGAATAGAAGCCCATGAAGAGGCTTACTGCACGCTGTTACTGCTGAAAACCACGCCGTACAGCTAATTCAGCTGACATACTATCTTGTGAAGGTGGTAAAGTCAATGAGACAGGCCTTCTCCCACTCTCTACTCAAGACGTAATCACTGGAGTAGCCGGGTGTCTTTAATCTCCACTAGAAAGGAAACGTGTGTTCCTGTTTGTCACATAGAATCAAAGGATTTTATTGTGCAGCCAAAAGGAACAAAAACTCTCTCAGAGGGAAAACACCCCACCCTACTAAAGAGAGAGAAAAGAGAGAAACCAATAGCTGTTACTGGATGAACTGATAAATTCAAAGCAAAAAGGAGATCACACTGGTATTAAGGGAAAGCTGTGGAAAAGGCTATAAGCTAAAGAAGAGAGATCGAGCAACCAGAGGAAAATAAAAATCCCATGACAAATCTGAAAGGAGATTTAGTGATATGGCAAAGCAGACAAAACGCCTGTCTGGGTCCCCAAAGACCACATCGCTGCCTGTGTGGTGCAAAAACCACGCCAAAAAATAGCCAAGCCTCTCGTTTTCGGAGATGGGTTCTGCATGGTACCCCAGAGGACAATACATGCACCCAACCTTTTCCTCTGGAAACTCCTTTCCCAGGAAGACAGGCTTGGGAGGGCAGAACAGGGGAGAGTAAGAGAGTTATGAAACAATACTGAATGGTCTTCTGAGGGATGTGACAGGCATCTCTCCCAGCCCTCCAAGGCCAAAATACTACCCACCAATGGCCAATACTACCCACCTGCAATACAGCAGGTGAGAGAGACCATAAAAAGAAATTACTTTAAATCTATCACTCTGGAGGGAAAGTAAAATGTAAGGGTGCCCCTGCTAGAGAAAATAACTTTTTCTATGGCCAGGAGTTTTTGAAATGTCTCATATAAACAGCTTGCTCAACAATAAAATTTGAGAATGGTTTTCTGCAAAACACGAATGTCCCTGCAACTACAATGGGGGGCACCTACACGGATGACTACATCCAGCCTCCAAATTTATCCAAAGCAATGTGGCCATTTGGAGATCCTCCTACCATCTCAGTTCAAAACCACCTTCCTCCTGGTACTGATTTTTTACCACCTCTCTCATGCAAGCTCACTCGTTCCCTGTTTCCACAGCTTCCACACACGTAACACAGAGGCAAGAAAAAGACCAGCGGCGTTTGAGATAGCAGCGTGCTAACTACAGGCCTCTTACCAGGTTCAAACAGAACATTCCTGCAGATTTATTACACTTAAGTGATTAACATTTCATTTTATGCTCGATACATTTAAACACAGCCCTTCTTCCCCCGAGCCCAAAACACTCACTGTTCTGCAGAAAAAATGTTTCTTATTCATGTTCCTCTAAATGACAGTCCGGCTCGAGCCTTAGAGCAGCTTTTTTCCTGCCCTCCACGCTTATCTAGTCAAGGTCTCCTTAAAATGCCTGTCCTCACGGATATAAATATAAGGAAAAACAGGCTTTCAGCCAGTCTGAAGCTAGAGAATCAGATTTCTTAGACTATTAGTCAACTTCATTAAGTGACTTCAAAAATAAAGGTCAACCTTTTAATTTAAATTTTTCCTGGGTAAGCATTTGTTTCTAAATTTACATTTTAAATAATAACATTAGAGAAATATGATAGGCAAGAGAGGTTGGGAGACAGAGCGACGGAAGTAGATACATGGTCATTAGGGAAATGGAAGAAAAGAAAAAAGAAAGAGTCTGAAACATTAAAACAAGCAGCTAAATAGCCTTATGTCTTTTCAGACTGGATGAACGGAAGCATCGATAAAATAGCCTATTAGAGAGCTTCAAAAGCAGTTAAGTGCATGTAAAGCCTAAGTATTTTATGAGATACACACACACACACAAAATGAGGAAGAAGAGAGAGATTTGCTGTAATCAGATCTCGCATGAAGAACTGTAACTGATAACGAAGAAGGTCTAAGTACCTAAGCCTGAACGACTTCAGATACATGCTGCAGGGAAAACGCTGCTGGATGCAGAGTTATCAGAGCATACTGGCACAAACGCCTCTTCCTGAGGCACAGGGCTGAAGACAAAATTTCTGCCTATGGCACCAAAATCACATTGAAATCTATCAATGTCATCATAAATTCTGGACACAACTCAACAGTAACATTATACATGCACAACACATACTACACATATGTGTCTTTAAGAAAATCTTACAAATAAAACGGGGTGCTATAGACCTGGCAGCTTCAGGAGCTACTCTTCACTTCAGAAGTGGGACAAACAAAATATTGTGTTCGAGCTTAACATTATTTATAACCTACAAAGACTTTCTTAGACACATATGGAATCACTGTTATAAGCCTACATGGATCTGACTAATCCATTTTCACAATTTTTAACTTCTTTTTTTCCATTTGGGTGACTTCATTGAAAGACTTCTTTGTTAGACGAAGGCAGTAGGAATCCAATCAAGAGATTCTGCAAAGCTGAACTACAAGCAGCTGTGTAGAAAGATAAGACCCAGAAATATTTGAGGGGCAAGGAAACAACTTTATTATCAAGCAAGGTCTTCTTTTGTAAACCCCTGATTTAGTCTTGTAAACAGTTGTAAAGCTCTTGTAAAATCCAAGACAAGGCAGAGAGACTTGAACTGCTTTGCTACAATCAGATCTTAAAAAAAAAAAAAAGAAAAAAAAAAGCCCAAATCCTAACCCTGTAAGTGATAAAGGAGCAGTAGATTCAAGAGATTATATAGGATTTAATTTTCCAAATATATGCTGGAGGAGGCAATGCTTTGGGACATACAAAAAAAAAATACACCAGAGCAGCAACATAATAGTTTCTTCTCAGGATAGAGTTCACTATGCAAGAAGCACAAATGAGACTCTTGCTTCTCTGTCTGAAAATACTGCAGAAAAGGGTGTACGCTTATTATTTCTGACTCCTTCAGGTGGATATGGCAATCATGTCTTTAGATAAGTAAAAAGGAAGGCTAGACTATCCACTCAAAAGAAAACCCAGCCACAGTGAGAGTGAAACCATACCTCACCAGTCTGGTTTCTTTCTCTCCGAGTTGGGAGAATATGATCTTCCTAAATAAGGGGTTACTAAAATATCCGTATGTATATGTTTTATTACTAAGCTTCTTGGAAATTTATCTTCAGTATGATCGTTCCCTGTATTTTGTCATTTCCTTTCAAATGCTAATTCCTTTACAACCTGAGTGGAGGAGATAACACATCCTGGAAGGCACTGAGTACTGGTACGGTGAGAAAAATTCAGAGGCCCAGAAGTGCCTGTGGTCCTGCTGCTCACCCTGCTGGCACGGGAGATGAAGACCAGTCCCACGCAGAAATCTGCTGCATGCCAGATTTGGATGCACACAAAGTTAAGGGGATGTTCATCAGGTGCAGGGGTTTCCTTCTGGGGAAGCCCCCTATCATTCAAGTGTCTCAGACTATTTTGAAAGGCCTTGATCCACACCCTCAGAGGCACTTAATGTCAATTATAAATTAGTAGGAAATATGTCATCATAAAATCACAGAATAGTTTGGGTTGGAAGGCACCTTTAAAGGTCATCTAGTCCAACCCACCTTGAAATATATTGGTTTGAGATACGTATCTGGAGAAAATTCCTCACCCCATTCCTCCATCTCCAGGCTTTTACCAGAAAGATCTCCCACTTGATCTGGTCCTCCACCTTGGCTTCTTGCAAACATCCTCCAGAAATCTCAGACCCTCACCACCCGCCATTCCCAAAAATCAGTTCTAACTGCATTTGCTGGAGATTCTTGAGCTTTTCAAGGTCCTTCAGAGGCAACAGGACTGGAATTTTGCACAGCAGTTTTCTAAATGAAAATCCAAGAGAACTTTACACAAAGGCATAATAATTTTCTCAGATGTCTCTACAGGGTCCCACGTAGCCAGCACTGACTGGAACCCAGCCTTGTTAAAAATGGGGAGAGACAAAACCATCATGTACCTCTATAGCACTCCTGCTTGCAAAAAACACTGAATTCCCTAATTAAATTATCTCATTAGCCTGAAAAGCAAACAAAAGAAATCCAAATGCCAAAATTTGCTACGTTAAAGGCCAGTTCACGGAGGTTTTGTGTGGATTCACACGGCAGAGCTGGGGGCCAGCACCCCGACCCCCAGCACAGGGGCTGGCTGAATGGCAACTGGTGGCCAGGGTCCAAAGGTGCCCATCAGGGAGAGGTAGAGGAGGGAAGACAGCGACATGACTAGATTTCTTCTGGGGAAATGGACCATCTTCTCAAAATGCATTAAGTGGTTGCCAGCACCTGACATACCTAATCTTGCCTAAGACTTCATAGTTAATAAAGCAGAAATGTAGAATAAGCTACTGTCAGTGTTGCCAAATGTCACAAATTAAATCTCCCAAAATTTAATTAACAGGATCCTGGCCCTTTTGGGGCTGGTTTCTTGTGGTAGGGCGGGGAGGAGCGGACTAGGTCTTCAAATTACATTTGGACAAGGCAGAAAAGATTTCCTTTGATTTACTACTGTTCTCAATTTTCCAGCCCTTGGGGAAGACTGATCAATCAATCAGAACAATTAGAGTAGAAAGCTCTCTGCCAAGGAAAGGGTTAAGTGCAGCAAATTTTACAGCTCTGGAACACCTGTACTGCTGCGAAACTGTGTAATAATGAAACTACTTTGAATTTCCCTCAAAGAGGGTATTTTTGGGTCATTCAACCCCTGTCACTGTTCACATTTAAAAAGCTTCAGATAGCACCAGGGGAAGCAGTAAATTTTCTCTTCCAGGACTGATGCTCTCTGACCACACAGCATTTTCTCACATACATTTTGTTAAAAGGAGACATATATCATTCTCCCAAATCAAGACCACATGTACACTTACGGCGTGAAACAGTCACTAAGCATCTGACAGATAAAAAGAACTTACTAGATGTAAAATGCTTCAGAAAAAAAACAAAAAACAAGAAACATTTAATCTACTGAATATTAGACCAGCACAGTACATACCAACATGCATCCAAGAGCCTTCTTGGTTTTAACACAAATCAGGTTGCAGTAAGGTAGGAAAGTGCAGTTATCCTGATACTGCAATAAGAAACTGAATTTCCAGAGATGTCCCTGGCACAGAGGGGAATAACTACATATTTTCCAATTTCTGGTGACCTAAATGCAGGACTGTCGCTGAATTCCACTCATATCCTCAGAAACAACCTCACTCTTCATTTAAGGAGCCTTGTATACTTTTTTATCTCACTTTTAGAGGTTGTGGAGGGACTAGAGAGGAGAGCTGCTCTGCTTATTTCCACAAGACATTTGTTTGCTTCATGGCACTGGTACCATTAGTACCAGCACATTAGTACCAAGTGCCCTTTCTCCTGGCTGGAAATATCGGCCTTCCAGCTCACCCAGCAGCAGACACTTAGGCCTCTCGGACCTAAATGATGCATGTCACTGAAGTTGGCCAGAGCCCACGTTATCTGTCCATCTGCAGTCACAGCTCATCACCTCTCGTGGCCTAACCATAGTACATAAAATTGATTGATTTTATTTTCAGTTGGTTCAATAGACGAAGTATCACTTACATCCAGTTGCTATTTTTGTTTTGTTTTGAAAGGCAATGCTTCAAGAATTAGAGGGACAGCGCCACCGTAATAATAAATTAATGCCACACCTAGTATCAACGTTAACTGCTTCTCAGTTTGCTCCTTTGCCTCTTAAAAGCTATTCCTGTTATCACTTTTTCCACCACCCCTTCCTTGCTTCTCACTTAAAATCGCCACCAGCGACTCAGGTTTTATCTGTTCAACTGTTGGATAAAGACTGTTTGCTGAATGCAGTAAATCAGCAACCTACCTTTTCTAGGCCAGAGGTCTGAAGCTTTTAATTAGCTGCTTTAAAAATAACATCATCAAATAAGAAACAGCTCATTTCCCAAAAGCATGAACCACTCACCATGTCCCCCTAAAGATATGTTAAGTGATGTAGAACCTTTAAAAATTACAGAGTGAAATCAAACCATGTTTGATAAGCACCTACTTAAAGACAGATTTAAGAATACCAAGAATCTAGTTAAGAATGTGACTTTTCAACTCCTAGATTTGCAAGCACCGGCCAAAATGTTTGCGTTTTATCCTGAATAGCAATCATTCATTTCGTTCAACGAAAGCTGTCAGAAACTCTATATGCAGTCTTGTAGTGAGATTCCTATATATATGCCAAATGCCTGTATAGCAAACATCTGGCCTCACTTCTGTTCCATGGATTTGCCAAAGCATAAGTCCATCACTTGTTTTTTTTTCTCGTGACTTTTATTATTTTTTTTCTCTCTGCCGTGCCTCAGGTCGCTTTCCTTAATATGAAATCATTAAAACAGGCAGAAGAGCAGAGGAAGGAGGAGTAAGAAGAGGAGCTGTAGCATCTGAGTAATCTTCCAGTGGGACTAATTTTACTAAGTATTTGTGCTATTGCTACCAGTCAATCATTACAAGTATGACTGAGAAGCTAAAAAAAAAAAAAAATTAAACGTATTTAGCAAAGAATATTGGCATAGAAAGAAGGAAAAACACATATGCTCTTCTATAAACTAGAAGCTCAGTTTACTCAAATGTCCTCGATATCAATATAAAATGTATTACCATAAAAAAAATAACTTGCTGTTCCCTTATTTTGCATTCATTTTACATCCGTACTTCTCCGAGGCAACAGATCAGAATGGTGCATTGCCTTCCCCTCAGGCCAAGTGTAATAAACAGGCAGGTGTAATATAAGGCTGCGGTGTCTCAGCTCTCCTCCCAAACAATTGATCTTCCAGGCCGATGGTGTAATTCAGTCACGGCAGCTCCCTTCACATGCCTCATTCCTGATCGGTCAATTATTTCAAATCAAGCAGAATTAAAGTGTTATTTTTGTGAGGGGGGATGATATTCACTAGTGACCAAAGTGAAACTAATAAACTGATTTCCCTCTACTGCCTTGGGCAAAATAGAAAAATTCAAGTCTATGAAAGAAAGACTGCAGCTGTTTCATCAGTCTGTTGCTCAAATGTGCCTGCAATTTACTATCTCTAAATTCAATTTTTGTTCACAGGACAATTTTGGAAACAGAACACAACAAAAAGTGAAAGGCAAAAAAGGAAGCAGCGAGGGTATGTGACTCTGCAAGACAGGGTTGTGCAGTGCGAGCTTCCCAAGAGGAGAGGAAGAGCTCTCTCTTCTTTGAATCAGAGTGTATTCCTCCTGCCAGTAGCAAATTTATCCAGTAGATGTCAACACCAGCAAAAAATATGTGTAAAGCTAACCTTAACAGCAACAGTAGTTACTTCAATTTACAGGAATGCATCAGCGGACAGTTTAATATTTGGAAGCATCGCATACTTTATTCTCTACCGTTCCATCCCTGCATCTTCCAGTATGGATCCAGCCTGGCCCATCTATCAATAAACATATGTGGAGCGAAATAATTTATTTTTAGAATAATTTTCACTGGTTTGCTGGAAAATGGAAAAAATGCTCATGAGCATGCAACTACTTTCTGGTTAGATCAGAAGAAATTTTTCAGAGGAGGAGCAGGGAGGAGGGTGGGCAAAACACTATGTGGTGCAAAGCGACTACTACAAGCCAAATCTTCATAGTTACTAAATATAATCTGAAGAGGTCTGTTCCGTTCTGACCTTTCGCTGCACGGGCAAGTAATGCAATGATTTCATGGATTTTGCCCTTTCTTCAAGAACCTTCTCAGCCTGCAATAGTGACCTGAGATTCCCACGCTGACCTCAGGTCAACAGATACTTGTTGTTCCTGTAAGGTATTTTCTTTTTTGCAATACACCAAGGACAGTCTGTTGTAAGCCTTTTAGTGTTATTATCACTCAAAAGCCTGAATTTGCTGACAAGTTTTAACCATGCAAAAAAACAAGGCCATTGCTGTTGACAGTTTTAAATCTACTATTAAGGATCTGACTGTTTGAACAGCTTGTGTGTAGAATCTGAAGTACAGATTTCTGTTTCCTTTTTGTTTATTTTAAGATAAACCTTGTGTTTCTACTCTGCAATGTTTGCATTCAGCTGCTGAGCATGCAGTAAGCGCATACATTATATGCATTGCTTAGAGACACTTTGCATCACAGCCCATCAGGGTTTTTCGGATGGATGAAAAGAGAAAGGAAGTATCAGATCATTTTCCTGATTGATGAATCTTTCCTCATACTGCCATTTCCCCATAAGCATGAGGAGGAAAACCAAAAGTATGTTGTGACATCTAACAGCAAATTATTTTATTACTGCTACAAAAGTTAATAAGGAGTTTGTTTTCAGAGAGATCTAAAACACGGCAAGGAGACATAAAGGAACGTATTACAAAGACATCGCTTTGAGCAGTTACTCGTCACATGTAAACCTTCCAGCTTAAGAGAAGCATACAACCTACATAGCAGCAAGGAGGTAGCTGCAGCTTATTTAATCACTGTGGTCAGAAATTCAGGCTCTTTGAGAAAGCAAAAACAGTGGTCAAAAGCCGAGACTGAATTACCATCATTTAAACAATTCTTAAGCATCAACAGAAGCAGGCAGGGGAAGATCAGGCAAAGGCACTGCACTCCCAGTAAATACTGCTAACAGATGATGGCATGTAAGAGAATAAACCCATGGCGTTTCCATGGCGTGGCATGGAAAATCCAGGCCGGTGGGAAGGGAGGCACCCGCCGCACACGCTGCTTGGGAAGCCACGTCCTGCTCCACCGCTCCGGCTGCAGGCACGTACCACCCGAGATGGAGCCATAAATAGTTTGGAGATAAGATGCATATCTGATGAGGTACACCGGAGTTTCGCAGCCTTCTATGAGCAATTCTTTTAATTACTGTCAACATTTTCTCTGAATTCCCGTCTCAAAGCAGCAGTGGAAACTTTTGATTTGCTGTGACACCTTGATTGCCACGTGAATGAGTCACTGCACCATTTCTGCTACTCTTACGAATTTATGGATATTTTTATTATTATTACTTTTTTTCTTTCTTTCTTTTTTTTTTTTTTTTTGAAGGCCAAAAAGCACAGGAGGCTGTTGGGGGGGGGTTGTGACGCTCTGGCTCCCGCCTCACCCAGCAACCTGCCTATTTGACGAGGGGGGGCCAGGTCAGTCACACAGGGAATTATAATGTATTTGGCCTGTAAACACCTGAACAATTCCCTTTAAAAAAAAATAAATAAAAAAGTAAAATTACTGATTATTGCAGTGAGCTAGCATACCTCTCTCATCAACACCTTTTTTTTTGTTTCCCCTAGCAGTTGATCTGAAGGCGGAGGCTGCAGGGGTGGTGTGGGGGGAGGAGGCTGCAGCCCCCCTGTCCCCTCACAGCCGGTTCCACGATGGCTCCAGAGGCAACCTCAGCCCAGAGGGTGGTGTCTCTGTGAAACATTGCAAAGAAAGAGTGAAAATACTGCACAGGCAGGGAGGGATGAGGGGAAAAGCATGAGAAACATCCCCTCCAACACCGAGGTCAGAGACGGAGAAGAGGGAGAAGGCACTCTGGCACCAGAGCAGGGATCACCCTGCAGCCTGTGGAGAGGAGCACAGTGGAAGCAGATACCCACGTTGCAGCCCATGGAGGACCTCGCAGTCCTCTCCTCTTGATGAGGAGCCCTTGCTGGAGCGGGTCCCTGGCAGGAGTTGCAGCCCATAGAGCACCACCCACGCTGGACGAAGGTCATCTTGAAGGACTACAGCCCATGGGAGGGACCCTTGGAGCAGTTCCTCAAAGAGCAAATCCTGCGGGATGGACCCATGCTGGAGCAGAGAAAAAGCATGAAGAGGAAGGAGGAGCAGAGAGGAGCTGTTATGAACTGATTGCAACCCCCGTTCCCATTAGTGGAAGAGTTGGGAATGAAGGAGTTAGCTTGAGCCTGGGAAGAGAGGGGGCTGGGGGAACCTGTTTAAACTTTTCACTTTGTTTCTCACCATCCAACTCTATTTTAATTGGAAGTTAACTAATTTTCCCCTAGTTGAGTCTGTTTTGCCCAGGGTGGTACTGGGTAGGAGATCTCCCTGTCCTTGTCTTGACCCATGAGCTTTTCCATCTTACTTTCTTTCCCTGTCCTGTTGAGGAGGGAGGATGGAGAGAGTGGCTGGGTGGGGGTCTGGACGCTGGCTGTGGCCAACCCACCACAGTGAGTAAAGCCCTACAGCAAGAAGAACTAATTTTTTTTTTCCTTCCATAATCTCCCAAGGCACTTCACACACTCACTCTCTGTAGTAGAGGGAAGGAGGAACAGAAAAGAGGGAGTATTTCTCCATCTGCAATATTTTAGTGCATTTCTGAAAGACACCATGGGGAAGACCTCCTACATTATTATGAAGTCTGGGTTTTTGCTTTATTACTTTCTTTGAAGACATGTGCTTTATTCCCAGTTTCTTACAAAATATTGCTCCATGCATTCTATCATTATATTTTTGCCTATTCACTTGTCAATAATTTCTAAGCTGACGTAAGTGTATGAGCAGCTTGGAATGATCTTCACAGATGGAGTGCTCTACCAATTGCTTTCCTGAATTAAAGTACATATCCATTGTATTTCCTTGATCTTCTAGGTAAGTAATAACATCCACTGAGGATAGATTAGACATACACTTCGACATAATGCCTGTCTATAACTAGATGTCTTATTTCCCAGCGTTCACATAATGGCCCCATTACATGCTTCATTACTATGGCCAGGCTAAACAGAGTAATTTGTTTCAAAGTTTGCTTTCTTCTTTTCTTTATTAGCAGAAAAGTCCGACTTTGTCTATTTACTGAATTCTATGATTTTCTGAAGGTTATTTTCAACAGTCCCAAAGACAGCCTCTTTAGAGGCAGACTCTCCAGTGCATTTCACTCAAAATTCTTATTACACAATTTTGCAAGATGCCCTTTCTTCTCCCGCTTTGGTCTTCATTCCAAAGATACAGTTTCTAGCAAAAATTTCCTATGCAAGGTTATCCAGTTCCTCATATTTTAATACAGTGATAAGCATGTATGTGCCACTCCTTGTCTTCAAAGCACTTTACAAACATTAAATATTTAATGCTCATGGCATCCTGCTTACCCTCAATCCCATTTTACAGGTAGGGAAACAGACTCACAGGTTAAGTGATTTTGTTTCAAGTCACATCACAAGTTACTGATGGGTGTGAGACTAGAATATATGAACTCATCTATTCAGTTCCGTACTCAAAACTAGACCAGCCTTGTTCTTTCACTTAAATAATAAAAATATTAATGAAAAACCTCGCTCTTGTTCAGGAAGAATTTACTGGTCTCCTTGAAGCCTCCAAAAGTAACCCAAAAAACCACACAAAAGGGACCCCAAAATGACTCAGGAGGGCATCTATCAGCTTGGTAATCCTCCCTTTCAAGTGTTTTAGAGGGAAACTCACAAATGTACTCACAAACTCACAAAGGGGAGAGTATGTTTTCAAGCATTTTTATACAGCCACACATGTACATATATAATACATGTACATATAAACTGAGGACAGAGGCCTTACAGCCAGAGAAGAATTTGCAATTTATAAATTGTAGTACGTTTCAAAATGGCATCACTAAAGAGCTTTAGTATTTGATAAGAAGATTACAGTATATTCAATTGCACACAGAAAAAGCCTTTTAAAATAAAGTACAGGAATAGTGAAGCCAGGCATTTGCAAGAAGGTAACAAGAAGCTAATCGGCCAGTGGCAGAGGTGTGTCCTGCTGCAGAGAGCGCTCAGGAGCCAGGCAGTTTCGAAACTCAAATAATGAGTGGGTTTTTTTTTAGCTTTAACATTTTTCATAATCCAAGCGGGAGGTCTAAACACAGGCTGTATGCAACAATAACTGTATTTCCCTTTAACAGGCTTCTATGGGAACAAATGCTCAGTGTCAGGCTGGTACTATACGTCCACTTAATTGAGCTGAGAGAACTCCCCCGCCCCCGAAGAAAGCTCATCTCTTCTCTCCATGGATGTGACTACAGAGCTAGCAGATAATATCTGGCCCTCACTCATTATTTATACAACCACCTAATTATCTCCCAGAGACTCCCTGTTTTGTATAAGTTTCTTTTTTGGACACGTCATCCATTGGCTGAATGGAAAGCCAAACCCAGCACTCGATGTCGTGACAGCGAGTGCTGTGTCCACTGACAGTCAATACTGGAGCATCTATCCCTTGCCAGGACACGTGGATAGTGGGATGGGAGCCTGAGTACCACTCAGGAAAGAGAGTCATGCTCCTGGCATTACACTTGGGTCTTATTTAAGGTTTCTCTAGTGGGAAATGCACGTACACATGCAAGATAAACAGTACAAAAACACAGAGTTTAAGAAAAGCATGGTACAGGTAAGTGCTGGAGATAAACAAAAAATATATCTGCATATTGCAGCATCTCCTCTGTGTCACTGGGTTCTGTCTTACTGCTTACATTGCTCCAGCGCCACCACATCCAAATGCCCTTGATACCCTTTAACTGTGACAAAATCTTCTCAGGTCAAGAACAGTTGTTAGCCCTCCTCTCCAGCTGAGGAACTGAGGATGGAGAGAATACAGAACAGAGCTAGAAGAAGCCCTCAGGTAGGAAGAACAGAGCTCAGATACTACATCCAGTGTAAACACATACAAAACCCCTCAAGGCTTATGTACCTCAGACTCTGCAGGAAACCACATTTTTGCTAATAAAACCATTTAGGTGCCCAACATCCTGCTGTTGTATAAGCCAAAGGGAACATCACTTGGGCATTTATCACTGCAGGAACACTGCAAATTCCCAGATGAGGCAACCACTGCCCAAATCCCATGGTGTCATGTCACGAGCCCCTCCAAAACCCAGGGATGCTCTGAGCTGAGCACCGAAGGGAGGTAACATGGTGTGACTCCTCCTGCCAAGGGATCTGCTTTCCAGCTGCAGCTCCCTATAGAATTCAAGCACGGGCCATTAATCTGCTGGACTCAGAGGTCTCCATGCCAGGAGCTGGATGCCGACATGCCCAGAGTGGCTACGTTCAGCACAGCATTAGAAATTAGAAAGATTAAAATCTGTAAAAGGAACTAGGCAAACCTAAGGCCCGACTGTTTACCAAAAACATAGCCTTCAGCTAACCAAGTATTGAAGGTGATGCCTGCCCAGTGACATATTGTTTTTTAACTCCAGCTTTAGACTGAAAGCGAAGACTGGGGATAATCCTCAGCTCTCTTGAGATGTCCTTGTGCTACTCTGGGCTTAGCTCAGTAGAGCACTGGAGCTCACTGGAGAGAGATAAGGAAAACAAGCAAGGATGCACGAAATCAGAGCTTTTGGGCAGACTTAGCCCAACCCTGTATGTCAGCCAAAGCCCATGAGAAAGGACACTGGTGTTTCTGCGGCCACTGCTCTTCGGGACTGACAGCACTGCAATTTGGCAAGGGTGCCATCATCTTCTTTGGGCACTCACAGGCCTCGCAACCACATGAAGTACATGCTTCTGCCTTCCTGGTCTGGTGTTTTTGAGGTTTGGCTTTTTTATCGTTTCATTTTTAAGATTATGGGATTTACACAGACACTGGTAAAATATTTTATAGCATTGTCATAAAACAGCAGAGTGGAAGCAACACACATGTATTATGAAAGCTGTGTCATTATAATATGTAGCTTTTCTGTTACAAATTACATTGACCAGCTAAAGTACAGGTTACAGTAAAGTCGACAAAAGTCATGTTGCGTCAGTAATGTGCATATGGAAGGAAAAAGAAACAACAATTTTCTTGTGGATTTTAATGCACTTAGTAAAATGGCCAACAATAAAATTCTTGGGGAGGGGGGGAGCCAAGCCCTATTCATGAAGTCACCGTGGCTTTTTTAAATGAGAAATACAACCACACAGTTGTCACAACTATGGAAATATCAAATAACACTGAATTAGAGCCCTTTTCAGGAATCTACAGAACACAGCTTGCTATTACTGTCTGGTTTTTAATCTCAAACCACTGGTTCTCTGAAGCAGCTGAGAAAACTTGACAAACTTACTTGCTTGCCATACAAGCCATTGCAAAGGTTCATCCCTCTGCCTTTCTAATACCATGACTCAGGGGCAGTCCAGGGCTCCTTCCCCGGCAGCAGTGGGGTCTCAGGGTGATGGGAGAGGCTTGGGG
The DNA here is from genome assembly GCA_013398155.1 of Pedionomus torquatus. Lineage (NCBI taxonomy): Eukaryota > Metazoa > Chordata > Aves > Charadriiformes > Pedionomidae > Pedionomus > Pedionomus torquatus. The sequence continues at coordinate 127,896 of VZRU01011234.1, forward strand.
AAAGCTCAATGAACCCAAGTTAGCCTGGAGGAGGACAGGGAGGGAGAAGGGGTGACAACAGACCACCTTCACCTGCAGTTTAGAACTGGGACTCGCACATGGAGGAAGCCCCCTTTCAGCCTTTCCCAGTTTCTCTCTCGGTGTTGATCAGTCTTTCAATCAACTTTTTCCCTCTGTCTTTACTACATCTCCATTTTATCTTGTATTTGTGCTCACCACCTCCCCTTCCACCACCTGCCCCTTCCCTCAGGTGCCCTTCCCTCTTTGCTTCATGTCAAAGTAAGAATTCATCCAAGACCTTCCCCTGCCCCCAAAACAAAACCGACCCAGAAAGAGAGTCGGTTTTCTTTACTTGGCTTCTCTTATCTTTTTGACTTCTTTTTTCCACCTTAAAATACCTAAATGAAATAATTTAGTGAACAAGAGTGACCTGATGTACCAACAGTTTGGCAAGCTGACACCATCAGACAGAAACAAAGGACTCATATCCTGTTCTCAGAGTTTGAGAGGGCAAACCAGAGGGGAAGAAGCAGGTGCGAATTTAGTAGTGATGAAACGGAAGTAAACACTTGTAATTTATTAAGCTTCTAAGCATAGATTCATCCAAAAAACAGGGAGAAAAAAACATTCCCTCCTAAGGAAGGCATTTAGCAGAAACCTTTAAGAGAACCAACAACCCCGTTCTCTCCCAATTCACCTATCTGCTGCTAACTGCTCACAGGAGACTTTATTTTTGGACAATTAATTTTACTAGCTTCAGAGGGAAAATTTCAGTGGCCAACAGGAAAACCTGCCAATTGACCAACCATTTCTATTTGCAATGGAATTCATGGAGTTAAATCCCACAGTGCAGTTTGTTCCAAGAGCATCCCTGCCACATCCCAGCGTCTGGGATGGGCCAAAACTGGTGATTATGATTTTGTAAGTCAAAACAAAGTATTGGCTCTCAAGAGAATCATTTTAAGGATGGCATACATTGATTTCTTCTTTTCTGCATTGTCTCTGCATACCCGCTGCTGGAAACGTGACAACATACAAGCACTGAACATTGTGCTTAGTAGCTGAAGAGCTCCAAGACAGATTGTCCTTTTGCTCATTCTTCCTGGGCCAAAATGTGTTTTCCCAGAAAAAAAACCAAACAACACAACAACAACCCAGAAATAAATCCCCTCCTCCCAAAACAAATACCCTCCCTTCCCCCCTGCAGTCATCTTCCAATTTCGAGAAGAATTGGAGTGGCACCACCCTCGGAGGAGGCAAAAGAGGGAACGCATCCTCAGGAGGTTTTTATTCTAGACAGAGAGGCTCTCCCTGAGACAGCTTTTTGCCAACTCATGGAGAGTTTGGAAAATGAAGGCAAAAGCCTCCCGTTTGACTGAATTCAATGGGAAGGCAGCGCGGCGCACGGAGCACCGGGGCAATTTGCTTTTGGCAGCCTATTTTGCTAAGTAGGTGGGCTGCATTCAGAGCCAATTAGAGGTTGACGTTTTCTTCCTTAGGTACAATGTGCTGCGACACAGCTCGGACTGTTCTTCCCTCCCTGCGTCTGTGTTTACTGTGGCTGTTCATTTTTACTGTTGGCAAGGGGGATGTTTAATAAAGCAGGCCATTCCCTAGTTACAAACACGGTATATCATCGTTTGGTGTATGCACACATATGGTATGAAATAGAACGCTGTTAAAAAGTCAAAGCAACTCCTGCCAGAAATTTTTGATGGTGGTGTTGTTTAAAAAAAAAAAAAAGAAAAGAAAAGAAAAAAAGGGTTGGGGCACGACACCGTTCTCCGTTTTCCCATACTGGGGGGGGGAAGAGGAGAGGCAGAATGGTGGGTTTAGCTTTGAAGCTAAAAGAGAGTCATAAGGGTGAAGAAAAAGGAGCAATATCCAGATTTTAAAATTCCCCGTTCCCAGTTCAAGGTCCAAGCTTTGTTTTGGCTTGTGTCGCTCTACAAATGGAGCCAAAGAGGTTCTTGATCCAGCTTTTTATTTCCTGCTGTGCTAAGCTACTGGAATGTTCACATCTAGGGTCTGCTTTAGTCCCGTCTCTAATTAAGGTAGTTTATTTTTTCAAACATGCTACCTGAGACCTGCTGATGTTGCTTCAGGTCATGCAGCCATGCTTCAAACTGCTTTCTAATATACCTAATAGTGCCACAGCGATATGTTCAGCTTATTACTGTTACAGAAGCAGCAGGGTCATGGTATTCTCTGCAAAATACTTCTGTAATGGAGTGGATTAATTTAATGAATGCCATTTACTGCAGCAGAAGTGACAATGATTTGATGTTTTGTTACAATTAAGACTCATTAGCCAGTGACTTTTTTCTTAGTTGTCTGACACCATAATAGATATAACACATATCAGATACAAAAGTTCTGAACTTCTTTCTAGTCATTTTTAATAAACATGAAGGAAGTGAGAATGAAAGTCTCAGCGTTCAGCTGCTGAAAAGTGGTCTGCCTGAGGGATGTCACACACACCTCCCCACACCAACTCCAGAGAGAATGCAAACCCGCACGCAGCTTCCAGGAAACCACTGGATGATGCCCGGCCTTTAAGCTTTCAACCAAACGACTGGAAATTTAATCCAAGGCATCTCACCACCCGGTTGAGACGCAAAAAGGCTTTTGAGAAAGCAGGCAAAGCCACGTCTCGACACTTCACTTCTGACCAGATGCCTGGGCTCTGCCAAGACAGGAATCCCTGCATCCGAGAACCTGCTTGTGGAGGGACCGGAATGCCTGACCATGAGACTGATGGAAAACTCAAACTCTCTTTCAGTAATGACCCCTTCTTTCTCTACCAGCGTCTGAACACTGAGGAATAAAGCCCACAGGCCTCTACCATTCCAAGTCTTTCTGTTCCTTGGAAACACCATTTCACAAATCTAAACTAGGGGCACGCTGAACGCTCAGAAACCAAGAAAAAATCCCCTGGTAAATAAAAAAAAGGCAGTGCCAAGAAAAAACAGTATTGGTCAAACCAATGTCACTAGCTTCCAGATTAAGTTTCCAGACTACAACAAGTCAAAAGTCAAAAGAATATTTCTGTGAATTCAGCATTTGCAAAATGGCATCGCTGGGGACACAAGATCACGCTCAGCTGTACAACCTGCAAATACATCTTACTCAGCAGAAAAGTGAAACTACTGAACTAATTTAATTGTCCACGTCAACAGCATTTAACATCTGGATTGCACAAATAGTAAATATATATGTATATGTATTAAAAAAAAACAACACTCCACAACCATCCCCCAAATCCCTGGGAAGATCCCCAAATTTAAAATATTTCATTTGAAAAACAAACTTAGGTATTAATTGAAGGTAAAGAATCTTAAAGATACAAATGATGAATTACTCCTTTAACATTTGGCAATAATACTTTAAAAAAAAAACATTTTCAGAGTCACTGGTACATGTTCTTTAATGGCAAAAAAGAAGCCTAAAATCTTCAGCTTCTAGTTTCACCTACCTGATAATCTGGTCCTGCAAGGTGCTGTATTGAAATTTGTTTCAGAATACAGAAAATAATTCAACACCAGTGAAATGAGCACCCAAAAAAACTAGTGCGAAAAACCCAAACAAACCATTTCTAATGTTTGGAGTTTTGAAACTTAAGAGTGAGGAATAGCCCCTAATATCAAAACAGGGAAATCAAGAAAAAAATCAAGTCCACATCCCACTGTTCTTGTGCCACTTCAGCATCATTCACTTTGATTCTGCCTGGGATGGACACACAGGCACTTGCCAGGACAGACATAAAACCACACTGCATTGTCAAAACTTCCACCTGATGCTGCCAGTGACTTCTTGATCAACAGATCAAGTCATGGCAGTCTTAAGATGTAAGAAGAGAGCAAAAAGCAGGAGAGAGGGAGGAGGTGACTCAGCAGGAAGGGCTGGAAGCTCAAGACCAAGATGTTTGACAGCAAAAAGCATTCTGGGGGAAGCTCTTTGAAGCTTCTCCAGCTCTTCTGAGCACATCTTTGGTAGGAAAGACCCTCCCTAAACCTACTTGTAGAGCCTGGTATTTAGACACCACAGATTGCAACCTGAAAACGAGCCATCCATGCAAATTCCTGATTCACTCCCACCTACAGGCAATCTCTGCAAACTCTCCTATGAGCAGTAATGTGCTAATGAATGGAATACAGAATGTGTTTTTCCCTTCTATTGTAGAGTGAGGATAAAAATCACACTCCTGCTCCGTTATCCCAAGCCAGAAGAGTTACAACCCCAGGAAAATCACTTGAGTTAAAGATAAGCTGGGAGCTTCAACTTTATATTAATTTTTATCAAATCCTTGAAACTGCTTCATGGGGTTTATTTTAATAGGTATTTCTACTAACAATAATAACCCCCCTTATCTGTACTAAAGAAGAAGAAAAAAAGCAGATTGCATCATAAATCTTAGTCATACCAGCTAATAATCTTCAAAATCATCCTTTTAACATGGATGGCACCTGTTAAAGTACTTTTTTCCTGCCGGTTTAGGAATACAGTCTCATTCCAGCTCCTATTAGGAAAATGGAAGGTTTTCAACAAACTGCACTGGCAGCTGCAGGTTCATAAAATCCTTCAAGTGTCTCTGAAGCATGGCACCCCTTATCTATAATTAGGGAAGGGGGAATAAAATCTCTAAAATGCTATGTTTAACCCCCCCAGCCTCTCACTGCAGGGCTTTGTCCCTGGGTGTTTCTAATAAAAGATTTTCAAGTGTCAGCTGCAATGTAATTTTGTATATTAAAAGCAGAAGAGTTACGGCAATGATTATGCCAAACCTGAACTACAAAAAGGACCGCGTATTTGCAATCTTTTTACGTGAGGCACAACGATAAACATCAGTTATTCCACAATTGCCCATGATATGCCATACAATGTACTTCTATATATGTTTAAAGCAATTTTATTCCAAGAGATGTACATCTGATTTCAGCGGAGGGTATGTTTTCCAAGATGCAGCAAGGTCTAACTAAATTTATATTTTAAAAGAAGAAGAAGTGTAACTTATTACAACAATGCAAACTATTATTGTCATAACAATATAAAGTGCCCATGGATTTAATACTGCAAATGCTCTATTCATCACAATCTCATTTGGCAACAGTGTCATTTCACAGTATTTTACTATACAAACGTTTCTCCAAGAGCGATGCCATCTCACAGAAGAGGTGCAAAAACCAGGGCACTTTCACTCCAAAGTATCTGAATTGTAGCTCTTTATCAAATCCCTTCAAAATAAATCCAGCCACTCCACCAGCATTTCATTCTTCCTCCAAATATAGTGAGGATGCAAAACTTTCAGCTCTAGAGCAAGGAATATGACAAAAAACTAGAGTAAATTATCATCTTGGCTGGCTGGAGAAATTGAGGCAGCGAGTGACCTACCCAAAGTCACAAACTACATCATGAACAAAACAACAGGAAAGATCTGAGATGCTGCTGCGGGGCTGTGGTCCAGCCACCGGACCAGGCTGCTTTTCCATCTCTTAGACGGTACCAGCTTTATTTCCATTATCTATTTCCACCTAATCCGTGAGCAAAACAGACTAACATCAAATTATTATCTGTACTGGGGTGACATTGTATGCGCAGGTTAAGAGGCGTTTTGTGACATTATTATTAAAACTTTCCGTATTTTGATGGTTCTCTGTGAACTGACTTTCTCCTGTGCCACAAACTGAGACGCTCGCTGCGATTACAGGGTAGAGATAAGACACAACACCCATCCATCCCTTTAGGAATTACCACAGCTGCTCAGCTCCTACTACAAGTCACCCAAACCAATAAAAGAATCAAAACATAAGGCAGCAATTCTTTAGAGCAAGCAGGCAGGATGTAACTTTCCATCACCTGATCTCAGTTTCTGATGTAACAGAGAAGTCCAGTATCACTCAGGCGTAAATCAGACAGTACCGTATGTCATAAGGCTTATTTCAAATTATTTAAAAGTATTTTCCAGCATCAGGGAGAAAAATTGGCTTAAGACGTATTGATAGCAAAGCGAATGCAAATACCCAAGTCTGGAAGCATGAACTCCTGGATATCTTCTAAATGCACCTTTTGAAAATCCTGGGGTTTAATAGCTTGGGCACTACGAACTATAGCGCCTGAATAATTAAACTGTATGTTCTTAACCGCCTTTCTTCCAGCCTTAAAACCCCCACCGACACGCACGCCGCACATCTGACAGCTCAGACCTTGCCACCCTCTCCTGCAAAACCCTCCAGGAGGTTGCAGCTCCCCAGTCTCACCTTCGGGGACCCGCACCCTTCGCCCCCGCCTAAGTCTCCCCGTCTTTCCCTTCTCGCCGGCTGCCGTCGTCTTCGCTGCTCTCCTGCACTGCCCTTCTCCACGTTTCCCTCTTTTCAAATCTCGCTGCGATCATGGAGCCTAGCAACGTTAATCTGCCACTCATTTATCATATTTCCAGCTCAGATATACAAATCCGCTTCCCTTTGTCTGTTTGGATCATTGTGATTCCGTTTTATGGTCTCGATTCCTCTTTTCTGGTCCTTTGCTTACGGGCTGTTGTTTATTATTATTTGCCTATCGGGAAGTTAATCTCTCTGAAGCCAGAGTCCTTGCCGCTGCCTTCCCCGGTTCAGCATGAAGCCGGGTGCTCTGTCAGTGCTTGATAAACCATTTGTCATTCAGGCAGCGGATAATGCGGCTGCACACATGTCCATTTTAAGCAGCATATACTGAAGTACTGAGAATAAAAGTGTTAAAATAGCACCGAAGGATTTATAAATATACGTGGGCTTTCTTTTCTCCAGGAGAAACACAGAAGGCAGGACTTTCACTGCTGGCCCAGGCTTGAAGGCGTATTTAAAACTTGCAGATCTGGACTATTTGAACAAGGGCTTTCATGACCCTGGACTTCCCTAGAGACCCTCTTTTGAGTTCTCCGGCTGGACAGTAAGAATTCAAAAGGCACATTGAAAGCCAAGGTCTTCAATTCTCTTTCTTGGCTTCCTTCTACATGCTACAAATCCAACATTTCTCTTTGCTGTCCATTTACTGTCAGAGATCAATTTAACGAAATAATTTGGTGATTACAAGCGTTAAGGACTAAGCAAAACTACGACTGCTTCTCCCCCTACATCCCGGCAGCAGCAAGGCTGACAGTGACCTGCAGGTTAAATAGAAACTTCCCTTATTCATCTGTTGTCTATATTCTTTGGACTCCCCACTGTGAGTCACGTCACCATCTGAAGAATTATTTTTGCTATCACACCATCTTCTCTGCCATCTAAGGTGGTCAATATTTATATGTTAAAATCTTGCAACGCAAGAGAGATTCCATAGAGAAGACCAGGAGCTCCTTGCTTTAATTCCTGCTGTGCAGGAGAATTAAGGCTCTGTTTGGAGATTTCTGAGGTGCCCAAAAAAAGAACTTTCCAAAAAATAAACCAACCCCACCTGCTGAAGACTTTCCCAGCTGAACAATCCCCCTCCCCGCCTGTCCCTTGCAGCCAGTCCAGCTAATGGGCTTTTAAGATACTTTTAAGAGCAAAACCAACCAACCAAAAATTCCAGGCTCAAACCAGAGGTGGCTCAAGCAAATGACATATTTTAACCCAGAGTTTTAACTTGAGTGGCTCAGTCGCTTTTTCACAGGCGTGTTGGGAAGGGTGTGGATAAATCCTGCCATAAAGTCGGATTCAGCCAGACAAAACAAGTCACTTCATTTTCAGAGGCTGCAGAAGGTTTGCAGTGAGCAGGGGCTGCTCAAGACCTCTGGGGAGAAAAATAAATATCGAACCAACCGTGTTCTCATGTTATGAAGTTCTCCTTGACATTATCATCCACGGGCAGAAACCTCCCCAAACCGCAGGCTGTGGGGAAAGCGCCGTGGGGCCGGGAAAACACAGAGGCTACCGCAAGTGCCGAGTAAGCACACATTTCACACTGGCTGCTTCAATTTCAGTAAGCAAGAGTTTGGGATTTCATCAGAACAAGAGATGCGATGATATTGAATAATTTTTTAATATATTTTTAATAACTTCTCGCCTTTGCTGTTTCCTTTTTTCTTGTGGCAATCTGAGAAAAATGACACGGAGGTCTGAGAGTGTTTCTGTGCACTTCTAACAATTTACCTGAAGGAGTAAAACTGCAAACGTTTTGAGACAGGCTTTTCAGTCAATATGTTAGAACTAGCATAGACCAAAAAAAAGCCAACCCTTTGAAAATTAACAACCTCCCACCTTTATTACAGCAGTACAAACTTAGTCGGACATTCAGATTTCAGAACCCAACCAGTCACATTTTTTTGTTGTTTGGAAAGCAGATTTTTGCTCCTTCAATATAGGTTATATTTCTTCGGAAATTAAGGTCATCTATACACAAAACTGCACAACAATAATTAAACTAATTTTTTGAAGTCCACTTTAATTGCTTTGGTGACAACACTTGCATATCAGCTTTTAGCTTTCTAACTAATTAAAAATGAAAAATTTATGTTTGAAAAAGCTCTTTCCTTAAAGTAATTTGCCTTTGCATCATCATCCAGTTAAGAGTTTCTACTATGGGTTAGATAAACACTTCTGCCATGGGAAGACACTAAAAATATCTGCTTTAAACAAAAATACAACCTTCCCTCAGACCATGCTTACATGCCTTTTCACAAGATCGTTAAATAATCCGGTTTTACTTTGTATCTCTGACATTCCCATATATTAAAGCATACATCAGGGGCACCCAGAGCTTTGGATGGCCACTCTGGTTGACATTTATATGAGACTGAAAGCTAAACAATAAAGCAAATGAAGAAGCAAAAATACAATGTATATCCCACTTTATCCTCCTTGCAGGTTTTGCCAGACAACTGGAGTATAAAACCCAATTTGATTAATTTTCTTTGAAATCTGAAGACAAATTCTAGTAATTTTTTCAAAGTGAGCCTGGCAGTTTTCGCAATACTAATCTTTCTTCCCAGTAAAAGCTGTAGGAGGTTGTGGAAGACGAGGGTTAGATTTGGTCTGTGGAAGCTGGATGCAGCCTTGGCTGTAACAAGTCTGCTTCTCTCCCTGTATCATACCAGTATATCTCATGGTTCCTTCCCTAAGTGCATTAAAAATGAGTCCTGGTGCTACCACTGAGCTGTGTCAATTACATATATTTTGTCCGAATGTTGTAAAAGTGATACCGCTATTTCTGATCTGCTGAAAGTGCTTTTCAGTTTCTTTCCTTCAAAGTAATTTTATACTGATTTCTTAGTACTTGGGCAACCTAGGGTAGGAGAGAAAGGCTGGGGAACAGGTCTAATGTATGCATATCAATTTTTAAATAGCTTTTTTATGTTCCCTGAGATGAAAACACATGCAGCTTGGCTCATTTAGGAAAGTCACAACATCCCACAAATTCTTCTTCCCCATCACAGATACAGCTGTGTCCCTTGGGCTGTCTCACTGGGAATCTCAAACCTTATCAAGGTCAAGTGCTGCAAGGAGGGAGCTTGGTGACCTCTTAAAGGCTGCTACAGGGATTATTTTCCTCGAGTGTTTGCCCTCTCCCTTCTCCATTGCATCAGCGTGTGCATCTCTGCCCTCTGTGCCCTTTCGGACTGTCATCCCTCCTGGGCTCCTGGCACGCTGATTCCCACCTTTGATCAGCACTGTCAGCCCTCATCGTCTCAGCACAATGCTCCAATGCCACTCATCTGTGGCCAACGCTCCCTGTAAATAGCTGCAGAACAGCTTGTAAGAGGGGAGAACAAAGCAAACCTTTCAAAGTGCTTGGTGCCATGCACGGAAGGTGTGACCATTTGACGGGGTCTATTCAACTCCTGCTTATCCCTCTGACTAATTGCTGTGCTCTGTTTCATCTCCCATGCCACCCTTTGCCACGGTCCAGCCCATCTTTCCAGCATTACCCTTTGCACCCAGGATTCTTGGAATGCGTTCCAAATGCTGGCTTTACTCTGTGTGCACACACCACCCAACATCAGAGATCTTAGCCCCCGACTCAGGCATGGGGGATTTTCTGTAGGATAAGTAAAGGAAAAAATATAGTCAATTATTTGACCCTTTACTGCTAATAAAAAATGTTAAACCAGAGCAGGTAACACCTTTCTCTAGCCTTTTTGCACAACATCATTATCTTTTTCTCTGGACTCAGCATCCATTCTGGTGGTTGGAGTTTTGGCTGCTCCAACTCCATCAGCAGATGATCCAACACAGAGCTGTCTGCTGCTCACCTAAATTTAACTTTGTGCTGTCTTATTCTACCTCAGGAGTCCCTGGGTGCCTGTTGTGGATAGAGACACTTATCTACGGAGTTTCCAAAATGCGTCCAGATCTCCCCCGAAAAAAGAAAATGAAAAGGAGCCAGAGAGCTTGGGAGCTGGTGGACCACAGCACCTTCCATCACAGCTCTCCTTGGCGTTACAGGGGAATGTACACATCTGGGATGTGACAGCATGGGGCTAAGAGGCGTACACTGAGAAGATGAAAAGTTGGCGTGATACTGTGTTTGGCCATGCAAGAAGTCAACCCCAGTGCCAGCAACTCTGATCAGAACCAAAACTTGAAGATGATTACAACTGCCGGTTTCTTCAACAAAAGCTGACTTGTGTCTCATTGTGAAAATATCTGTGTGTACTCACCTCTGTTCTGCCAACCAACGGCAGTAAATTCACCTACACCCAGTTTTATGCAAAGAAGGGCTTGACTTTTGATGGTTAAACAACCCTCTCGTAAGGAAGAATATCTGCAAGCCAACCAATAGGACACACAGAGCAGCCATTAGGCCAGCATCATCCTACCTTCAGTGCGCCAGGCTAAAGCAAAGGCGAATAAAGATTAAACCTATAAAACATTCCAAAGTACAGTGACTATCTGCCATGTGTTAAAACCAGCTCTGTCATATTTGGCTTTCTCTTGTACGAAAACAACCCCTCAGCAATACGCTCCAAAGCAGAACCAAACTCCCATCACTTCTGAGGCTTCCTACAGCTCATTTGGTGTCCTGCTTCAAGGTGAATAACTGCAAATCAGAAATAACTTATGGTGCTGTGAAGAACTGCAAATCAGAAATAACTTATTTTGCTGAAAGTATCTAAGTATTGCACGCTTCTTGTCTAAACAAAGATGGTACAGTTCCCATCTTCAAAATGAAGCCAAAAATTTAAAAAATGTAGAGCAGAAACTCGCACGGAGTGAATGGAAGCTCGTCTGTCTCAATTCTATACTGTGGCATCCAAAACAAACTCAGATTTACTAAATACATACAATATTATCTCCTCCTCTTTAAAATACTCTGAGATATGTACACACATCTTATTAAAAGTAAGTATGATTCTAGGATAACTACTGATTAGCTATTTTATTTCTGCATTTCACTCTGTTTGGAAAGTAAACTAGTCTGTTCCAGTTCTATTCATAAGTGGTTTCAGTTTCTGTCTTTTATGCAATGGCACAGCTCTACAGTCATCAATTTATTAAATATTTAATGTAGCTGAAGTGCCATAACATGGAAGATGTTTCCAAACTGAAACAACAATTGTAAATATTTTCCTAAAGGAAACTGGAGGCCAGCTCTCCCTCACCCAGAGAAGGCATTTTTTCAGCATATGGAAAAACTGTTGAAGTCCAAACAAAATACCTTCCACTGCATCAACTTTTCCATTTTGCTAAAAATTTTGGTCTTAAAGCACGAGTGGGAAGAGGAACTTTCAGTGATTAAACCTAAATTTGGAGGCCAAAATACCGAATGATGCTGTTTCAATACTCCAGCGTGGACCTCTGTTTGCCTCCCCCCTGCAGGACTGCAGCCTCTGCTGGGTTACAGCCAAGGCATCGCTCTGGAGTGAGAAAAGAGGAGTTTCTCCAATCCCAGCTCACACGGTTTGTGATGAAGAGGAGGATCACTGCAACTCCTGATGCATTCCATAGGCGCTGGGAGAGGATTACAGCAAAGATCACAGCATCTTTTGCAGGAATGGAACTCCTTATGTCTGGATGTAGAAAAGTTTCAATTGCTGCCACATCACTGGAATGACCCTTGACACATGGCAGTAGCTGTTAAACTCCAAATCCTTTATTTGATTAACCTTTAAGAGTCACAGAATCACACACAACACAGAACTGCTGAGGCTGGAAGGCACCTCTGGAGACAGTTTAGTCCAGCCCCGCTGCTCAGAGCCATGTCATCTACAGCAGGTTTCCCAGGGCCATGTCCAATCAGGTTCTGAGTATCTCCAAGGATGGAGAGACTCCACAGCTGCTCTGGGTAACCTGTTCCAGTGTTTGACCCCCCCTCACAGTAAAAAAGTTCTATGTTTAAATGGAATTTCTCACCTTTCAGCACCCATTGACTCTTGTCCTGTCACTGAGCATCACAGAGAGAGGAGATATGACTCTGTCCTCCATACTCCTCCCCTATTTACCCACCTTGCCAAGATCCCTCCTGAGTCTTTTCTAGGCCGAATAGTCTCAGATCTCTCAGACCTTCCACTTACAAGAAGTGTTCCCTCAACCTGCTGCCAATGCTCTTTCCCAATGTAGTTCAGGGGACTCCTGGCCACCTTTGCTGCAAAGACACACTGCTGGCACGTCATCAGCTTGTTGTCCACCAGGATGCCCTGACCATTCTCTGCAGAGCTGCTTTCTTCTTGTTCAGCCCCAGCCTGTACGCGTGTGTGTGGGGTTATTTCTCTTCCTGAGACACACCACTGGTTTTCAGTCCACCTCACTGTCCATTTATCTAGCCCATACTTCATCACCTTTTCTTTGAGGATGCCAAAACTATGCCCAGAACTTTTAACATGACCTAGGCAGTTGCAGGGCACTGCTAGAGCCTGGGTCCTGGAGTTTTTCAGTTTATCGTACAGATGTAGACCCTGAGGGGCTCTGCTGTACCTCCCAGCAGAAATCATCCCAAATTAAGACTTCACTGGCCAAAAGCAAGCTGTCAGTAATGGGGGCCTGAAATTAGAATTCGAAAGTTTCCTTTATGTTGAGTATATGTGGGCAGCAGAGGTTGGCTGCACTGTGCTCCAGCATGAAGGGCTGATTCAGTTGCCTAAACACAGGCATTTAGCACCATTTGAGACACCCCAGGGTATACGAGACATCTTCACAGAGTCGGCAAGGCAAATATGACAACAGACCTCCAGGAAATCCATACCCATCTGGCATGGCAAGCTGGAGGCACAACAGGAGACCCTGAGGCATCCTGAATGGCACTGGATGCTTATGCTGAGCCAACTGAATCGAGACCCAAGCATTCAGATTCAGGAACTTTATTAATTTATTTCAAATGCTCTTATGCTTAAAATATGTTCTGGGTGACATTTTCAGGTTCCACTCCATGATGACATGGCTACAAACCAACAATTCCAGCTTCTACCAATCCATTTTTAGCACCAAGTTACAGGAATCCAGAAGGGTGAACAACAGCAACAACAAATACACCCAACACTGAGACTCGGTTAACCCTCCTGAGCCGGGTTCTCCAACACGTTTCGCTTAAACACGATGACGAAAGTTTATCACCCTCATATTTCCCTTTAATCAGCTTTCTGCAGATTGTCTTTTGAGCAAGCGCCACGGGCTACCGGCGGGCCCAGCAGCCCATCCTGTGAATATCTGTGACTTGAGATTTTTTCCCTCATTCCCTTCAGGAGCAAACGACATGGAAACCCGTAACACGATTAGCATGCTACGTGCCAGGTAAGTAATATTTATGAGCCTCACGACCTCGCCTTCAAGGTAATACACATCTCTACCTTCGGAAACCACGGGCTCTAACTTCCTTTTTGCTTCTGCATTTTTACGTCGAAATAATTTCTCTGATCTAATGGATAACATGTGTGGGCAAAAAAGAAGTAGCCCAGGAGAGGTGAGAGGGCAGAGGAGGAAGGAGGACAAGGCTGTAAAGTGCAGGAACCCCTGAAATTGGCACTGCCCTAGCGAAAACACAATGCAGAAATACACCTTCAGTAATTTTGTAGGGCTTACTTACAGACATATCTTAGCCCAGTTTGATTTAGAAAGCAGGCTTCTTATGGCATGGGTTCGCCTTCCTCTCTAAAACACACACCAAATGCATTGCTCCCAAATTATAGTATTTGCTCCTCAATTGGATGAAAAGATTGGTTTTTTTAATATTTTTTTTATTACACTCCTGCCTGGAGATATTTTTCCCTCCCCTCGTGCTTTCTTTTTTAATGTAAACATTGCTTGAAATTATTGCAGTACAGATGAACGACTATTAATTAAAAATGAGGAAGATTTATTGCATCAGACAGCACTGCTCTAACAGATCAAATAGCAAGAAGGATACGGAGCACAATGTGCTGCCGTGAAGCTGCTTAAGGCCTCTCAGATCTCAGCCCTAGAGGTTTCAGAGGCATCGTGGGTTTTCCACCCCACCACGATCTGGTTGCTTGCCTGCATCTCAGCTGTTACCTATAACATAAAATCATGATTTCTGAAGAGGAATCACATACAAACGCAGTCTTGCAAGGAGGCTGCAAAAAAATGTAACTCAGCTCATTTTGGAGCTTTTTTTCCTTCCTCGTGTGTTAACTCTTAGACTTTTGAGTCAGAAGGTGTTAGCAGTGGGGCCCACGGTTTCATTACCTGGGGTTTCTCAGCAGCGTTATCCACCCTGTGCTGCTGAGAGCTAAGGAAGATTTGCTTTGAGCTCAAGTGACAGATGTTCCTAGTCCAAAAGCGTGGGGGCTTTGGAGTTGTAGCCCTACTGCTCCTGTGAATTTGCAAATAGCTCTGTGCACAGGTAACGAGAACTCGGATGCCACAGGTTGGCGAGATTCTTTTTAACTACATTGTTTCTGCAAAACTACCCACAGATCTATCAAGAGGTTTTTAAGCAGCTCCAGTGCCTGCAAACATAGAGGAGCGCTGGCACATAAACCCAGTCCTCTCTTGGCAAAAGGCAGAAAGAAAAAAACCTCCATGTGAGGAATGCGGTACCACCTCTGCCAGATCTGCACCCAAAACATTCGGAACAATCATCAAACTGCATCCACACAGGGCATGCAGGACAAAACAAAAATCCCCAAATTAGATATTTATTAATCAATCAAAGGGGAATTCAGATGATGCAAAATTCTGATTACATCTCATGTACAGAAGCAATAAGCCACATGGAAAAAATCAATTTCCGAGATTAATATAATGATCAATTAGGGTCATTAGCAGCAGTTACTTCTTTAAGACAGATACTAGGAACTGAACTGAGACCAAACTCATTACCCAAATGGTTGCCTATCAACCATGAAATGGCACCAGCCTATTTTTGATTCAGTTCAGATCTGGGGCTAATGATTTGGAGGTAAAGACTTATCAATCTCACCGTGAGTTCACTGAGCCGCTCTTTGACAGTCACGCGCATGTGGGGAAAAATAAAACCTACTCCTGTTTCTCATAAAACACAACGGAGGACATTTTCTACAGCTGAGGTGTTATCTGCCCTTTTTTCCCTGACTAACACCAAATGCCAGGAAGGTAGGACGTGTTTCCAACCCCCGTGCTCACACACTTACTGCGGTTACAATTCTGAGGCTCCTTTTCCAAGCATAAGAAAATGCCTGCGTGTACACGAGGCAAAGAGTTTTTATTAATTCTTCACAGCTTCAGCTTCACTATTTTAAAGCTCACGTCAGCTTCAAGCTCAGGCACGCTGATGGCGAACAAGAGTTCCATTTCTAATTATCTTCTTCCTTACCAAAATAAATAAAATTTACAGATTCAGGGCTATGTATGCACAAAAAAGAGAAAAAAAAAAAAAAAAAAAAAAAAAGNCTATTAAGAGGCAGGAAGGCTGTGCTAGAACACCCCTAGGCAAACGAAACAATTCCTTTCTCATCCGCCTCTCCTCCTTCCAGAGACCTTCCCATTTATAGCCTGTCACTTACAGACACACTTCCAGCATTTAAAAATACTCCCCGTGTTTGTGGAACCATTTTCCAGAACAAAACGTTATCATTCATCGGGAGCAGGGCTGTTTGCAGCGCGAACAATTCGCTTTCGTTAAGTACCATATGGCCGCCCGTAGGAAAATGCCAACATGTTTCAACTCTACAGCTGGGCCACGGTTCCTTTATTCATCGTGCAGATGGTTGTAATTGACACCACTACTAAAACAGGTCTCGAGCACTTCTGTAGGATCATTAGAGTAATTAGTTATTAAATACAGTTACCATTTTTAGAAAGAAGGTTTTAAGGCTTGGCGTGCAAAATGCAGTATTTTGCTATAATGAAATAGACAGGCTAAATGTTACGGGGAGGGGTAAAGCTTATGTGATCCTTTTTAGTATTTTATCGGAGAGGCTATGGAAATCGCTAGAGCAAAGCGGAGCACACAAAATCATTTGCTAAGGAAATCAGCTGAAACCAGGAGTGTTCTTAAATAACCTGCTAGTGCGACTGCATACTAAAACTTCTGCAGAAAACAAACCCGAAATTCCATGGGGGGAGAAGCGAAACTTCACCTATCACCAAATTTCAAGGCTGAATCCAACCTTAAATGCGGCATATTAATATTCCTTTTACGTATGGAAAAGGTGACTATCAATTCCATATTCTTAATACCTTGATGCACATATTCACAGGATTAAAATCACAGAATTTCCATGGTTGGAAGGGACCTCTGAGATCACTGAGTCCAACCATACACGCACCAAAAGAAAAACACCCACAAAAAAACCCCGAGCAAAAACCAAACCCCACAAAACAAATCACTCAACCCAACAATCTCAGTCACTAGAGCATCCCCTGAAGTGCCACATCTACATGTTTCTTTAACACCTCCAGGGCTGGTGACTCCACCATTCCCTGGGCAGGTCCTTCCAGTGCCTGACCACCCTCTCAGTGAAGCAATTCTGCCTAATATCTAACCTAGACCTCCCCTGCCTCAACTTCAGACCGTTTCCTCTGGTTCTGTCATTATTCACTGGGGAGAAGCGGCCAGCACCCACCTCTCTACAACCTCCTTTCAGGTAGCTGTAGAGGGCAAGGAGGTCTCTCCTCAGCTTCCTCTTCTCCAAACTAAACATTCCCGGTTCCTTCAGCCTCTCCTCAACATCACTTGTTCTCCAGCCCCCTCACCAGCTTGGTGGTTCTCCTATCAGAAGGCATGGGTTATTTTAATGGAGTTGCAAGGCCAAATTAATGCATATTATTGCTCAGCTCTGTGGTAATAAATAGCAGGGTTGCAACCTGGGCTGTGTAGCAAGATGAAATTGGCTAAAGCTCCTTTTATGCATAGACCAGCAAAGAAAACTTCTCATAATAAAAACAGGTTTTCCCTTCAATAAAATATTTGAATAAAGCCTTACGATAAAGCTCGGGGTGAAGTGCCACCATTAGAGTAACAAAATCACATTTAAAAACCCCAGCAAGAAGACATTCAGCCTTAAATTCCTTACCTGGACAGGCTTGAGAGATGGACTAGTGCAAATGGCATGAAGTTCAACCAAGCCAAGTGCAGAGTCCTTGCACTGGGACGTGGCAATCCCAGGCATGAATTGACTTGGGAGGGCTCGTGAATGAGAAGCTCAACATGAGCCGGCAGTGTGCACTGGCAGCCCAGAATGCCAACCACATCCTGGGATGCATCAAAAGAAGTGTGACCAGCAGGTCGCAGGAGGTGATTCTGCTCCTCTACTCTGCGCTTGTGAGATCCCACCTGGAGTTCTGTGTCCAGCTCTGGAGTCCTCAACAGAGAAAGGACATAGAACTGTTGGAACGGGTCCAGCGGAGGGCCACAAAGGTGACCAAAGTGATGGAGCACCTCTCCTGTGAGGGCAGGCTGAGGGAGCTGGGGCTGTTCAGCCTGGAAAAGAGATGACTCCAGGGAGACATTCTAGCAGCCTTCCAGCATCTGAAGGGAGCTACAGGAGAGCTGGAGAGGGACTCTTTGTCAGGGAGTATAGTGATAGGACAAGGAGTAACGGTTTTAAACTAGAAGAAGGGAGATTTAGATTGGATATTATGGAGAAATTCTTTCCTGTGAGGGTGGTGAGGCACTGAACAGGTTACCTAGAGAAGCTGTGGATGCCCCATCCCCAGAGGTGCTTAAGGCGAGGCTGGACAGAGCTTTGAGCAACCTGCTCTAGTGGGAGGTGTCCCTGTCCATTGCAGGGGGGTTGGAACTCGATGATCTTTGAGGTCCCTTCCAACTCTAACCATTCTATGATTCTATGAAAAAGCAAAATTATACATGGCTGGTCTTCAGAGATGAGAGGGGTCAGAACAGACATGCTAGAATAGCCAAACTACTACTGGAAATTGTAGTAGCTTCTACTACAACAAAAACTAAAGTTTTTCATTAAAAACTGAGTCCTTGGTGTTCCAGACTTTATTTTAAAGATTCATTGCATGCATAAATATGGTAAGGACTGTTGGACATAAAACAATACTTTCTTTCATGGCTGATGAAAATAATCTAGAATTGAGGTACCCTATGGTAGTCTACAAGAGATGCTGAAAAATAGCATTAACAAATAATGGTATAAACCTCCTCCGAATAGAACTGGGTTTGAAATCAGAAAACAGAAAGAGTTTTCCAACAGCATTTTTAAACTAAAGGGTTTCACGAGGGAGCACAGTAAGTTTACCACTCTGCCATCTCTCATAGCTGGGACTCAGAGATTTAGGAGCTCTCCTTGGGTTGCACATTCCCGTGCATTCCACCTCTTAAATTTGATTCAGTTAAAATACATAACATGCAACTTTAATAATGAACATCAGAAAGGCTTTATATAGCACAGCAGACATTAAAGCCATTTACAAAGAAAAACAGATGCCATGAAAGTGAAGTTATTTCATAGAATCATCCAGGCCAGAAGGGACCTCCAAAGGTCATCTAGTCCGACCTCCCCGCAGTTGCAGGGACACCCCCAACTAGACCAGGTTGCCCAGGGTCTCATCCAGCCTCACCTTGAATATCTCCAGGGAAGGGACCTCAAACACCTCCCTGGGCAACCTGTTCCAGTGTTCCACCACCCTTAAAGAAATTTTTCGTAATATCCAACCTAAATCTACTCTTCTCCAACTTAAATCCACTGCCCCTCGTCCTATCACAGCAGGCCTTTATCTCAGGTGTTGCCTGCTTACAGCTGAATAAGGTTTTATGGCTCTTTTTCAGAGGAGCTGTCGAGCAGAGATCCTGAACCCTAGGGTTAGGCTGGTGGCAATTATCCCGGGAGCAGCAGCACTTATCTCTGGCATCCAGGCCAAATTTCACTTGTGACAGTAACCTTCTGCCCACCTTTGTTCCCCGTGGAGTTTCATTGAGAGGTGCTGTTTCTCCACAGAGCGGTGCAGGATGGCTGGTTGCTGCTCCAGGGATTGCCGTCCTGCTCCTCGATGGGAGCTCCACGTCTCCCATGTTATGCTGCTGAGCCAAATGATTGCCACTGATACAACCTACACAGTTCCTGCAACTTTTTTCCTCTACGTTATACATTCACTTACTCAAAATTGCTAATTTTTTATGTCTTTGCATAAAAAGAGGGGTTAAATGTAGATTTTCAGCTTTGCATATTAAACTTTGTTGGCAAGTCTCAATTCCCCGTGCAGAAAATTACGACAGGATTTTTAGCATAAACACATATTTCTCACACACAGGAGCCGAACTGCTGATTCTGAGAAGTATCAGTTCTGGGTATTCTACTATTTACTTGGAAGCTATCATGTGTTTTTCAAAGTTTGTAGCAACTTTCTCTCAAATAGATCTCAAGAGCTTATACGGTTATGATAATCAATATTAAACAGAGCTATCGTCGCAGGAGAATTCTAATATTCAAGCCACCTTTTTTTTCCCTTAGAAAAGGCTGGGGAAATCGATACACCATCGCTAAGAAGGGGTTATCATAAATTACCAACCGAACATTAGATTTCTATGCAATGCCAGCATTATAAGGTTGAATAAAGTCCTTCAGTACAGAGGAAAAGCACAGAGAATTAGTAAAGCCAATACTGGTGTCTCTGTTTTAAAACAGAGAAATTAAATCAACAAGTATTCACTAAACAAAATCTGCAAATGCACAGAAAACTCGCCTTATAAATCATAGTCCTAAGAAACAAAATCTATCTTATCCAGAAGAAGGTTAACAGGGGAGTTGATCACAGCCTCTAAAGACAGGTCTTTAATCTATCGGAAAATTCAAGGGGAAGACACAACTAAAATTACAATCAAGACAGAAATGGTTAATGCACATGAAACACCGCCTGGTTTCAGGCGGTAATTAATGACCAGGAAAAAAAAAAACAAAAACAACACAAGGATGGTTTGGATTTTTGATGGCTCTGAATTTGTAAACCAGACAAGTTAATGTCCTAAAAAATCTGCTATAGCTCAGACAGAAATTAAGGGTTTGAGGCAGAGATTACCAGGAAAGTACATTAGACTTTCTAATTATTACGAAGTTGATTAGGTTTGTGCTTTGGGATTTGGATCAGGCCCTCAAAAATAGATTGTGAGGCATTTTGTTGTTATTGGGGTTTTGGGGTTGATTTTTCTTTTTGGTCTTTATTATTCCTATTGGGAAGTTAACACAAGAAACTTGTTAAAATGCTGCTTTCAAATCCTATTTCCTATTTCTAGACCGAACTTTCCTCCCAAAACCTTTATACTCATTTGCGTACCGCTAATGAAAACTTAATTCACAGGGTGCAAAACGAGCTGAGAGAGAGACAAAGCAATCCAGGTTGCAAGCTGGAATTTGAACCATTTACTAAAGGCTGAAGATCTACCAGTGGTGACCGGACACAGGGACACGAGGGCCCTGCCCAGCCCGGCTTTCCTGAACATTTTCCTGCATTTTTTTTTTTTTTTTTATTACAGCCTGAAAACTTCACGGAGAATTTTCAACATCTCTCTGCTCTCTTAAATTCTTGTCTACTCTATTAGACACAAAGCAGCGAGGCGTATTCACCTCTGCATCTTCAGGTTGTTGAGGTATAATTGACAATTAGACTACCTGCAGAATGGCACTCAGACCATGGAAGAGGAGATTAGAAGGAGAAGGAAAAAGATTGCGTCTCCAGCAAGCGAGTTAGTACAGAAAATAATAGGGAAGGAGCCCAAATTTAGCCCCTCGTTACCTGCAGGTCCAGGTTTACTATTCTGAAATTCAAGGTCTAATCAACTTCCAACCTTCCTGTAGATTGGTGGCATGAACAAGGCTTAAAATCAGCAGGGCAATTAAAGAGTTAACACCGAAAAAGCCAACTAAAAAAATATATATACTACCATTATGGCCCCTTTATAATGTCAGAAGGAAGTTGTTAGGCTGTCATTCCACAGATGTTCATCCACACATATACAAGAACACAAACAAATCTCATGGGATCCCTAACTTCATGCGTGGCATACATAAATGTTAAAATTCTTCCATCACCAGACATTTTCCCCTTCCTCCTGCTGCGATAACAACACAGGGAATAAAAGCACGCCACTTCCAAAAAAAAAAAGGATTAATCGAGCTCCGGAACCATGGACTGGCCAATGAAAAAGAACTGCCATCCTGGAAACGCACACTGAATTTCCTGAGAAAAACCACACTGAAATTACAAAGGAAAAAAATACTACCTTATATCGGGTACAGCAATTATTCTTAAATACTACAGGTCTGCAGATTCACATCTGTTCTGCTGGATTTTTCTTTGTCTCTAAAAGAGACTAGCAACAATTTTACTATATAATTATCTTTCCCTTCAAAAAATGTTGATTTTTTTTTTTTAATTGCAGGTAAAAAGACAATACTCAGCCATTTAAGAAAAATAGCTTAGAATTAATTTCCTATTTTAAAACACCACCAAACAGTAATAAGCTTCTCTGCAAAACTTTCAGGAGACTAACACCTCTTCATGCTTGTTCCAATACCATGAAAATCATCAGAGGAAGAAAGTGCTTCACATTGTACTTAAGAACAACTGGTCAATTAAGGAGAATTTCTCATCAGGAAAAGTTTAGAAGCATTTTTTTGTACTGTTGAACATTGGAAATTAGGGAGGACAGCTGCAAATTGTATCTCCAAACTCAGTCATTTAATCTAGATGTGTGGTTGCTCATGAGAGCAGACTGCAAAACTAAGTCCTCAAATGGCTTGAGGACTGTTGTAAAAAAACATTATTTCTAGATAGCAAAAGATGCTCTCGTCAGTGAAAGAAAAGCTGCAGCAGGAAACAAATTTCCCTGTAGGAAGGTTCAAAGAAAAGACTGTAACAGCAGTTGACTGGAAAATAAGAAATGTATTTTGCTGAAGAAAAATCTCCATTGCCTGGGATCAAAAACCAGCTAAACTCCAAACCTGTTGTTTCTTTGGTTTACATACTCCCAGTGTGTCCCTCTACATCATTTTGACCTGGTACAAATTTTGCACGACCCGTCCTTTCGAGTTTACCCTGGAGGAGTTGGGGCTGTATGAATAATTGTGCTTAAAACCAAAATTGGTAGCTGACCAAAATAAAACACAAAAGCAAAAAAAAAAAAAAAAAAAAAAGGCTTTTTATAAAAAGGTGTTTGTTTTGGGCTCAGTTTTTATAAAAACAGAAATGCTCCTGGATAATTCCCACCCTTTTTCGTGCTGGTCCTTACTGGTTTTCTCTCTCAGAGGCATCTCTGCTCTGTATAAAGCAGAGAGAGAAAAAGCCAGTGGTACCACCAACGGCCCAAATCCCAAGGCAGTGAAGTCTCTCATTCGCTCCAACCCTAAAAATGCAGAAACACCTTATGGAAAGCGGAACAGCTTTACTGGCAGAGATTGACAGGGGCTGTCTGGTGCTCCCGGTGCTCTCTCGAGAGGCGTGAAATCTCCCTTCACATCCCATCACAGACCCACAGGGAGTAACCACCTCCGTCTGGCTGGGAATTTTTTTTTTTTTTTTATGAATGGCACTGAAATTGCCTTTTTGTTAGGAGATTTTGCACAACCCGGTAGCGTTGACCGTATCCACATCAATTTCTAGAGGCACAAGGCCAGGCGAGGAGACATCAGCTTGCTCCACAGCATGAAAGTCAAATTTGTAACCTCCCTCCTTGCAGCAAGAGCACAGAGATGTGAGCTGAGAACACGCTCACAGGAGGTGGAAAAGCCCAACATCCAACCAACCCAAAATCTCTAACAAAAACTCATCAGGCCTGGAGAAACTCTGTTGTGGGGCTGTGATGCTGACTGTGGTTTTGTCTAAGGGAAAGTCGTAGTCTTGTAGATGGAGATGCTCAGCGTCACGGGAGGTACCGGGAGAATGTGACTTGGCAAGAGGTTGGGCTTCGGAGGAGGGAATCTCTCACAGAAGCATGTAACGCCGAGCTAGGCTTGAGCAACAGCAGTGTTTGTTTTCATGCCCTGTGATAAAATAAAAGACCTAGTGGTCCGTGTCAAAGCTCCAAAATTAGTGAAAAGGAAAAAAAAAATAAAATACTCACTCTGAAAAAGGGGATTAGAAACTGCAGTCCTGCAATATTGCCTAAAGCTATTTGGAACTTACAATTGTAACTGATCAATGACTGCAAACAACTTTCTCCTTAATAAGAAGGATGAGCTCAGGAGAGCTAAAAATAATGCTCAGATATTTTAAATCTGAATTTTCACTTTAAAAGGCCATTACTGGAAGTCAGCACCACATAGACCAGAGAAAAATCTTCACACGGTCTAACAACTTGACGAGTCTTTTAACGAATGACCAAGTCTACTGCTCCCTAGAAATTAAATCTGCCTCTTAATGTTTGGCTTCTCTTGAAACAGTAGAGATGAGACTGGAAATAACAAAAATAATAATAAAAGGAAAAAAAAAGCAGAGCAAAAAAGTAATCTGGGAAACATGAGTAAGAAAAAAACTACTGGACAGTTCACTGCTTTTAATTCACAGTAAAGTATTTATAGATGCTAAGGGTCACTGGTAGTCTCACTAGTAAACAACAGCAGCTGGTTGAAATTGTACCTCCAGAATTTCATTCATTTTACTGCTGACAAATAAACTCAGTGAATCAATGCCAATGTAATACAGTGTCTGAACAGAAACATTAAAAAAAAAAAAAAAAGTAGTTTAAAACCCCAACTCTCAGGAGCTACAAAGGGAAAATGCCTTTAAGAGCAGATCTGACCCCATCCACATCACCTGGATTTAACTCCCTCTGTATCTAAAGGCTTTCTGCCAGCCAGTTTTCTACCTTGCAGTTGTTTTGGTTTATTAAGTAGTCACAAAAATGTGTTTCTGCCTGTGTATTTTGCACAAGAATTAAACCACCAATGTTGCTGACCGCTCCCCTCCCTGCTTACTCACTGGTAGCTCCTTATAACAAGCACTCATGATCCCATCATCTCTCTCACACCCAAATTAGCAGCACGACGTTATCTGATAGGGAATCTCACATTTCATTATTTAATAGGTTTGTGTTGATCACCCACCACAGCCACTGGAAGTAAAGCCCCAAAGGCAGTGATGCAGCCCCTTCTGGAAGCGCTCACCCTTCCAGAAAACACCAGTGAAAAAAACACCCTGTAACAAATGTCTGAATCACAAACATGGGAGTAAACACTCAGCGAGACCGGTGGCTGCCGTCACTGCTGTGCACGCAGCTAAAGCACATGAAGGCAGCAGCATAATAAATATGGGATACCTTACTCTGAAATTGATGCTCGTGGGGTTTTCTAAAAATTACCTTCAGCTTAAAGCGCTTGTTTACAGATGCAGGAGAAAAATAACCACTGGAGAGTCCCTCTCCAATGTAATTTTCTTGGTAGAGTTGGGTTTTTTATATATGTATGTGCGCGTAATACAACACGAGTAAAACTAAAAAATAAAAATAGTTACACAGCTTGGGTCGGTTGTTAAAAAGCAGCAACCTCCTTTGTGTGGCTGCATCACCACCTCCGTAAGAAGCAGCGGTGTGAGCCTGACTGTCGCTTAGATCCTCACTCAGCTCAGGGAAATCCGATCCAGCAATTTGGCATCGCCTGAGCCCATCACGGGAGGTTTGCCTCTGGAAGCCGTTTCCCTGCATCAAATCACAGCGCTTCGTGGCAGGATGGCATCTACCTGTAAGATGCTGAGCAAATGGATAGTTTTCCTTCACGGGAAAAACAAAATTATACTTCTGTGTCTGTGAGTAAACAGCATGTGAATAAAGGTCAGATTAGAGACACGGTTTGCAATCTTCAAGCTGTGAAATCTCACAGAGCACTGAAAAGCTTTCCCGGGATGCCCAGCCCAACCCAATCCATCCCATGCCCAGCCCATCCCAGTAGTTTGTGGCTGCCCCATGTGTGGTGTGGCAGGAGGCAGAGCGCTGCTGGAAAGCACGGAACCAGGAAAACCTCGTGAGAAAGCGGCCCAACAGCACAGTGGCGTGTGTGTCCCAGCAGCTCTGACCTCTCTTCATCGCTCCCCAGCGATCTAAAGAGCAACAGTGCCCTGACTTCTGCTTTTATAGACATCCGCTCCTGGAAAAGTCTGGCATTGTTTCTCCATCTTCTCATGCAAGGCATATTTTGGGTGTGGAAGTTCTTCATCTTGCTTTGTTTTTAGCCTGCCCTTCCCAGAGCTCCTACCCAGGGATATGAACTCAAGGTTTACCCACCCACAGACTCAGACTGTGCTCTGCCCATGCAAGCGCAGCAAGGGTGATGCAGGGGGTAGACCTGTTGCCTCTACGCAATTCGGGTCATCCTTCTGGCCTTTCTCTTGTGTAAAAATGACAAAATAAGAACAGGCAGAGAATGACGATGGCACTGCCAGGCTCCTCGTGGCTGTGGCATGGCAATCCTGCCCTCGCCACCAGGGGAAGGCTACATATTCAAGGCTAGGTTGGATGGGGCTTGGAGCAACCTGGTTGAGGTGTCTCTGCCCATGGCTGGGGGAACTAGATGACCTTCCAGGTCCCTTCCAACTAATCATTCTTTTATTCTGTGGCGTGACAGTGAGAAAAGCAATGAGCCACTTCATCTCGTACAGGCACTAGGTGTCCCACAAACACCTACACTGACTTCAGAGCTCACTGCCTCAACACCACCACCCCTGCTGAGGGTGAGAATCAGCCCGGGTCGTGCCAGGCAAGCCTTGGGGCTCCCCTTCATTCCCACACAGCAAGAACACTGTAGTATCAGGCTCTGGACGCAGGCAAACAGCCGTGAGCTTAAAGGCTGCGCAGCTGCACTACAGCCATACGGTGACCGATCTCCACCGCAGAACAGGCAGCGGGACCTGACGGGCGCAGGGAGAATCAGCGTCACGCTGCAGATTATTCCTCGGCTCGTGGGATTTTAGGCCACTAGACCATGCTGTGTCTGGTATTACTAAGCTGCTCCTGAGCTGCCCCGAGGTCATAGGGTACATCAGCTTCTCAGCTGTCCCAGCAGCAGGTGGCAACCAGTATGGAGCAAGCACCAGCTCCGCACTGCCAATACCCTGCACGGGGTCTCCCCAAAGCATCATGTAAATTGAAAGACTAAGGGCAGAACCCGAAAAAACACTCTAGGGCATAGGATCATAGAATGGTTAGAGTTGGAAGGGACTTTAAAGATCATCGAGTTCCAACCCCCCTGCCACAGGCAGGGACACCTCCCACTAGAGCAGGATGCTCAAAGCCCCATCCAGCTGGCCTTGAATACGTATCAGTATGGGCAGTCAGCAGTGAGTACCAAAACAGAATCAGGACTGAACAATCATTACCTGGCCCTAACATTGTGGCAGCTATTTTTCGAAAGCATTCAAGTAAGTAAATTAACAGGATCCTCATTTCTTCCATTCTCCCTCTCCCCTGTATGAAATGAAGCCCTGTGTGCAGGGCACTAAGGCTGCTCACAGAATATGTGGCATAGACATATTTTTAAGAGCATGTCCCATTTTCTTGATCCCGTAGACCTGCCGAAGACACAGATGTGCTGCACAGTGACTCAAATATGCTTTATGAGATTTTAGTGCGTGTGTTGGGGGTTTGCTGCTTTTGCTTCCCACGAGGGGTCTGGAATTTGACTCCATACTTGTACCTTAACAGCTTGACTGAAGTACAAGAAAGAGAATCTGGGACCCTTTTTATCTATTCTCCCCCAGTATTGCAAGACGAAACCATTAGCACGTTTCATGTTATGAAAATATAGCTGTCTTGGTGTGATGGCTTTCATAAAGTCATAGAATGGTTTGGCTCAGAAGGAATCTCCAGAGATCACCCAGTCTAACCCCCCTGCCACAGGCAAGTACATCTCCCACCAGACCAGAATGCTCAATGCCCCATGCAACCTGACCATAAACACTCTCCTCATAGCAATGGTCCTGCACTGGATCTGACACAGCTTTATGGGTCAGACCTGCATATTAGATGGGACAGCACATACAAACAACATCATCTCTGATGAGGGTTAATCAAGTGTACAAATTTCTCAATTGCAAGACTTCCTATCTTTTACCCAGAGAAGCAAAGTTGCAATGCAATTCTTCATGCTTTTCAAACGCATCATCAGTTGCATCGTGTGCTACAGCTGCCTCTGGACGGCAGGAGAGCACACCGTGCCACCAGAGGTCCCTAACAGGTGTCCACCATCAGAGCCCCTGCTCCTTCACATGAAAAACGTGGCACACAAGGGATGGTGAACGCAGTGCCCAACCACTTCCAGGACAGGCGCTGTACATCATAAATGCTACTAAACCCTACAAAACAGATGGTGCCCAGCACAGCTCATCGCCATCTAAGCCACATGCGTGTTGGCAGCCGACTGGGGACTGTCACTCAGGAGACTAACCCTGACAGTGGTATCATTCACCTAGAAGAAGCCACTTCCACTGAAAGTCAGGGTTTTATAATTGGATTTCACCTTGTACAACACTTCCATTTGTGGAAAAATTCAGCTATTTTCCATTTTGCAATTCTATTATGTTCGCAGTTCTGCCATACGCACATTACTTATTTATTTGTTTATTTATTTAGAAGGTCTAGCATGTGCTGGAAGTTCTCCGGCCTGTGTTCTCCCTCTGGAGAAACACCCATCACAGTCTCTGGTGTGCTCTTCCTGACTACAGCTGAAAGGCTGTAAATCATCCCTACTTTTCTTGACCTTTCTGCCACTTCACTGCCTCTGCTATTTTCCCCTCTCTCGTCTTGCTTCCCCTCCTAGGGCTGCTTTTTCAGAATCTTCTCCAAGAGAGAAGATGAGCAGGGGAAGCTCTTATCACTGCCAAAATCCAGGGGAACCGGAGGGGACTGAGAGCAGGTTATGAGCAGCCACCACGGCTCCAGTGTGGGCTCAGTGCTCGCAGACGATGAGAGAGGATGCCTGTAGCCACACAGATGAGGTGTGGGATGGCTCATGCATATGCAATTCCTGGTTCACACGCACAGCAAACAGGTGTGTGCTTGAGCTTATGCTAAGGAGGACTTAAGCTCAAGGACTCTCATTTTTTATTTCCCACCGCGCCTAACCTCAGCAAGGCGAGTGCCAGCTCCGCAGGTTTAAGGGGGAAAAGAGACAACAGAAATACAAATGGCCACTTGTAGGATGATTCAAAGTTGCCAGACTCTGCTTCTGCATGGAAAACATAGAAAAGAAGATGGGTCGCAAGAAGACAATAAATAGAAGGTAGCAAATTCAGGAGTGGGGAAAGAAAAGGAGAAAAAAAATGTTGGGAGAAAGTGGTAGAGAGCAGAGCATGAACTACAGCTTAGCGAAATACTCATCTGTCAACATCGTGGGCAAGACCATGAATTTGAGAGAGGTTATCAGAGATCGCTAAAAGTGTAGGACTACATGAGATGAGAAAGCAAATTTGTTGTTAAAAGTAGCCACCAAGAACTTGAAAAGCAGGAAACCGGGGGGGATCTCCAGTTTGCGCCTGATGGCTTCCAAGCAACAGGGAAAAAGAGGAGGAAAAAGGGGAGAATCCTGGTTAAGGGATTGTGAAGGGGAAGTTATGTCAAACCAAAAGGAGAAAAATAGACTGGGATGTTTGAGTCACAGAATATATAGGAAAGAGACCAACGGCATGGAATAAAAGAGTGATCAAAGATGGAGATCAGAAAAGAGGGAATGCTAAAATACCCAGGTCCAAGAAGTTGCCATTTTCAAACAAGAGAAAACTCATTTGGGTTTAAAGGGCAGGCCAAGGCCAAAGAGTGAAACCAGAAGACAACATGTGAGAAACAACACAGTGAAAATCAGCAGAAAGCCAGGAGGGAAAGTGGTGTCAGTGGACAAAGTTATAAGAAAATGAGAGGTAAGAGGAACCAAGCATGCTGAGGAGGAAGAGGAGAAATGGGATGCCAAAAGTCAGCAGTGGTACCAGCTTCTGCAAAGAACAAGAGCTCGAAAGACAGATGCTCACCAACGTCTGCACATAGCACAAACCTCAGCCTGTGCCGGAGAAAAGACAACTTCTTCTGGTACCTGGTATTATTTCCTTCCCTTCTGAATACAGAATAGAAGCACTTTTAAAAAGGATTTAAACCCAGCAGTAGAAAGTCTTAATATTTATATAACTAAGTGGCCTTAAGCCAACAGAAAAACTACACACCGCAAAATGTGTGACTATCTGATATTTGATAAAGATATTAGAGGTTACCAAGTTTTTAAAATGATTTTATGTTGTTAAGTAATGATCCTTTCAAAGCCAATGAAGAGCTAGGCGCTAGGCTGAGGGCATTAATTAGCACAGCCTTCTTTGAAGTATAACAAAATCCCGCCGTCCGCCTCCCCGAATTGGCTGCGGGTACCGACAGACAAACCCACACGCAGGCGGGATGCTCCGGTGGCAACTGGCACGCACACAGCAAAACCCAGCCAGGCTCCAGTTGGAAACTGGAGAAGGCTACACTTTTAGGTCTGGTACTAGACTGCACTTCCCAAAACCCCCTGTATCCTCTGAGAACCTGGAAGAAGAGACCGGTATCTAGAGTAAATGGCTGGGGCTGCAACACGAGCTCCTTAGCCTACGGGAACCAGAGGAAAAATATCTATCTTCCTTAGCTTCCAGGAAAACCAAAAAAGCTAAACACAGAAAGGGAGAAGAAAAAAAAATGGGGATGTAGACAGAAGAATAGGTCAGAAAAAAACCTCGCTATAAAAACTTTTAGTAAAATTCTTTTATTATTTTTTTTTTCCTTAATAATAGATGCGATTTAGATGAAAAAGCTCTCAACCTGCCCCTGGATATGGAGCAAATGGAGTAAACTCAAGCCCGCCCCTGCATATGCTCACCAAAAAACATTTTCCATTAAGGAGAAGCTCTTTGCCCGGAGGGAGCCCGGCTACAGCTCCAAGTCGGCACCCCTGGCTCCAGCACCGTGTCCCCTCGTCAAGGCGCTGTGCTCCGCTGTGCAGCCCAGTATAACGCACTGAAATCCTAATCTCTCAAACGCCCCGTGTGCCAGCGCTTCGGAGAGCAGCGTTTCAGGCTGATCGTACTCGTGCCGTCGCGTGCGAGAGGGTGGCACAGCAGGGGAAGGGCAACGCCACCGAGGGACACACCGCCGGGGAGCGGGGCACAAAAGCACAGTGATGCAATTGAAAAGGGAAGGGAAAAATAAGAGAAAGAAAGGGGGGAAAATCAGACTGTCATGCGTGTATAAGAAGGGGCCCTCTCCATCCCAGCAACCCTAACAGCAGGATGTCTCCAGCCACAAGAAATCCGGTGTTTTCAGAGCAAGGATTTAAGTGACCTACAGAAATATAGTTTTTTTTTTTCCTGTTTCTTTCCTTGAAAAGCAAAAGATTAAGAAGTCTCCGCTACAACCCTCCTGTGCATCCGAGTAGCTGTGAATATTTTAAGACCATTTCCCTCCCGCCTCAGCCATGTGCATGAAAATTAAAAAAGAAACGAGGAGGCTGGGAGAGCTGAAATGTGAGCCAGTACTAGGGGAGGGCAGGCTAGGCCGTCCCCTACACCCAGCCTGGCACAGCACACACAGCGACACACCAGCGCTCGACTGACCGAGCACAGCAACGTCAAGTTCAAGGCACAATAATCACAGTTAAAGGAAAAAAAAAACCCAACCAAACAAAACCTAACAACCCCTCAAAAAAAAACAACAAACAAAACAACCCCAAAAAAACAAACCCAGAAAACAAACAACCCACCCGCCACCGCCCCCCCGCAAAATGCTACAACCAAAACACTAAAAAAGTCCAGAAGATCCAAAATAACTGGTCAGTAATTTTAATATTGCAGAGTTTATGGCATGTTAGATGTTGATAACTGCTCGGGGTAAAGACTCCTCACCATCCATCAGGAAAGCCGTTTAATTTCAGGAAGCATTCTGGGCTGTCGACGTTGCTAAACCAGTGAGGGCAACCTACATCACCCAAATCTACTTCACGGTACCTGTGTCAGGCTAGAGTTCCGTTACATGGGATTAGTGTTATACACTGATAATGCTCTTTGGAGCGAAAGCTGATTGAACTTTTCCCCTTACGAGCGTTCAGCCAGTCTAGTGGTCTGCTAACCCACATGGGTCTGCCCACGGTTCTTCCGCTGCAAAGAGCATCTCAGTCTCCCAAGCCTACTCTGCAAGCTCCTCCATCCTCGCTCCTGTGTTGCCAGCAGATCCAGAGAGGTGATTCTGCTGCTTCACTCTGTTCTGGTGAGACCCCACCTGGAGCACTGTGTGCAGGGCTGGAGCCCTCAATATAGGAAGAATATGGACCTGATGGAGCGGGTCCAGAGGAGGGCCATGAAGATGATCAAAGGGCTGGAGCACCTCTGCTACGAAGATAGGCTGAGGGAACTGGGGCTGTTCAGCCTGGAGGAGGCTCTAGGGAGACCTAATTGCAGCCTTCCAGTACCTGAAGGGGGCTACAGGAAGGCTGGGGAGGGGCTGTTCACAAAGACTTGCAGTGAAAGGACGAGGGGCAATGGACTTAAGTTGGANAGGTCCCTTCTGGCCTGGATGATTCTACGATTCTCTGTCATGTAGGTAGGGAGATACTCATCATCCTCACTCCAGAAGCCATTTAGTCACCGATTTGGAAGTCACTGTGTAAATTCTATACCAGCCAATGTGCCCTTTGAGTAACACCGCAGAAGGAGAAGCTTACGTTGCCTTTTATATTTGGGTGTTTCGACAGATGTGCTCCTGCAGATCTAGTGGCTATGGTTTCATGCATCGTTGCTCTGGCCTTCTTCAAATGTTACTGTTCTTAGATCAACAGCAGCCAAATGGGATGTTCGTCTCTGCCTCAGCAGCCACAGCAACTGCTAGCAGAGGTGGGCTTGCATCAACGTATTGACTATAGATCATCGGCACTGAGATACTGACATGGCAGCTCCTGCAAGAGCAGAAATTATTAGAGATGCATGGTGAAAACATCTGAAAACCTTTGTATCAAGGTGCATCAAAACCCAGCTGCCAGGAGGGAAGCCAAAATTTCTGGGAGAAAGTCGGGTTTATGGAGATCCTATCTCTCCCCAATTTCTTGTGTCTTGTTCCTGTCCTTGCACACCACCATGCCGTCTCTTGGTTTGAGATGTTGCAACCATGCAGAGAGGTGAACGAAGGCAGCTAGAAAAACCCCACTACTCCTCCCTACGCTGAAGGATTAATTTTTAGCCCAGTTCAGTAGATGATCTGGTTCACAGCCTGTCCCTCAAAATACAGCATCAGCATAAGTGAACAGGTAGCCTGAGAAGGCTGCAGGGACAACAAATACAGAGGAAAAGGGTGAAGACTTTAAATCATTGCTGCTGCTGAGGCTTTTAGACTTCAAAATTGTAGTTTGACTGGTACCCCTGAACTGCCAAATAATCCATTATCCAATAACAATCTAAACAACCCAATCCAGAATTCCAAAGTGTCCTTGACTCCCGTGGCTCTTAATTCCAAGTATATGTTTTTGAGAAAGCTACAACGAGTGCTGGAGACAGCAAGAACAAACCAAGAAGACCTTATAGCAAAAGAATTAGCCAGCTGTTGAATGCTAAAGGAGGTAGATTTACATTTGAAGGCATCTCACACTTGATATAAATGTCACCCCTTCCTTGTGCATCCTCTCCCTCCCCGCCAAAGTCACTGGAAAACAAAACGCACAAAAAAAAGCTGGAGAAGAAGGTAAAAGGGGAACCAATCCAAACCAAAAGTAAATAAAAATGTTTTACCTAACTCCCCTGGGCACAGAACAGCAGGTCTCACAGTAATGAGAGTGAGGAATGAAATTTTAAAATGAATGCAAGTGGGAGAAACTGCAGAGAAAATTGAGACAGAGTTTCACTGTTATTTATCCCAGACAAAGAGTAGATGCTCAGCTCAGAGCAATCCATGGCACGCAAACGGCACCAGGATGGAGCTCCGACACAACTAATCTTCCTTTTCTATTCCCTTCTGTGCTTTTGAGGAGGAAAGGGGAGAGAAAGCAATTTAGTGTCGTGATGCAACTTGTTTACTTCTCCGAACCCGTTCAGATCTGTTGGCTGGAATATTATTTTGGGAGGTATGAGAGGGAAGGAAAGACAGAAGGAATTACAGGAGTAAAAAAACAGAAGATGAAATTCTAAGACAGGTCTCCCGATCTTGCCAAAGCCTGGTGGCTCACGGAAGCGGCATCCATATGGCCAACAGCAGGCGAGCAAAACTGCATGGGTTACCCAAGACCTACTGTGCTTCATTCATGTAAGCTATGGCTGATTTTAATGCGGTGGCGATGCTCAAATGAGCAGCTCAGACGGCAGATCTAATGGGGCAGCGTGTGCCTGGCCCAATTTACCAATGCAAAAAACCCCAACCCTACTCCATCGCCAGGGCCTCAACTCCTGCTGCCAAGACAGGACGTGCTCAAGCAGCTGGGTCATTGATGGCACAGCCATCCAATGGGTGTCCTCACCCTTCCCAGCTGGGGAAACTGAGGGAGGCATCAGGTCACCCTCCACCTCAGCTCAGACCACCCTGACTGCAAAGGAAAGAAGGCGATGGAGAAGACGGAGGAAGGGAACGTTTATTAACAAATACCAGCTCATTTATCTTCCCATTCTCTAAAGCTTTTTCCTTGTCCCTAATGAAACCTAAATGGTGTTACAAAGGCAGAGACAGTCCCTTAGGTTAGAAAACCAAAAAACTTATCCAGTCACCAAGTTCTTACTGCTTTATAACTCCCTCATTAGAGCTGATACATCAACATTTACATGACAGAGCCCTTTTCACTAGAAGCAAACCGTTCTTAAAATACATTACGAACCGTCACCTACATACTCAGTGGTTCTTTGTAGTTTGCCTAACACTTCAGAACGTGTTAAAATCACACATAAAAGTTATAGTAGCCTAACGCTCAGGAAATAAGAGTCTTTTAAAGGTTTAATTCAACCACTAATGGATTTTCTCCCAAGTTAGGAAACATTTATACATTGCTGATTTACTGCAGGTGTGGTAACTGCATTTGGACTTACACATACCAGCTGCAAGCAAATCAAAGAAAAGGCTTCATAAATCAGTTTAAGGCACTGTAGTTTTCATGGTGCTTGGACTGAGACAGAATTTCCCCACACAAGCACACAAAACAAACGGGAGTTTATAATTTTCTCTGTCACAGCTCATAACTTTTAAAGGTTAGAAATCAAAGCAGCCCCGCAGTGGAATTCCACACATTTGAATGGGACGGATATAAGGCATCCCAGAAAGTGATTGATATCATCCCCTCTCTATATAACGAAAGAATGAAGAATGCAACGATTGTGACAAAGGCACTGACTAATTGCGTTGTTTGGTAAATACCTTCCCCTGAAATTTCTCTGGATAGATCAAGATTTTTGACTTTCTCTTTGTTTTAGAGACTATTCTCCAGCAAACATTCCGCCTTTTTAAATGAATCTTCCAACGCACACTGTGTTTTGCAGGTTTGTTCGTTGGTTGTTTTTTTTTTTCCCCAACAAGTTGCACTGGCTCGGAGACAGACATTGTAAGACAAGAAGCCACAGTGACTTTATCCAAGAAATATGAGGTGGCAGAGATCCAGTACGCCCAGCACTCAAGGTGAAAGAACAGCATGGAAAAAGATTCACAAATTAATTGTCAATTATGGAAGACCGCCGGCGTGAATACTAGATGCATGCACAGGATAATTTACCCAGGCACCTGCATGACTGAGCTGTGGATAGTGCTGAAGCAATTACTCTTTTTTTAAAAAGAATGAGATATCATCATTGGAAAAGGCCATAAAAATACCCAAAGTGGAGTTAAAAACCCCATTCAGTGATGTTAAGCACCGAAGACCAGAACGGACGATGGTGCTCTGGCAGAAGGGAGTGTCAGAGTACCTGACTGAAGGAAGCCGCCCGTGAGAAAGGCAAATAAGGGACATGTTCATATAGTTCTTCCACTGTGGGCAGGCAACCAAAAAGATGCTGTCATATCTACACCTACGATAGCGGCATCTTATGTGGCAAAGGTAGAAGGTACTAAGAACCCATTTCTCATACCAGGTCACAGGAAAGTCACCAGGTGGCGAGGTCTTCCAGCTTCTCTGACGCAGGTGGCTTTGCCAAAGAGCCTGGGAGCGCTTCATATCCAGTTATCAGCAATTCCCTGGACACGCTGCACAAACTCTAGATCCTTGCTGAACAAACAGCAGAGAACCACTTCTTGGCTGACGAGACTCAAGGATGACACAGCAAATTCGCTTTTTCATCTGCGTTCTCCACGTGCCTCCTTGGTCCTAGCTCCCATCCGCATCCCACAGGACCACGGGAAGAACTAGAGACTAGAGTCAGTGCAGCAGCTGCTCCTCCTGGCTCTTTGAATAGAGGGAAAACAGCTTTTGCCCAATGCATAGGGAGTGATATCATCAAGTCAGCAAGCCAAGAACAGAAGGGATACATCAGAAAGGAAACAGGAACAAGAGCTTCCCCTTACAAAGCAAACAGCCATGCTTTTTTAGAGCAAAATCCTTGCCTAAAAAGCTCTCACAAAGTACCTCATGGGAGGTTCAGACCATTTTCAAGTGCTGGAAGAAAAACAGTCCTGGGGTTAGAGTGGTAACCTGGATCTGGGGAGACCCACTTCAGTTCTTTGCTCTGCCAAGTGTTCTTGCATGACCTTAGGCAAAAACACTGAAGCTGTAGTTAGTGGATACCTCGGTTTCAAAAGCAAAGTCAGCCTAAGAAGTTCTTGCCTTCCCCCTGCCTGCCATTTGCTGCCTCCACTTTTGCACTGCTCCGAGAGCCCAAAAGCACTGCCCTGTAAACCGAATTACTGAACAGAAAGATGTTAAAAGCAAGGGGGGTTTGCTGTGTTTTGGAGGGAGGAGGGTAATTTTACATTGGACTGCTTAAAGGATCTGCGATCAATCACCTACAGCAGCAAAACTGCTGGGGAAGAGGGGGAGGCTGGAGAACCCAGGTTGGTGGCACTGGGGCTGGAAGAAGCAGCCAAGAGGAAGGCTACAAAAGCCAACTTGCCTTCCAAGCCAGGCAGAAGAACCTCCTTGGTGGTGCCAGACATACTCGTCCAGGTGGAGGAACCTCAGGTGCTCCTGTTTGAGATGGATGCAGCTCCCCCTGCCCGGCTGCCTCTCCTTTGCAGGGATGGCTGCCCTCCAAGCAGAAGGAAACATGTCAGCATTTCACCTGCTGCCCTACAGAGGAAGAAACAGCCAGGACTTCGCTTCAGCCACCACCACCGTGGAACGCAATGTGCTGTGAAACCTCCTCCCTAAACCCTGGCCTCTCAGGCATTACCTCCCAGCTGGGGCTGGCAGCATCACTCACCATCCCGGGCTGCTGTGAAGATAACTAGAGCCAAGGTGCTGTGACACCCCAGGTAAATGGGGACCACAGGGAGGCCAACAGCAGAAAGCAGCAGCCAGTCTCATTTTGGTAAGCTCCAACTCTGAAAGCTGACATGCAAATCTCTGCTTCCCCTACATAATACGAACATTCTCCTCCAAACCCCAGCTCCTGATTAACTCGGTAGATCACTTGCCAGCGCTATCTGAATGAGCCTGTGAGCCCAATTAGCAGCAGATGCAGCACTAACACTCCTCACCTGCTGTGCTTACCAGTCTTCAGATCAGGAAGGGAAGGGAATATATCAAAGACTTGCAAAGGGAAGGAAGCTTAGAAAAGGGCTCAGAAAGGATGAGGGAAATAGATGCCTGCAACCGTTCCTCAGGCAAGGAAGCAGAGTCCTATACGAAAGGGAAAACACGTGGGCCCAGGGAAAACATTGCTATAGATCATGAAAAACATCCAAAGGGCTGCTCCAGCACCCTGGGAGTGTGGCGCGGGCTGTAGCCGGGAGTGCTGCCGGGGCTCGGGGGACCTCCTGGCCTTACCTTGAACCCTGGAGAACTCCGCCACCTGCACAGCTTCTCTTCAAAGTGCTTTGGTACATCAGCCCAAAGTCATCCCACCTTTTCTATGAGCTCTCCTTGACCTGCCTATGGTTTTTTAGTGCTTCAAATGAGTACGGTGCCTCCCATGCATACAGCTGCAGTACTGACACAACCCAGACAGGTGCCACTTAACTGAACTTTTCTGAGCTTCCAAACTCCAAACCTGTCTCCAAGTGTTACCTATGAACCTCTGTAGCCACCAGCTGACTGCTCTTACCCATCAAGCTCTCTGTCAGCTTCTGCACTTCACCTGTTGGCACTGTTTTTTAACAATAAGAAAAAAGAACATCATGTGCCGGTTGAGATTATTTTGTCAGAGGAGCCAAGAACCTGCCTTTGGGAGAAGGTCCTAAAATAAGGGTTAGGAGTAGATAGATAAGAATCCTTGAAGCTTTGAAATGTTAGGAAAAGTGTATTTAATGCACAATTTAATGCTATAATTTTCTATCAACCAGCAGAAGGCAGATGCATACTGTTTACACTGGCTGCTTGCATCTTGTTCCAAAAAGCCTAAATCTCTCTAATGTGTTGGGCAAGGAGAGTCCAGGCATGCCATGTAAACCACTGGCCAATTTAGCAGCAACGTCTACACATCCATCTTCTCTAAATTTCAGCACTCCCAACAGTGAAAGGATAAGGGATTTGGGTTTTTTTAATAGTAAACATATCACAGCCACATACTTGGTGAACCTTTTTTGTTGCTATCTTCAAGAAACTCATTGCGACAGTAGGATATAGATACAATTGAAATACTTCAAAAGAATCATCTTATTCAAGGTGTAATCACAAAAAGGCACCTAAGATTCTAGGGCCATTTCTATACATTTTTACTGGTGTCCAGATATTAAATTAGTGGCCTCCAGTAACTCCTGACCAGCCTGCAAGTGCCACCTGCACATCACCCACTGGCTTGCCAGCAGTCGCAGTGGAAGGACATCACCCAGTCTGAGCCAACTGGACTGTGCAACAGAGAAAAGCTTCCTGCTGCAATTTCTGACAACAGTTTCTATAAAAAGTCCTTCAGTCTCTAAAACGTGTCACAAATGGCCAGCATTTCCAAACAACGCTCCTGACAGAAACACAATTAAATAGACGGTTTTGTTTTCCCTTATCTTTGAAATGGGAATGATAATGCATTTTCAGAAAGAGGAAATTAACGTCTCTTTCAGTGGGCTTTACAACTGTATTTGCTTTTACTCCTCATCTACAGCATGAGAGACTGCTGCAGGTTGACACAGCAAGCTGTTAGTGGTGACCATGCTGGCACCGTGAGATACTCAAAACTACATCCAAATTCCACCCTCGCAGGTCAGGTACACAGATCAGAGGCAGAAACACAGATGCAAAAGACCCAGAGCAAGCAAATGGCAGAAGAGCTTTTTAGTCAATGTGACAAAGTAATTTTAAAATTACTTTTTTAATCTGCTTTTCAAAGCAGGAAAACCAAAACCGTGTGAGAGTTTAAACCAAAAGGGAAGGAAAAGTCTGTTCTTAATACTGAAAATAAAGGAGAAGAGCTGCGGGACCCGCCTGCTCTTCGGTTCTCTAGAGAACAAGTAATAAAGCAGCGTACAGCAGGTCCAGCCCCAGGCCTACCATGGAACCTGTGGTCAGCTCCTGGCTAGTACAGGAGCCCCCAAGACCAAGGCAGTGACCATCACGGTTCTTTCTCTTTCCCAAGGGTATGCTGTACTTCAGCTTCCAGGCTTTATGTTCTTCCAGAATATTGGGATGAATTTAGAAGCTCCTGATACAGAACAAGGGACACAAGAGCAGTTATCTGGGGGCATCTCCAGAAAACATCTGTAAGACGCTGCTGCCTGACCTTCCAGAGAATTGAATCTACGTAGTGCCTTGTGATTTTACGTTTCTTGGCATACCTGTCGTGTACCTGAGAAGTCTGTCATTTTTTTAAAATCCTATCCACTAAGTACATTTTTATGGCATGACAAGGTGCCTAAGCATCTGTGAAGTGAATTCCCTCCAGTTGAGCAGATACCATCATTGTGCCATGCATCCATCCTAGACCATTAGTTTTAGCTAGAAGAGGAGGAGCTGCAATTTCAAAAGACATAAGTAGGCTACTGATCCTTGGTGAGAGTCCCAGTCAAGCTGCTCCTACTGCTCTTGAACATCCTAGTACTTGTTTATTTTTTTTTACTCTGCATCATAATTCTATTTATTCAATATAATTTCTGTTACCACAAGGCTTGTGTGGGTCTCAGAAACGAACACTGGGAAAAAAAGACTTCACAGATCTGGCATTCAAATATGCACCTACACAAACATTCTATAAAACAACGAACATTCGGATTAAGTTGCATGAAAATATCTCTTTTTAAGACAAGCAATCACAATCGTCCAGAGCTCGTAGCATGATGAAGTATTCTGGGTTGAAAGGAATTTGGGTCATGAAACTGAGGAGGAAGATTTTCTTTCACAGGGTTTACCCTCTACTGCTTTTGATTCAAAAGCAGAGGAGCGCTTTCGATGAGCTCCCAAAATGATCTTTTCAAAATGGATCCTCCCCTTCCCTCCCCCCTGCTTTTGCAGAGGGTAAAGGTGTTGCCCTCACAACTGTCCAGCGTGCACCCACACCAAGGTTCGTTCCTACTTCATCAAACACACATATCCTGACCTCCCAGTACAGATACAGCTCTAGCAGATAAAAATCACAGATCAAATCCCTCACTGGGGGAGTAACCTCTTTCCTTGTATTACAGGGACTGCAACACGCAGGTGTTACCAATAACTAAAACCCTCTCTCCGGGTCAACAGCAGGAAGCTCTCATTGAGTCAGCATCTCAATTTGTCATGCTTTCACTTCTTTATGTCTAGACGGTACAAACACGGGTGACTGAGGCACCCACCAGAAGGAACGTCACAGCCCCCCAACCTTGGCCAGCACCACCAAAATCAGAACGAGCCAGCAGCGAGGCTCACCTCGCATCAATCAAAGCCTTGCATGTGGTGGATCACACTTGCCTGTTCTCAACTCCTAGGACTACTCAGAGGATTAGGTTGTTGAGCACTCTAAAAGCATGAAGTGTGACATTACTTGACAAAATCAAAAGGTGTAAATAGTATATTCATATTCTCCTATCTCCAGAGGAAAATACAACATATTATAAACTGTAAATAATATAAACTGTAAATAAATAAAAGACATGAGCGAAGAGCACCCAAAAATACAGAGAGGAACATATCCGAGCTGTGACTTTACGGCTGCAACTTGGGATTTTATACATAATTTAGGTTTTTCTGTTCTTCATTACTCATGTGTAAAGAAAGAAAAAAAAAATAAAAAAGAATGAGCTCTAAAGCGGACTGACAGAACATCACAAAAAAAAAATGAACTGTGAGATCCATTTGCACTTGCTGCCTTGTTTGTTGGTTGTTTCTATTTAATCAGAGGGGGAAAAGGACCCAGTTACTGTGTTGAAATGAAAGATTCCCTCCAGATAGTCACTGGCACTTGTCAAACTGCACTTTGTAACTTTCCTCCATGACCACCAGTACAGTAAGCACCCAGTGTTTGACTTCCACTACAAACATTTCAAAACACCAAGTACAGGAAAAACAGGCTGTAGGGAGTATCTTCACGGTAGTCCCTAAATGTCCTCCAAAGTTATTCACGGAATGAAAAAAAAAAAAAAAATTTGTTCGAAAATATGTAAAAAAAGTGGAAAGTTTGATGTGATGCTACTTCAGATTAAAACCAACCAATTTCATTTTACGCTTTACATGCTCTCCAGTCCCACTAAGTATAATTATAGACGTCTGTCTACTTACAAATCTCTCTGTACAATGGAAGAAGGAATACAATTTTTAGTTGTCCAAATTACAAGAGACTGTAATACACAAAAGCAATAAACACAGGTTCTGCCAGCAATCAGATAACACTTATCGTAAACAATAGCTTTTGTGATTTATTTGAAACAGGTTCAGCTGCTACAACTGAAGATTTGGTTATTCTTGCTTTCGTGTTGGATTTCCAGCAGGTGGTGAGGACACGATAGAAGTGTTTAACCACAAGAGATTTCGAAAAGGGACCAGTATTGCATTGTGTATGAAATATAACAGATTTATTTTGCAAAATCAGTTTTCCATCTCCCAGCGGCCTCTACTAGGTTGTAGATGCTACTTCTGAAACCTTCCTCTTCTTGGCTCTCAACTCTCTCAGCACCACATACAGCTTGATGCCACGCAAAAGGTGACCCGTGTTCAGAAGTGACTCCAAACCTCATCAGCCCTGTCTGCCAGTTTCTCACGCGACTGGGAAATCATACAATGCACTGAAGTAAGTGTTAATTGCAGATATGAGCCCAAAAAGACAGACTAAATTTCCCACAAGTATTCAGAGGGGGGGGTGATTTATTGTAGCTGTGGAAAGCAGAGAAGGAACCCTAAGAAGTCTTAAGAAGCCCTGCTCTGCATGGATACCACACCATGAAAGTGACACCAGTGTTTGAGTGGCAGGATGAGAGGGGGACATATCCAGAACAGGAGGGGGACAGACTTAGAAAGAACCTTAAAGGCTGGGTAGGACAGTGTAGTCCCCTGCATGGATCCTGTATGTCAAGATATACAATGGTTCCACCTTGTTCCATGGGGTTCTCCTACCCATCTCCTCCCTCCTGGAATCCCCAAAGGCTGAGCTCACCTAGAAAAGTGCTTTACAGACCCTCCAAATAACTGTTTTCTATCCCATTTTTCCAGTCTCAGGGAGACCTGATCCAGTGGGTCCATTGATAGTTTCCATAAAGACAGGGAATGTTTTAACATTAACATCAGTGACCAAGGATTTGACACTGATGAAGTCACAAAAAATTACTGCAATCAAACCTTATCTCTCTCCCTCCAGGTATACATCACTTGGAGTTGCACGATACTTAAGGTTCGTACTTTGTTTATTTTCCTAAAGCAGATTAGCAAGAAAATGGAAGGTTAACAGAACGTTAAGGTTGAGAATTTAAATGAACTAGTTAGGAAAAACAAGGCTGTAATTCTCAAAGCCACTCTACGTCAACCATCTTGCACATATCCAGAATTCAGTGCTGTTGTAGAGCCTGGGAAATTTATGTTGCAGTATACCTGTAATACGACAGAGTCGCATTTACCGCAGGAACTTTTAATTTCCTAACTTGTACATTAAATTCTCAATATAGTTTCACACTAACTCTCTTCTGTTGGTGGTGGGGGTTTTTAAACACTCATTTCCCATGCTTTAAAAATAAACGAATGAAACCGTGTTTGAATACTGAAATAAATGCAGATGACTTTTGCCAATTTCTACATACAATTTACAGACTAAATATATCAATCTACCTCACACCTATACCTTTAGAATCAATTACTGCAATAACCATATTTAGTGTGCAGAATCCAACAGCACTTGTAATTGGAGCCTCTCACATTAAAAGTTTAGAGAAACCTTATGTATGTGTGACTAGAATTTCAATGACCTCCAGAATTACTTCAAACAGTTCAAAAAGGCACAATATAAATCAGTTTCGGGCGAGAGAAGGGGAGTTGGAACTCTTAAAAACTCCTCCCAGAGGGAACTGGTTTATGTTGTGTTAGCCTTCCTCCCCACCCTTCCAAAAAAACCCTCCTCAAAACCATAACTAATAAAGAAAAAAGTTGTCAAACGGAATTCTAACTGAGTTCATAAAAGTCTGTGGGCCAAGAACACAGCAGCAGCCGTCCCAGCCAAGATGCCACCTATTCCTGCTTGTGAAACGCTTGGTGCCTGTAGCGGCCACAGCTTTGACTTGAGCAGAGCTCCTTTCCGTATGATGCACTTAGCAAGGAACTTCTACCCTGATTAAAACTTCTCGACCCTCCTGCAAACAGTTAGTGGAATTGAGTTAAAAACACTCCTTTTTCTCCCAACTCTGTAAGCTGGCTTGCTTTGGTGAGATATCAAAGGCACTTATTTAGCTCAAACCATTTCCATCCTGACTTTGCACAAGGGGAGAGAAAGCATCAGGGTTCCCTCAGCCAAGGCAGCCCCCCACCCACATTTCCTCAGCTCACATTTGTTTCAGGGAAGGATGCATTAAAAGAGGGAGCCACGACAAACACGAAACCTTACAGCTAACGTAACCCAGCAATCATTTTCAAAGCTCCGTCCTTTGAAAATAGGGACTGAAGAATAAAACTATTTCAAATTATTCTTCTACCCCAAATCTGAAAACTAGTCCAAACAGCAAGAGAAAGATGACCGTCTTCACCTCCCGCAAAAAAAAATTCAGAAATGGAGGCTACCAAATGACAGAC
Source organism: Pedionomus torquatus (assembly GCA_013398155.1). Lineage (NCBI taxonomy): Eukaryota > Metazoa > Chordata > Aves > Charadriiformes > Pedionomidae > Pedionomus > Pedionomus torquatus. The sequence goes on from VZRU01011234.1 coordinate 171,463, forward strand.
TTTATTTTTGCTGCCTCAAGATGCAGAGCAGATGCCAATCACCATTTAAACGTCGCCACATTCCTTCACAGCTCAGCCCATCTTCAACAGAGCCTGAGCCTTCAAAGCGGCTGCTGCAGCTCATCCCAGCAGATGGGCCGCCCTTTCCCAGACCGAAGTTGAAAAATCCCAAAATAGCACCAGCGAATGAGCTTGGTACGGCCGCGGAGGAAGGGCAATCTGGGTCGGCTTCTCCTCAACAAAACTATGCTGAAGCCTGGCCAGACTCCAGGAATGCGCATTTCTCTGCAGATGGTTAGAGCAACGTTTAATACTGGGAACCATAAAAGACTTCCACTTCTGATTACATAGATTTTTATTTATATATTTATTTTAAAGGAGGGTGGGCTTCCCCCTTCCCTCATTTTTTTTTTTTTTCCTCTTTGTAGCCTATTCCACACACTTAGATTTCCCCCTCCAGCATTTACTCAGCTTTATGCGACCTCAGGCCAACATTATTTTATCTGCTCAATATATTACAGTCCGTTATGTTGCAGAGCAGACTGAATTACTGCCAGAGTACTACGTAAATCAAACCCACATGTTAAGTAAAACAGTAATGCAATGCAATGAGTGCCTGTCCACAATCATTCAGCTATAGGTGTCACTCCCACGTTTACCATATGAATAGATGAAGATTCCCTCAAAGGGACAGAATCTTAATTCTCCCCCAATTCAAATGTATGCATTAAGGAAACACTTCAAACATCAATATCTTTTTCTCCTAAGGCACACTTCTTGTCTGTAATTAGTTTCCATTGGTCAAGTGGGTTTGCTTCTATATACTAGGCTATAGTAATGTTTTAAGTGATGCTCTATGATTCATCCTACACTATCTAATGTGACTCTTTTTTTCCTCCCTTAACCTAGGAGGAGGAGAAAAGGACAGAAAAAAGAAGGGGGGGTGGGGCGGAAATAAAAAAAAAAATGCCTACAATCATACTGTTACACCATGCACAGTTTATAGCTGGCACACATCCAGTTTGCAGTTGTGATAAGAAATGTGTAATCCTATTATACAGAGAGGAGTCAGAATGTACAAATAGGTCCTGGAAATAGGAACTTCTCCTGTAAGATTATTCTTTTCGCCATAATAGTTCTGCAAGTAGGTCTAGACGGCAGCCCTTCGCTATTTTCCCCACTGCTAACGGAAAGCCCACTGTCAAAGCAATTCACCACACATGAGCTGGGATTTTTGCAGAAGACAAAGAATTTGCGCTGTACGTTCGTGTACAAGAGTAACGTTAATTAGGACAACAGATACGAGTCCTCGCAGCCTGGCACGCCAAGAGCGTATCGCATTGCGTAGAGAGATCCCAGGCTGCCATGTTCTGCAAGGCTGTCAGATCCTGCACACTAAGCAGTTTTTTTTAAGAAACAATAACTGCTTATCGGTGACAAAAGCTGATTCTCATGGCATTTTGCATCGCTGCTTTCTTAATAAGACAATACAGAAACCGTTTCTTGAGTACATGATTATTGGGCTGCTAAAAGCACATTCTTTCACTGAAAGTAGAAAAGCAAATACCACCTGCCACGCAAGTCAGCATCCCCATGGACTTAAATTCCTGGATAATTCCAACCTGATTATCTAATTTTTCTCTTTTTCTTCACATGACAATACTGCATTACTGTGGCAGCAAAAAGTGCTTTTTTGCATTATGATGCAAAAAAGTTGCCATGTGTTCCTCAACTCCCCCCACATACGTAAGTTAAGAAATAATAAATTAAAATATTGATGATCTGTATAAGGGGATTAAATGCCCCCTGAGTATGTTTGCAGATGACAACAAACTAGTAGGGAGTGTTGATCTGCTTGAAGGCAGGAAAGCTTTACAGAGGGACCTAGACAGGTTGGATTGATGGGCCAAGGCCAATGGGATGAGGTTTAATAGGGCCAAGTGTCAGGTCCTGCATTTTGGTCACACCAACCCCAGGCAACATTACAGGCTTGGGGAAGAGTGGTCAGAGAGCTGAGTAGAAGAAAAGGACCTGGGGGTATTAGCTGGGAGAGCCACAAAGCCGGTGAGGGATCTAGAGAACAAGTGATGTGAAGAGAAGCTGAGGGAACTGGGCACATTTAGTTTGGAGAAGAAGCAGTTGAGGAGAGACCTCACTGGCCTCTACAGCTACCTGAAAGGAGGTTGTAGAGAGGTGGGTGCTAGGCTCTTCTCCCAAGTGAGTAATGACAGGATGAGAGGAAACAGTATGAAGTTGGGGCAGGGGAGGTTTAGATTAGATGTTAGGAAGAATTCCTTCACTGAGAGGGTGGTCATGGACTGCAAGGGCCTGCCCCCAGAGGTGGTAGAGTCACCAACCCTGGAGGTATTTAAGAAACATGTCGATATGGCACTTCAGGGCACGTTCTAATGGCCAAGATCGTTGGGTGATTTGTTTTGTAGGAGTTTTTTTGGTTTTTTTTTTGTTTTTCCTCAGTGGACTCAATCTCAGAGGTCCTTTCCAATCATGAAGATTCCGTGAATAAAATATAGGACAGTGCTTTCTTGACAGACATTCATTTTCTGTGTAAGGATCCTTGCAGCAGGGAGGGAGGTGATAAGATCCATACCATAAGTGGCTGCGCTCCCCAGTGAACCAGGTCACTGCTTACCCTTACTCCCAATCCGACTAAAGAATAAGTTCTTCTGAGGGAAGGGCTTCTGAAGTGCAAAATATTAAGGGGAAAAAAAAAGAAAAAAAGGCTTTTTTACTAGAAAAAGAATAACCAAGCTACCACGTCACGGAGGAGTAAAGGACAGGTCATATGGTTGCAAGGTAAATACAAGCTCCATAAATTAGCTCCAGCAGCAGGGTACACTCGCTTATGATGAATGCCATCTGACTGTAGCTAGAATGTTACTGGCTCGTGAACAACCTGGTTTGGTTTATTTGCATAAACCAAGCTAGATTGGGCATATTTGCATGTCACTCCAATTACTTCTGCGACTGCAACACAGACATACTCAGAAAGTACCAACAACTGCCTCTAGCATCCTGCCTTCCAGCTTGCTGCAGCAGCAGAGCTCCCAGGTAAGAAATGTAATTCTCTCCAGGGTAGAAAAGGGAATCGGCAATGGGAAAAGCAAAATAAATAGTTCTATTAAAATCAAGATACTCTACATTTACAGGCGTAGAGAGACAGGGACTTAGAACAGCAACATAGGTCAGAGGAGCACATATATATTTCTATTAAGCTCAGCAGGAGGATACATGTATGTAAAGCAGAATTTAAACATACTAAATGAATAAGGTATGTTGTTTTTCTTTTTAACCTTAAGA